>CM019167.2:35655035-36255035 GCA_009739505.2 Apolygus lucorum | reverse complement strand
GAAATTTTCAGGGATTGTGCGGGTTGGTGTGTAGATGGTCCCTTATGAAAATCATCATCCTCGGACTGATAGAAGCGATCGCGCATGCGCAAACGTGAATTCCTTGTAACGGCCATAACTTATACATTTTCCATCAGATTTCAATGAAATTTTCAGGGATGTTACAGATTAGTGATTATATGGTCCCCTATGAAAATCATCACCTTCGGACTGAGAAGTCACTGCGCATGCGCAAACGTTAATTTCCTTGTAACGGCCGAAACTTAGACATTTTCCATCCGATTTCAATGACATTTTCAGGGATTACGCGGATTAGGTTGTAGATGGTCCCCAATGAAAATCAAGGCCTTAAAATTTACAGTAGCCTCTGCGCATGTGCAATCGTAAAATCCTTGTTAAGAGCCGTAACAGTTGCGTCCGATGTGAGGATCTGAAAGCCATTCAACCAACCCCTTTGTAGATCAGTGAGCAAAGTACTTGGACTCACACCCAGGAGTCCCAGGTTCAACTCCCAGTCTTGCTAAGATATTTTTTGACTCCAATCACTACCGCACTTACATTTTTCGTCCGAATTTGATGAAATTTTTTAGGATTGTCCAGATTAGCGTGTAGATGGTACCCTATGAGAGTAGTGGATGGTACTTAGAGATTGGTGTTTTGAGATTAACTAATATGCATCGGATCATCTTTATAATCGGGTTATGGATACGAGGAAGCTATGTGCCACAACCACTTGGCCGACGTTTTTTTAGTTTGTCCCTCCAGTTTCAACAGGTTTTGATTTCCATGTGTTGATTTTGGGATCAATATAAAATTCATTCGATTGTGTTCCATCAACAAGATTTATTTATTTGAAATGATTAATGAAATAGTTATATTAGTTAAGACAAGTGCAAATAAACGAAACTCTGTAAGAGTAATGCAGTGTTTATCAGCTCTGAAAAAACCTCATAACGCTGCCTTAATATACCCATGACATGGATTACGTTTAATGTTTCGTATAAAAGTTACCGTATATAAACCGAGAAGGTGCACCGAGGTAAACCGTCTGTCCGAACTGCACCCAAATGCTTCAATTAATATCCTCGCGAACGCTATGATGAACAACTTCTAAACGGCTGGACCTATTTCGATGGAAATTTTTGCATTGTGGACATTACTACCTCAAATGATGTTAGTATCCAATTTCACCAGTTTTTTGGCTCTTTGTATTTGGGAATCAATTAGTGATTAGCGGCTCAACCTATCATCTCTAAAATTGGAACATGTACACTGTATTTCCACTGGAAGGAAATAGGTGACTATAGTGCATTGCGTTGTTTTGCGTTGGAAAAAAAAAAAAAAAAAAAAAAAATAGAACGTGGTCATCATGCTCTTACATTGTTGTAATGTCACACAATTTGTTTTCCCAGTGCGTTACCGGGAGTATGAATAGATCCTATCCTGAACCGATTACTTCCAACCAGATCCCGATATTCACAAAAGTTGCTACTTTTATGCTGAACTCTATCAGGGAAGAGAAAGGCTACGGGGAAAAGCCAGCAACATATATTACTTTACCGATTGGTATTGGAATTGCCAGTCACCCACTTTCGTGATTGTATAAATGAAACTGTGAAGATAATGTAGCCGTTAATTTATTCATTTAACCATTCATGAGATCGTTATATGATGGGGACCCAGAATAGACAAGAAGTACAGAAAATATGCATCGAAGATAAAAATACATCTGTAACTCAAATTATTATTCAGGTAGGTTAGCCGCTACGCTTATAACTCGTTGTGTTCAAATGGGTTATAACATTCCTACCTCTCTATCGAATTGGTTATTCAACTCCCAAATTATAAATTTTCTTGTGAGTAGACTTATGTATTATATCAATAAACGAGTACCAGCTATGTTAAAATTTTTAAATGAATAATATTTAACATCTGTAAATTATTTTGGGGTATGTATCAATAAAACAAATAGGTACTTATCGTTGATTCAACATCATTGATACAACTAATAATAATTAAGTAGGTATTTTTCCTGCTTACCAAAAATGATGCTTGGCATTATTTGGATGAGAAACTATTTGGTGACTATACCTGAAACAAATAGAAAACAGGAGTCAATAAAATCAATTACGCATTTACATACAAATCACCAACAATCATAACGTATTTTGAAAATAAAAATACATGGTATATACCAAACGACTTTTTCTATTTCTCAATCAAGAAACATAAATCTTATTGATGGTTCCCAGAACTATTTATTGTGAATCGAAAAATAAACTAACTAGTAAGTATAAATTATACAGAGATACTATTTGATTTCCTCATCCTGCTCTACTATGAAGATTCATCGATTGCTGAACCGGTAAATACAGAGAGTAGGTATACACTAAAGCTGGGCACAAATCCAGGGGCCGATTTTACAACTAATTCGAAACATTTTTTTTTCTCTAACGTTTTGGTTTTAGACCTCCTAAAGTCCTTCTTTCTTAACTTTTAATATTCTTTTCGTGTTTTCAACATTTCTTCACTAAAACAAACATTACTCCCTTGATTTACACAATAACCTCAAATATGAGGATACCATTGAAAAGGGTGTTGTATTTTATTTCCTTTTTATGAAAAACAGTTGTTTTCCAAAAAATTTTGAGGATGAAAAATAAACCAGTTGTTTTTAAAATTATTTCGAATTTCTGTATTTTTCCAGGTGATTTTTTTGCATGTAACAAATAGGGCTATCGTCTGGAATTCAAAGGAAAAAACTATCCCAGGATTTTTGGTTTCCATAGGATATCCAGTTTTCGTGTTTTTGAAACGAACTTTTTTGAGAAAATGAGCTTTGATGCAAAAAAAAATCTTTTTTTAATATTTCAGGAGTATTTCGCTTTCACAAGCTCATAAGGTAGAGGAAGCATTGTTTTCACGTTTCAGTGGTGGTAAAAAGTAATTCGAAATCAACATTTGCGTTCGCATTTTACGTTTTAGACCTCCCGTTTAGGTTACCTTTCATTTAGGTTCCGTGCCTATCTGCCTGTGAGCCCGCAAATCCTTGTAACGCATAACTATGAGAATTTACAGTCGGATTTAGATGAAAAATGCAGCAATTGTGCAGGATGGAGTGTTGTTGATCACCTAACACTCAGTCTCGTATAATGAATCGTTAAAATTACAATCAACCTCTTGTTTAAAAATTTGAAAGAATCAAAAAATATCCTCTTCCTCACTTTGAACTTATGGAGCATTCACACGTATATTATTTTTTCATCTTTCAGTATACCACAGGGTACGTTTTGAAGATGTTAAGATCCCATGTTCTTGTTCTTTATATTTTTGGCTTAATGAACTCATTGAGTACCCACTCGGCTATTGCATTTTTTGGTACAACGAATAAATTGGGCTTCGGTTTGGTTTAAATTGGGTTTTGGGTTTTCGTTATTTATGTAAATCGTTCATATACCGTAAATGATGAGAAAATGGAAAAGTTTATCACATTTTTCTCACGCCTGCGTTGCTATTGGAGCAAAGGGATGACATTTTGACACAGCAAAGGCCCACGTCTCAGCTTTTTGTTCTCGATGTGGAAATATTCATATATTAATTATATGATAATAGCTATAATTATTATAGCTCATATACAGTAGGGTGAGTGATGGAAATTATTTTTCACTGTATCATTCTCACGACAGCTGGGTGTTGAGTGTAGTACACCCACTCTAGCTCTTCAAGATGACTAGCGGAGCATGTGCGAAGTGCAACTCAGAAAATAGAAAACATCGTTATATTAACTATTATTGCTAGACTAATTACCGCATGAATTGTCACGTTGACACTCCATAACCTACTGAGAGCCCGCGTCCGGTGTCTGGCGGGTGTCAGTTGTGAAGGAGAGGGGTCTGTTCTAGGAATACTGATAGGCGCCACCTTCATCGAGTAATTACCGCCCTGTCGCCACTTTTGCACAGACGCGGTACTGAGTACCTCTTCGCGCCCTCTAGTGGGTTAACCTGACTAGACCTCAATTCTATCTCAATAATATTTCTAAACTTGAAATTAAAAAAATTCTTATCGCGGTCAATGTGGTTTAAAGTTCCCACAACCCGATTCAAAACAAATGAATTATTTTGACCTCCATAATCCATTTTTCCTTCCATGAAGCAACAATACTAATATCTTGAACGACAAATTGTTTGTCATCTCATTAGAGAATTCGGCAGAAGTTATCTCTTATCCAAGTGATTGTAGGTGGACAAAAACCTATTGATACGCAAAATAGTCTCTTCTACTCTGAAATTAATATATGGTGATGTTAAAATCCTTACTGAAACTTCAGATATAAATTTTGTGGACCAACATTATATAATCGTATTATAACGTGATTACTCCTAATTCAATCTTACTCTGAACAGACCCACTCGCATTTGAAAAGGAACTCCAAGTACCAATTGTTCGAAGAGTAGTTTTCTTGGGAAAGTTCAAGGATAACAAGATACTCCTTGTTCCGTTCTAGTTGCAAAAAGACACTTCTGGAGCCTTCAGTGCAAAAGAGGTTTTTGGAAAGATCCTAGGGGAAAGGGTTTTTCCCTGTCAGCGACTCACGCGTTTCGTGACCTTTGTTGAGAAGGAAAACAGGGTGGTAGCGACGACATTACCTGAGGAGATTAGGTGGAGGTGTGCCCTCGGAAGATTGTGTGACCTCTTGGTGGCATTGGCTTGGAACATCCATTTGCCAAATGGAAAATCATTGTTGGGAACTTCTCGTGACTATATGCTAATGCCTTACTTGATTTGAGAATCCGCACGTACAGGACCACATGGTGTACCAAAAATTATATCAAGGTGAACAGAGGAACTCCAAAACCAATTAGCCACGAGGATGTCGTATTTTGTTTATCAATGTTTTATCTAATGCGTGTGTCTAACAAAATCCGATGCTCGGAAACCTCCAGGTCGGGTAATCAATCCAGTGAAATCATAAAAAATAAAGAAACATTACGTATCAGATTGCTAAACAACCTTTTACACGTTCATTGCCAAGAAATGATTGAATTTGGTCTTGAACCTTACACTCTCAGATTCAACTGATGGTAATCAAAATAGTAAAATGCTCAAATCGCTTGAATGTAAAATTTTTCATGGAAGAGAAGTCGATTTTATAGATCTTTGTAGGAAATGCGCCATTGTTAGTAAATTTTATACGGTCAGACCTATTTTAATACCAATATCTTTCCGCGGCGTTCCGAAGAGTACAAGCTATTGTGGTTTGAAATACAATGATCATACATGATTTTGGTTTATTATTTTTTATAATTAACCTTTGGAATCAACCAAGAAAAAAATGTCAACCTCCCCTCTAAATTGGTTGTTCACGTTTCAAGATACGTAGAATCCGAAAATTGAATACGAATTTTGCCGTCCGTACGCCGTTCGCGGCACTTTCCTGAGTTACCATAGACCGATTTCGATGAAATTTGGTTTATGTGCTCCATTTGGGATCTAGTTGAGCCCCGAAGCTTTTGATTGAGTCAGTCACTCTTAACGGCTGACACTTTCTAAATGCCCTAGCTCAAAAACTTTTGAAATAAAGGTAGCTCTGTAGGTAGAGCTCTGTTGGACAGACCGTTCGCTCCCTATGAGAACTTAAGGGTTAGACTTATGATAAATCACAAACATGAGTGTGTATCGCAAAAGAGACGTGAGTTCCGTTCAGTTTTTAGCTGAACAAAACGCGATCGTATTTCGTTTCTCCGAGTTGTACTTAGTTTTGCCTCCTTAGCAACCAGTAATCAAATTCCACAATGAAGGCCCCCACAACTCTTTATTTTTCAAAATAAACTTGTTTGTGAAGCAAAAACATGGTTGGTACGTAGTGACAATGGCAAAGCTGTGTTCTTGTGTATTGTAAACTTTTGTTACTGTCAATATACCAGTGAGGCAAATAGGAGGAAATAATGTAAAATAAGAGGAGGTGTTTTTCATGGTTGTACATACCTATTACAACCATGAATATTCGCCATTATATTTTTACTGGTGATCGTTGTCCAACTGTTTTTGACTAAAATCTTGGGATTAATAATCGATTTTAATTGGATCCGAAGGGTATAGTCGGCTTTACGTTTCAGCCTTAACAATCCTTCCTGTCACGGACCTCGTAGGAAGGGTGGACGAAGTTTAGCCAACCAAAGGAGTTTAACATGACCTTTCGCACGTCACGTAGCTTTGTGAGAAAAAGTGACACCCTCTGAGTTCGATTCCTCTTCTTTCTCACCGAAAAACTCAAAGGCGACTTGAGTTCAATAATGATAATTGGGGCAATCGTTACCTGGTGACGGGAATGGCATGGCAGTTCAGCTAGGAAGACGTCTAGGATAACGTCGCGACCACCGAGAGGATGTTATTTCATATTATGTTTATGTAGCCAGCATTCAAGGCGACAACTGCTGAAAGACGTATGGAGGTTTAATAAAATGGTCCCCGTGGGAATTGGTGCTTTACTTGAACATTATGAGGAGGAGACGAACCTGTTGATGGCATCGCGAGAAGATACATAATCCCCCATCCATAAACTAAGAAGGACAAGCCTTGTCCCTCAATTCAGTTCCTAAGACAATTCAGTCTTGTCCTTCAAGTAGTCTGGGCTCAGACACCAAACCTTGAAACCAAGCTACTAGTTGAATATGGATACCAAGGGTCTCAGTCGGTCGCCGTCCGATCCTCGTTCCGGGTTAGTATTTCCCCAAATCTCAGGCGCTCAAACTTTGAAAGTTGTACCTTAATTTGAAATTTTCGAAATTCATTAGTGCGGCAGTCTAGGGAATCGAAAAACTGAAAGATTGCCACTGGAATCATCATAATCGAACAAATATCGCCAGAGAAATATTGAGTTAGGTTTTTCCCATTTTTCTCTGGCATTTATAGTTCATGATTATAGATCATGTTATTTATGGATCAATCTATTTCAATTCTATCAATCAATTTATGGATGTTATTTATAAATCATGATTCCAATGGGAATCTTTTAGTTTTTCAATTCCCTAGACTGCTGCATTAATTAATTTCAAAAATCCTTTAAGATTTCATATTTAGGTACCACTTTTAAAGTTTGAGCGCCTAAAATTTAGGGAAATTCTGACCCGGAACGAGGCGAACGGCAAACGACTGAGACCCCCTTAAGAGTGCTGATATAATGACTGATGCGTGGTCAAAGTAGTTTCACAATATCATAAGTTGTAGCGGGGAACAAAGATTCATTCAAACAAAGATTGTTAATGCAGTCCTCCAAAATCAAAATTTTCGTTTTAGAGCTTTTAAAGATGTAAGCTCTTTGATATGTTCATTCGCGGTCAATTCCTTGTTTACATCCTTGAGACCCAGGCTTTCCTTGACAGAATTATCATTGTAAGATATTCAAGGCAAAATACAGCGTTCATGTCCTTTCTGCTCCTGTAGGGTGAGAGCCGATCTCATTTGTCACAATGTTCTTATATCGTCTCGAGGTTTAGGATTAGCAAGTCAAATGTATTCTACTTACAATGCTATACCGTCACTCACTTACCGTCCTGTGCTTGACTCGCAATTAGTTTGTCTGACTCTCTTCCCGAAATTTTCCTCTTTATATTCCTCGGATGAGGAGACAAAATGTTGAGATGGTAGCATGACGTAGGATTTTCGGATTTTCTTATTCATCGTAAAAGCATGTGCCACGATAGAAAGAAATCAGGTACTAACCAAACTAAGATTATTCATAACCTGAGTCATCCGTTTCTAATCTAATCCGTTTAATTTAAAGCTATTTTGGACTCTTATTTTTCCACATCCGACTCAGGTACAAAAGTCCATATTAGTTGTCTTAAATAAAATTTCATACGAACCTAACCTACTCCTCTTTTCAGCTCAATCATTTATAATTAACTTAGATGTTTCTAAGTACTTCTTTTAGAATGAACGAACGCCATGTGTTGGTAGCATTATGATATACAAATTATTTGAATAAAATTGACACTACCACTTTTTTTGTGTGTTTTATATTAACCATAGTTTTAACCAAAAGATTTCTTTGAAAATTTGCTCATTAACTGATACTGTATTTATGGACTTTTTATCGTCTCTGTTAGTTAATTTTCAAGCATATTATCCACATGATAATCATGTATTTCAGTTCCTCTATTGTATGAGAGAGTCAATTAGGTTCAATCACAATTCGAGGAGGTACAGAATCAAATTGCTGAAATTAAAAAAACAATACCGTTTTCATATAGATTGGAAGTACCCGCCATCGTGCAAAGTAATTATGAAAAACAAATCCATGCAATTTCGAATATTTTCGTAAAACAGGAAGCTTCAATGCCGCTCTTCTCGCTCTAATCCTCAATTTAGGAATCGATAAACCAACCACTACTTTCTTGACTCAACAATCATTTCGAGCTCAAGGACATCCGAGAACATCCCAACCCAAACTTCATTTGAACTTTTATTCATTTTAGATGAATATGGGTAAAAGAAACGTGAATGAGTGAGAAATTATTTATTATTTTGGTTCGAAGCATTGGGGAAATGGATATCAATCAAGACGAGAATAAAAATTACAGAAACATCTGATAGGTAGTGTTATAAACCTTCCCCACTAGCTTTATAACAACTAAGTTAAGAATATGTTTATTAGTGAATAAGATCAGCCATTATGTAAAATTATAAATATTCAGATAATAATAAAATTCAGCACAGAAGGTCAGTAACCTGGGTTTTCCCCGACAGCCTAGGCCATTCCCCTGGGACCCTCGGGAAATTCCCGGGATACCAAGAAGGGGAACCCTAGGTCTGCTTAAATAGGGAGCGGGCCCAATTCTAGTCACCCATTCTATTCCTGACCTTCTGTCTGGCCACTCCATCTAAAAAAGCTCTTTTACTTTCAAAACCCTAAAAACTCCTTGCCAAAACCTATTGAGTGTAGCTGTTACCTTACTTGGTAAGGTGTACTTGTCTCCTCAATAATCTGATCAGTTGGGCTGTTGCCTCCCTTCAGGGGGCGTACTTGCTCCTGATTAATACAGTAGTGTAGCTGTAGGTCCCCTTCAGGGATCTCACTTGCTCCTACTAAATTATTGGTGAAGCTGTTGGCCCTCTTCAAGGACCGTACTTGCTCCCAATAAAACCTATGGTGTAGCTGTTGAGCCTCCTTCAGAGCCTCGTACTTGCTCCCATAAAATTTAGTGTAGCTGTTGATCTCCCTTCAGGAGATCGTACTTGCTCCTAAATTCATAGTGGTGTAGCTGTTGGATCTTTCCAAGATCCGTACTTGCTCCCACTACTGGTGAAGCTGTTGTCCCCTTCAGGGACGTACTTGCTCCCACAGAAGTGAAGCTGTTCCTCTTTAATACGAGGGTACTTGCTCCTTCACAATAGGGACACCTCCTTCAGAGGTGGACAAGGTGGTGTCACTTTAATACTAAAATTCAATACAGTCGAGCCATTTGCATAATCATAAAATAGTAACATAAAAAAACCTTTAGCAAGAAACTTTTAGTTATTTGAGCAAAAACTCATAACAGGTAGAAATGCATTACTTCGTATGCTCTTGTCTCAATCTTGAGATTCAGAGAATAAAGTACAATCTTGTACAGCAGAGAGAATGAAATACGAGCAACGTAAGTAAAGAGTTCTTATTCGGCGTTTTCTCTTCTGCTTTTCTTTCCGGTTTCAATTACGAAAGACAAAAGAAGCTGATTCACCAAGAGAAACTCTAGGTTCATTTGTTCTTCATTCATAGTTTCGAGATATGAATGGAAATAATCACTGTAACTGACCTTCTTCGAAAAATGGTGCAAATTATTACATAAAGGTTTATTTTTTCTGTATAGATCATTCGCCTGCAAAGAACACAGCTTTGCCATTGTCACTATCTATCAGTCATATTTTCGCTCCACAATCAAGTGTATTTTGAAGAAGTAAACGCTTCACACTCAATTCGAAGAAACAGGGAGTTGTGGGTGCCTTAATTAGGAAATTTGAATACTGGTTGCTAAGGACGCAGAACTGAGTACAACTCGAAAACATGATTAAGGGTCAATGATTCCAATTTTCGCATTTTCTCATCCAATTTTCAACATTTCACTTTCACCTATTTGAGATATTATAATTTTTATTCAATGGCCGATTTCTCTTAAGGATGTCTTAGAACCTAGAAAATTCCTCAAGTCGAGTCGAAATCGGCCGAAAATTAAATGGATAGTATGTAAAAATGGTTCACACCATAATGGTTAAGTGGGGATAAAGAGAAGAATTCGAGGTCACTGAAATGCCACTGATCTGTTGATGCCTAAAATACTTCTTTTTCCATCTCTCTTCTTTTTTCACAGACGAAAATCATCAAGTAATATTTCCGGAGCCGACTTATTGTCCTTGGAAACACGTGACTGACTAAACTTGCCATCATCCTTTCTATCCGCTATATCGTCGAGGACCATCTGCTTTGATCTAGCCACCAATAATCAATTACGACATTCACAAAATTCTTCTAATGAAACTGCACAAAGGAGAGGAGCACCCATTGCAATTCATGAACACTGACACAATAAAAATCCTTCCTTCAATCTTCCATTAATTCAAGGTGGAAGTAAGATCATCTACTTCCTATCGCCTTTTTTTAATATCTGTTAACTGCAAAAACTGCTATTTCCGCAGACCCTACCAATGTCATTTCAAATCTAACTAAGACGTGGGTACAACAATACAGAATAAGTAATAATAAATAAACCATTCGCAACTTAAGACGGTTAAAATCTCTCATTCATCTAATCTCTATTTACGTTGCATTTCCTAATGTATTCTATAATAAAAACATTTCATGTTCTTAAGGCGTTCGATTGGTTTTGCTCGGGATGGAGCGGGTCACCTTAAAACTTAGCTCCTCCACTCTCAGTATTTCTCCACTTGTTTTCTAGGGGTTAGAGATTCACCGTCCACCCTCTCCAATTAGTTTGAGTGAACTTTTTTTTTCAATAGCGAAAAGCTCTTTTGTCTTCGGTTCATTCACTTTAATTAAAGCTTTCTGAATAGGTACAGCCCGAGAAAGGGTATGCATTATCGAACGCAGTGAGTACTTCAAAATCGGCGTCAATCCTTTGCGGGAAAACTTCTCTCTCGCCCATTCCTGAAGTTTTTCCTTCTCTTTTGAGAAGGGGAGGAAAAGGTCTTGTGAAGTCAAAAACTAAGTGATGACTCTCTCATATTTTTCAGGTGAATTCATATCGTTACTATATACATTTGCAGTATTTACAAACAGTAGTTTAAAGATCAAACAAACATGAACAACATTATTCGTGTTTGTTTGATCTTAAAACTACTGTTTGTAAATTGTTTGTCTTCCTACACCAAGGTGCCCAATTCTTATGGAACTGGTTCCCTATCATGTAACCACATGAATTTTAAGGAATTTGATGAATTCCCAGAAATTTGTTATCACCTACGCTTTGATCAGTTAGCTGTAACGTAGAGACTATCTGCGACGTCATGTACGTCTCTTTGAGAATTGTTAACATTCAAGACTGAGAGCCACCATCAGCTCAGCTCAGGCATCAGGCTGAGCTGGACCATCAGGAAAAAAGGATAGCACAATTTTACCATCCCTGCCATTCATGTATTCGAGTTTTAATACACCCACTGTCGCCGAAGAAGTTCCGCTAAGAGGCGAAGTTTGGCGATATCGACTTCAGGACAGAAAGTGTGAGTGAAATGATTAACCACTCTAAAGTAGAAAAATAATCACTTTGGGATTTCCATTGTTTTTTCATTAGCTGTTCTCACAGTATATGATTATTATAAAACAAAGTAAATAGATCCGTAGGTGTTTACCAGTAAGGCGAAAAGGAAGTTTCCCGAAGTTACCTACTCATCACGCATTCAGTAATTTTTTCGTTTGCCTCAATTAGTGCTATTCGACTGAACTATACCGCTACATTTCTCTTTGAGCAATGATTGGCAAATAAGCTCTTCATTACCCACCGACCCACCGAATGGAAAAACTCGGGGGTTCATCTTTTGAACAGCCGCTTCGTTCGCTCATTACAATCAAAGGCGGCATATGACGAAAAATAAATACTATCATCCTTTGTCTGCCGTTCCAACTGTGCAATGTTTGAGTTTTCGAAAAATTGAACAATAACATTTATTTCTCCGAATTAGTTATCAATCCATTCTTATGTTGAAATAGATATGTGTTGAGGTGACATAAAATTAGGTTACATTATTCAGGTTACATAAAATAAAAGGTAATTTATCAACCTTTCCTTGAATTATATTGCCAATTTATAATAAACAATTGATTTTTGTAATTTTTTTTATTTTCGATTTTTGATTTTTTTGATTTTTTTTTTTGTATGCACACAGTCGGGGAGCGATGTGACCGTGTTTGCTGCGTCACGTGTCCCTTGGTGGCGATTGTCTAATTGTGGCTAATAAGGGGGGTCGTGCGTTCGAGTCTGGCCGCCGGGGCGTGTTTTCGTGAGCCATGGGCTCATCACCCCCCTCGTCACAACCCTGCGAGGGTTGTGTTTCGCTCATTGGGATGCAATGAGCGAAATCATCAGAACAATTTCTGATCTTCCATTTGGAAGACAGCTGTTGACGTCCGCGAAGCCAGGAATGACAGTCGGACAAAATTCAACAGTTGAATCCTGTATAGGCAATGTCCCCCTCCCTCTTCCGTGACCGTGGTTTTCTAGGTTGTTTGTAAACATTTAACTCCCACCTCGTGTATCCCTTCGTTGCCTTGAAACGTAAACTACAAAAAATTGAGGGGGGGGGGGGTTGATATTTTTTCTTGGTCGATTCGAAAGGTTCATTATCCAAAATAATAAACCAAAAATAAAACATTCTATAAACTGTTTTTTATTGAAATGATGATCGATTTAGTTTGTATCTCTTAACTATTTCTGACTATCATTTAACGTCTTCTACAAACTATTTAGTTATTTTGTGAGATCAAGACAATCCAATCGGAGCGAACGTTGTACATTAAATTCAACAAACTTTCCTTTTCGGACAGCCGAGAGTACACACCGAAACTTCATAGTTTTTCAGTCTTTTCTTACTCATCCAGTTATACATCAGAGATGACAGGCGTTCATCATGAACAATGACGGAGGTTTTCTTATGAAACGCTTTCGCCGTAATACTAATTAGCACCTCCAGGATGAAGTGAGACGGATAGGTTTGACGAGGAGGCCGGAATTTCAAATGCGGAAACTGTCCTTCTTCCCCCCTCTTCGTAATCCACCATGAGCGCCACCTGCGCAGTGAAGTTAATGCTTACAAAACCTCCATTTAGAGCTCGGTCAGGGGCAAAAGATGGTAGGGTTGCCTGCATTAATCACAAATGATTTGACACAGTTCTAGACTCTTCCCCTTCCGTAGAGCTTCAGGATCTCAGCAAGTACTCAGGGAATGATTGATGCCGACTAAACTGGGTGGGTAATTAAGCAAGATGCTACATTTTTCTTCGTTTCTCATACTTAATCCTCTGCTCTCATCCACTCCAAACCTTTGCGTTCCAATTGAGTAAAGGTGGAGAATCATTTCGGAAACTCGTTTCTACGGGTACTTTATAGGATACTTTACATGAAAATTGTGGATAGGTTCCAGTCGATTAAAATTCATATGAACTCAGTGAATAATATCTACCTACCATGTCACGCAGAAACAAAATTTAGACTAATCCATAATAGAGGTACCTACCTGTATATTATTTTCGTTGAAATATATTATCCACATTTTTGTCAGCAGTGGTCAGGGCTGTATTCAATGAATAATGCGAGTTGTAAGGGAGAATTACTTGAAGTAGAAGCTTATGGACGACGGATGGAGATTCTACAAGCAAATGACTGAAGAAAGTGTTTCCCCCGTCATAATCAATGCAGAACTACGATAATGTAATTGTCAGGAAAATTGGTTGATTCTCCATGGTGAACGAGTACTCTTTTATTAGAGTGAATAAACTTTTGGAATTACCAATGTTTCGATATCCGGATGTAAGATTGAATCAAAATACAGTTCGATCCTCAAGAATCAGCAACTCCTCCCAGTCTCACTCACCTCAAAGCTGCCACGTTTGCTAGTGAACGGAATTATTTCTAAGATTCTTTTGGCGAGATATACTTGGTAATATTTGGTGGCGCAAGCCCCGCCTTCCTTGGCGTTGTTTTTGCTCTTCAGGGGTTGTGATAAAAACTCAAATTTTCTGTTTCCAGAATGACCTCTCTTCTACAGAGAAAATAATTTTGCTATTTGTTAAGTTACTATTTTGGTCCGAGAAATCCTGAGAGTGAAATGAAACTATCATCGGTGAATTATTTAGCTTTTGGTTTATTATTTTCAATAATGAACCTTTTGAATCGACCAAGAAAAAAATTTTTAACACCCCCTCAAAATTTGATGGTTTACGTTTCAAGGTACGTAGAATCCAAAAATCGAATAAAAATTTGGCCGTCCGTCCGCCGTACGCGGCACTTTTGCCACTTAGCATTGACCGATTTTGATGAAATTTGGTATGTAGGCTCTATTTGGGGTCTAGTTGTGCTCCGAAGATTTTGGTTGATGTAGGTCACTTCTAAAGGTTCCAAAATCAATTTTGAAATTTTGAAAACGCCCTAACTCAAAAAATTTTGATATAAAGGTATTTTTTTTCCTTCAAATTAAGATTCTATAGAATTGTTAGAATTTTTTGAGACCATTCGGAGCTGTGTAGGACACACCGTTCGCTCACTACGAGAATTTAAAGTCTGAACGTACGATAAATCAGAAACACGAGTGTGAATCGCAAAAGAGGCCCCGTTCAAATTAAAGCTGACCGAAATGCGATCGATGTTTTTCTTCATGTTGGATGGTTGGTGGCTTTTCAGACGCGTGATCTATATAGAAAAATAAAAAATAATAAACCCTTGTGTAATAATTTGCAGCGTTTTTAACTCTTCCGAAGTAATCGTCTGACAGAGCGAGAATTGTGGCACATTTAGTTTCCGCGGGGACCCAGTATCCTGATGACGTCATGTGTTTCCTCATTCCTTCTAAACTGCTGGAATTCTGAAGCTAAAAATCAGAATACGGGGTTCTCTTTGGAATCCGATTGCATCTGGCCCACAATAATTACGTTGACGGACTGTTTAGTGAAGAAAAGTTTGTAGAGAAGGGGAGTAGACATGTCATATTCATCGCAGGTATGAGCGAACTGAACGCTCTACCTCAGTAGGTTTCGGCAGTGACATTGTGGGACAGAGACAGATCAGATGGAAGAGGGTGTTCCGATATGATCAAACACTTTAATTCAGGTTTCAGTCTCTTTAGTTCGACATTTTCCGATTGTTGGAGGATTCAATCGTGGCCACTCAATCACAACGCATTCGCTCTGTTGTTTTGCCGGTCGAGTGTAAATTTAAAAGTAGGTTTGAGCTGAGTGGAAATCAAGACAATCCCCGTAACAGATATCATCAACAGTGTCGGGATATATCTTGTCATCAATTCATGGATAATTGGGATACCAATATCTCCAAAGTCTAAAATTTCAACTTCATAATTTTATGAGCATATTGTAATTGGAGGCGCAGGTTATTCATTTTACTTCCAAAAAATTTATTTTGTAGCTAAATTTAATTTCCCGAACGTACAGGTTCGTAGTCGGTTATGTACGCTTCTACAAATCATCGTAATATGCATGACCTTTTCGGCCACTGACCCAATTATAAGCCTTTACTAATAATAATTTTCCACTTCTCTCCATTGTCTTCTCAGACAGTGTCTGAAATGATGCAGTATTCCTTCATCACTATCCTTCAATTTTACTCCATCATAATCTTGCAATGGCTGAATAACTTTGCGATCCGAACCATGAAATCAAGTTTATCAGGTTAGTTACGTATACTAAATGAAACGAAAATGAGTAAATCTATCGGAAAAAGTAAATTTGTATTGAAACTAAACTATGGATGTTTGCTGGGTACACAGTGATACACAGAAACAGTTATTGTATTTTGGATTCCCTAACTACGTTCAAGTTGCTTGTTGAGCCGTTTGCTCTTCGTTCAGCAGTTTATGTTTTTCATCCGTTTTGATATTTTGTGAATAGAAGTGGTTGATACGTTCGAGCGGGGCTTCACACTTCTCTCGCCAGTATTAAAACACAAAAACTTGTTATTTTGAGTCTCCAGCGGTGTTTTCGGCCCTCAGGATATTTTTCAAGAAAGGGGCTTTGGAATTTGTTTTGCTTCAAAAATAAATATAAAACATGGTAAATTCTGTGCATGTTCGAAGATCATTCAAACCGTTTCAGGAAGAAAGATGAAAAAGTTGAACATTGTATGAAAAGTGAAGAAAGCGTGAGATTCATTCTAATGTGGTTTTCCGTACAATCACATTCCTGTCGTTTTCAGGAATTTGACCTCCTTCACCTCCTTCAGACTTCCTTCAGTTTCTATGGGAGCCGAGATAAGTGGAAAACCCCAACTTTTCAACGTGATGGACAAGAGACGGTCGTCCCCATAGATACGTTGTGAATATTGGGTATTAGGCAGGTTCGACGGAAAAGTTGGGTATTGGATGTTGCCTCAGAGGGAGAGCCAACGAAAAACTTTCCTGAAGCCACAACGTGATGTAGGTGACCCTCATAGTCTTCACAGAATTGGTCAAGGACTATTTACAAATAGTTGTAAACTTTCCATAGCAATAGTCAACGGTTAATCATCACACAAAATTGAAATCAGAACGCATTATCTAGATTATCTTTATTTTTGAAACATCTTATGCTATGTTGATCGGAAGATTACTTTCGTTATTTCGGATCATGACTCAGGGTTCGTATTCCTCAATATTAGTCCACTCTTAGTCGATCTGCAAGTACCTAGTCTCGTAGAAGATCATTTCCCTTATCGACGTGGTTAAAATCAGAAGATCTAACAAGTAATAATAGGCTCTTCTCCTCCGTCCCAACTTATGGATAGAAGCTTCATTGCTTAAAGAATAATACATCTATTTTCCTCATAATACTACTTGTATCTATTTATCATCCCTTTTCCTTGGGTTTGGGTTGAGTTCCAACAAAGAGTAGTAGTAGAAGTAGTTCAAAAGAACGTAAAGTTTCCAACGGTAGAATATATATTCTATCAGATTATTCTAGAGTAGACTCCAAAGTGGCATAGAAAGTAGTCTGGAAGGAACATAGTGGTAAGGAAGAAAAAAAGGAAGTGTTAACGAAAGCAGTGATGAGGAAAGTAGTGTGAGATAAAATCAAATGTAAGGAAAGTATTGTTAATTGAAAGTGAAGGTCAGGGAAGTAGAGTGAAAGGAAAAACGCTACAAATTATTACACAATGGTTTATTATTTTATATTTTTCTATATAGATCACTCGTCTGCAAAGCCACCAACCATCCAACATGAAGAAAAACATCGATCGCATTTTGGTCAGCTTTAATTTGAACGGAGATTAGGCCTCTTTTGCGATTCACACTCGTGTTTCTGATTTATCGTACGTCCAAACTTTAAATTCTCGTAGTGAGCGAACAGTTTGTCCTACAGAGCTCCGCGTGGTCTCCAAAAATTTTAAAAATTCTATAGAATCGTATTGAAGGAAAAACAATACCTTTATATCACAATTTTTTGAGTTAGGGCGTTTTAAAAATTTCAAAATTGATTTTGGAACCCTTAGAAGTGACCTACATCAACCAAAATCTTCGGGGCACAACTAGACCCCAGAAGGAGCCTACTTACCAAATTTCATCAAAATCGGTCAATGCTAAGTGGCAAAAGTGCCGCGTACGGCGTACGGCGCACGGCGTACGGCGGACGGACGGCCAAATTTTTATTCGATTTTTGGATTCTACGTACCTTGAAACGTAAACCTTCAAATTTTGAGGGGGTGTTAAAATTTTTTTTTTTCTTGGTCGATTCCAAAGGTTCATTATTGAAAATAATAAACCAAAAAATAGTTTCAAAAAATCAAGTCGAAAAGCAAACTTTAAAAATTTTTCGAAACTACTTTTTTCGACCAAAGTTTTCACTCTTAATCTCTGCCCATTTTGATAGGCGCTCTTCGGAAAGAACATGCTCAAATAGTCAGATTTCCAACGGTATATCAATTTTTCTTTTTAACATTCAAATTGGAATGTAATTATTTACGCTGAATCCAATGGTGATACTTCCGAATGATTCCGACTGCTAGATAGTGAAAACTTTGGTCGAAGAAAGTCGTTTCGAAAAATTTGTAAAGTTTGGTTTTCGACTTGATTTTTTGAAACTATTTCATTGCTGAAAGATTTTGATTTTGCACTAGGTAGCTTGGGAATTCAATGCTCTTTCTAACGGTGAGTCAGATTTGAATTTTCAGGAGAAATAAGGAAGTTATGACCATATCAGTGCCGTAAGGTCAAAAACGCGAAAAAATTTAAAATGAAAAAAAAAGAATTCTGAGTGGGTTAAAATTTTTTGAAACTTGACTTTCTTTGACCTAAGTTTTCACCCACTTAAAATACCGAATTTGTAGCTGATTGAAGTTTTAGTTGAGTAGAAAGGTGTTACTTTATGCTCACTACTATATCTACGAATAATGCGTATTTTATGTACGAAAAACGAAGGTTTTCGTCGAAAAATCCACTTTCTAGCAGTCGGAGTCATTCGGAAGTATCACCATTGGATTCAGCGTAAATAATTACATTCCAATTTGAATGTTAAAAAGAAAAATTGATATACCGTTGGATATCTGACTATTTGAGCATGTTCTTTCCGAAGAGCGCCTATCGAAATGGGCAGAGATTTAGAGTGAAAACTTTGGTCGAAAAAATTTTCGAGATTCGAAAAATTTTTAAAGTTTGCTTTTTGACTTGAGTTTTGGTTTTTGGTTTTGGAATGAATAAGTCAAGTTGGAAGGTTATATTCCATTATTATTACTCTCGTTCATACCTCGTTTTGATTAGCATGCCCTCTGTTGTTTTAAGGAAAGAGTAACAGAGAGTGTGGAAAACGCCTTATAAAAACTTCGTTCTTTAAATGAATACATTCATGATGGAACGAGTTATAACAGTATTATTTTAACTTTTATCATTGTATCTCGTGCTTTATATACCTCATGTTTATTATCTCAACATTAGGTTCAAATAACAATTGTGAAAGAGTGGCCTGAACTCAATTATCATCCTTCCTTCCATATTTCGGCAGACCGTGGGTAGGATTCCTCGAAAAGTCAATATTAAAAATAGAAATTGGGTGGAAACGGTCGAAATGTGTCTGAGGATGTTACTTGTGAAATAAATCCCTACGTGCACTTAAATTGAATACCTAATCAAATTAATTCTGAGTTTTACTCTCACAGCAGACTCACAAAAACGACGATTGGCTAAATCAAGAACAAAATAAAGAACAATCATCCTAAAAAGTCCAAATCAAACGTTGAAGTTGATTATCAAACGTAGTCGTTGAAGTAATGGATCTTACGCACTTTTGCCGATTGCAAAACCAACAAGTACAATCTTCCTATGAGATGGGCAACACAGTTACCATCTTCTTTCAATAATTATTCCTCGATAATGGATTTTTAACGCAAAATACTCCGAAATTTCCCAAATCACTTCGTGCAATCAAAAATTACATTTATATAGTAACTGACCTCATTGAAATGAAGGATACATGGTGATCCGTTCTCAACTACCTATCAACGACGCATTGAGATACATAAAAATTTTATTTAGGTGATATCACCGTACCTATATTCTTCACCATCTCTTGGACTATAAATACACACTTCATCTATAAAGTCCAGAAGAAATGGAAATTTCATTTCCTCGTGAAAGAGTCTACATCGCTCTATAAGGGAAGAAAACGTATTGATGTTATGATGTGATTTGATGTATTTCTTTATATTGGATTCTTTCCGGATATTTTCTGCATCCGGGAAGAAAAAAATCCAGAGGTAAATAAAAATAAAAAAAGAAACGTCCATCAAGTGGGGGTGGCACATAGATTCCTTGTGTCCACAACACAATTAATTTAATTGAATGTATGAACTGAAGCATAGGAGGTGATCACAACGTCAATATCCAAGCACCCTCGATTTTCCAAATTTGACCTTTTCAAGATGAAATCTGAATGGAAGAATACAGCACACCAACCACAAGTTCATGGGAATTTCATCGAAGTCGGGAGAAAACCGCGGTTTTAGGGTTGATACCCTAATTGTTGACACGCATCCAGTTATTGACACTTTCCCTTTCAATTCAAAATAATGAGCGAACGGAGCTAGATAGAGATTCAAACTTGGTGCCATCTCCCAGATGAGTTCATCAGCAACCATATTCCTTCAAAATTAAGAACACCACGGTATGACACCGGCAGAGAAATGGAAGTTAAGAGCCATAGTCAGCTGGACACTGCTTCGCTACTCCAAACGCTAAGGAGGTGAGTGATTCTTACAGGCTGCTGCTTCATTTATTTTCGTTTCTAGAGCTCAATCTCATTTTTAACATTTCTTTCTTTTCTTTTGTAGTCATTAGCCATGTTTTTTAATGTCATTTTGATATAATTGTTTGGGTTTCCTAATTTTACGCCACTTTCCTACCTACCTACTTAGTTTTTTTTTCACTTGTTTACTTTCAACCAACCTGTTGTTGTTATCCATGTTGATGATCATATTAACTTCGTTGTTGCTTGTTTTTCTTGTTACCATCATTCTTTTCACTCACTAATTGCACGTATTTTGATGAAACCAACTCACTTTCTACTTAGATTCACGAAACTCAACCGGCAAAATATATTTACGAATTCTTGATAACAGAATAGTTCCCTGGTCAATTCAAGGAAGGCCATTGTCGTTGTGTCTTATAGCTTTGATTGTGCCAACCAATCAAATCGCATCATTTGAAAAGCACCCAGGGTTACCACCATAAAGTCATTTAATCTTCTGGTATCCTGCTTTATTCATATTTATTTGTTACAATTATTTAAAGCCAGGTTGATCCCCATAATTCCTAAATTCCCTAATCGACTAAGTTGGAGTTGTGGATGCCATGCAAGTGTCTCTAAACTGCTGGAATCAACTGAACACACTACTTCATGGATCAAGAGAGCTACAGAATCACAAGGATACATGAATTTCCCGGTGCTGCCAATGCACTCTGGCGGATTGTCTTCAATCCCCCCCCCTTGTTTTGTTTGTTCTTCCCCCCCCCCTGAAGCAGACCTTATGAGTTCTATTCCAACCTCAACCAAGAACAGTTTAAAAGTGTGCCTATCAACCGCCATTGACGCTCCTGTTGGTCAAATCCTTTAATATCAGGTCAATCTGTGAACATCCATTCGAAATTCACCTGTATATCTTCAGTGATAGCTTTGTACGCGCCGGTAAAGTGCTTTTTCCCTCGAAATTACGCGTATTTCCGCGAATTTCTCACTCAGGGAGTCAGCCATCAACCACCTGCTCACCACCTGTTTGCAGCTACCTACCTACAAGGATTCCTGGCCAGGATCCATCCCACTGGAACACCAAATATCAAGGTACCACACTTGATTTCACTCCCTAGAGTTATTTGTATGTGCATTTTACACTCCAACTTTACCAACCCCCCTCTTTTCAGCTTGCCCCTGCAAGCTTCCAGTAGTAGGTACCTACCTAACCCTTTAAGTATCACCTGTGGTGGTACTTCCTGCTACTGTATCAACCAATTCATCACATTTCATTCATCAACCTTTCTTTCTCTAGGAAATAGTGTGTACCTTGGGTGTAGTCTTGGTGAGTTGAGTTCACACAACCCCCCTCCATTCTCTTCTGCACTGACCAGACTCACAACTCCATCAACCATTGCATTTCCCCATATCTCAAAATTCTTTAACACTCATCATTCCTGAAAGTGTATTCAGTGTTCTACACTAATATCAAACAATAATAACATCTTTTCGGTGGGGTGTAAATAACTGGATCCGAAAACTTTTCGTTCTTCAGATATTCGTTGTCAATAACTGGGTTTGTGGCGACGGTTTTCCTTTGTTGCTCGTTAGGTTAGATTTTTTATTTGTAACAAGACTGCAGTCGTATTTCTGTGAGGAAAGGCACGAATTCAATTTTCGACAGGGGGTGTCAATAATTAGTTTGATTGAGTGTAAATATCTAAACTACCGTTTTCAGTTATAGACATCTTCAATTTCCAGTTATTAAGCTGCAGCTGCAGCTTGAGCGTTTGGGTGAAATTGAGGAAGAGTCTAATGATTTTTATTTTTCAGGATTCATCAGAACTTTGAAATATCTCCTGTGAAATCACGAAAAAATAAAACGACGCAAGAATCTCGACGGCCCTAAGCCAAGGAGGCAGTATAAAGAAAAGATGCTGGCAGCAATTGAGGATGTCAAATAAGGTGTGCCAGTAGCAACTGCAGCCAAACAAATGCTTGTTACGAGGATTTCAGGTGAGCAGTGGTTATCCGATCGCGATGGAATTCATGAGGGTGTTCACGACGTCAGTGCCAAACTTTCCTCCAAATTCGACCAACGTACGCCAAAGAGCACGACCGGGCGTTTCTCGGGTTTGTTTTTCTAACTGCCGTTGCCTGAAGGTTGCCTATGCGGAAACCCAGCTAAGGATCTGGACACTATGGAATCTCTGAAATTTGTATTGACAGGAACTTAGTACATAGGATGCCCTTTTGTTTTGCACATTTTACCTGTTTGTGTGGACCCATAGACAAACAACGTCATACGAGTCGATTTTGACGGAATAGTTTTCCTCTTTTCTTCAGCTCCGGAAAGCTTTTCATCAGATTCAGCTACTATGGTAGAATCCATTACAGGACACGCAAAACTGACGGAGTCACCGAAGGACTACAAAAGAATGCCACGACAGAATAAAATCTTTAACGATTCAAAACCTATAACCATCTATGTTCATGATCATTATCTTACCCGCCCTTGTTCGTAAAATTGTAACGTCGCAGATCGCTTGAAGAGAAAACCTGCACCAAACGATAGAATCATGAACGGTCCATCCGATAACAGCTTCCGTTCACTCTCCTCAAAGCTGCTTGTTCGCAATATATTATTATCCGGGAGCAGTGGAGACACGCGATCTCCAGCATGCAAGACAGGCTCCGTCTACCCTTTTGGTTTTCATTCAGGATTTAGAGCGTTCGAGAGTGGTCATGGGGTACCATTGATCGGATAGCAACTAAATTCATCAAAGGCTCACTAATACTCAACCACAACTACCACTACTACTTATTTGATTGTAATATGTTACTATATAAACGTTTTGATTACGTCTTTTACACTGTATGTTAACCTTAGGTAACCATTATCTTACACGTCCTTGTTCGTAAAATTGTAACATCACAGATCACTTGAAGAGAAACCCAAACGATACTGCAGGTTTCCGAGCAACCTTATCTGGGTTAATGACGTGGTATGACAAATGAAAGGCTTGCTATTCTATTGTCCTTCCGACTTGTTTCGATTCTTTATTTTTACCATATTGGAATTATTATAGTAACAATTTGGAAATACGTAGGTTTTATTAAAAAAATATGTAGGTTTACGAATCTTAGGTTTATTAGCAAAGAGACTTATACGAAAGGAATGAAGAAGGTTCGTTCTGTAAATGATTCGAATGTAGAAGAATGATTCAGGATTCTGTCTCTTTTCAGTCGATTTTTGAGAAATTAAATATGTACTTAACTGAAGGACTCTGCCATGTTTTCGACTTGCGAGCAGAACTGACTTGGTTTTACACAAATTTGACAAATCAGAGCTCATGCATTTCTTCGCCCCCATGGCAGACGTCTGCAATTCTCAAATATTCTGTCTTCAAAATTAGATATTGGAGAACGGAAGTACACTTTTCTCAACGCACAAACGATTTGCGTATCACTCTTATCATTCTTTATCCAGGGGTTTACCTCGTGTTTGACAGTTTGATTAAGAGTTTATGCTGCTTTTCTTGGCATGCATGACTTGAAAGAGAAATGATAAGTGAACCACCTATTGATAGATGAACAGGCTCTATAGATATCAATGAATTGTGGAATGAAGTTCGTAGAAGCTACCATTTTGATCTGAATTTTATGGAAAGAACAGGCTATGACATTTTCATTCAAATTGAGGGCAAATTGATAGCAATATGGTCTTAGGTCGAATTTGCATTTCCTTCATTTCTAGTGGAACATCAATGTAGAGGTTTGATATCTCATTAATCAGATCAAGATTTAAGCCTGCAGGCTGAGAATAATTCGAATGCGTAAAAATTAATGAGGGCCTTTTAAGCATAACTCGCTCAGTGATATACGGAAGGAAATTTCGCAATCCATTAATTTCAAATTCTGATCCGCCAACCTCAAAAACCCCCAATTACTAATTTTTAGCACACAATTCCGTGTAGTTTCGACAGAATTAGACGGAACAAAACCTAATGACGTTTGATATACGCGACCGTTGTTTGTTTACCTTCGTTCGATGGATACTCCAATGGATATGAACACTTTTTTGCGAAGCTCATATATAGAGGTTGTTTCTGGTGGAAATCAGGTGAACTATCCCATTCAAAAATTTCGAAATTTTCCTTCGAAATCTCGAGAAAGAGTGTTTCAACGCGGAAGATGAAAAACACATTATTATTATTAAATGAAATTTTTGACATTGTACCTACTAAACGTGTAGGTAGTAAAATAAACTATTGTAATGATGGAAATACATAAACGTTCCTTTCAGCGTAAGTGATAAAATAAAACGTCAACTATCCTGACAGACTGGGAACATAGAGGATAGAATCCAAGAGGTAATCCACTGAGCCCAGTATCTGAAAATTCAAATTTGAAAATAAAATTTATGTATATAATCTAATAATAATTGCTGTTAAGTAAGTAGTGCTCTCCCCAAGTTCAGAGCCGTCCACGTCAATCTCTCAAGGTTCTGTTTGCTCCTCCAATGAGAGATCGGGTCAGACATCAAGTTTCTCACGATGACTCTGCCTCTGAAATCCCTAGTCAGCTAGTAAAAATTGATGGACCTGAAGTAATGTAACGTCAGCATGTATTCAAGTGGATTAGGCTGTTTATCGAAGGTCGCACCGACACTCACGACGAAGAAAGGAGTGGACAGTCTCTCAATTCAGAAGATCGAATGCAGCAATGTTGTGCAGAAAAAAATGGATTACAGCAAATATGGAAGTAAGGTTTGTATGGAAGATAAGAATCAAAAAAATATTGACTTTCGAACATAGCCAAAATCGCGTTTTGGCTGCAAGGGAATTTCTTCAGCGATATGAAACGATATACAATTGAAATGATTTAATTAATATAAAAATAATCCCTTACAATCAAAATAATAATTGTCTTTTATTTGTTGTTCGATTGATTTATTATTTATAAAATGGTGAAATTTTCCTTGACTCGATTGTGAATTGGGAGGATACTTGGGTAGGCGCCATTTCCACTCCCCATCAGCAAACAGATTTAAAGTCCAGTTCTCAGAGCGAAATATCATAGCATCTGCGTTTCGGAATAAAAAAGAGGTCTTGATGGCACATTTCGCGGTAAAAAGACCCAAACTCTGATGATACAATATATTAACTGAAAATCGAAGGCAAATGAAATTATTTTGGTCCTTTTCTTGACAGTACGCAACAGTTATCAATTGCTGTTCGGTTTTACCGGCTGGGCAGCACCACCTAGGTACCCATTCAGACAGATCGGTCCACAAGCGTATCTTCAAGTTCCGAACCGCCCAGTTTTTTATTTATTTTTATTTTTATTTCTTTATTTCCTTCATGAGTGAAATACAATGAAATGTAGTACTATGAAATGTAATACTAAATATAATTATATACACTTCAATAATGTGGAAATTAATCCCCTATGTGGGCATAGCCCGTGGTAGGGAGATGAGTCGTACTTCTTAGTTCTTATCCAACCAGAAGTTTTATAATTTCCAACTTTTACGATCAAAAAATAAGTTTGATAATCCTTACTCATTAAATCAATACAGCATTGTTAATTATAGGAACTAGGCAAAACATTGAGGAACAAATTAATGAATTTATATAAGAAAGGAAATGCTTCAAATTAAGGAAAATTTTAAAAATAACATGTACTCCTACCTATAATATTCAATGCGAGTACACCGTTTATAAATTAATGAAATGATCTTTTAGTTTTTTATTCGTCTTAGAGGGTCCAAGAAGGAGATCAGATCTCAAAGAATCCGGAAGAGCATTGAAACCCCGTACACCCTTCGATAGATATGAGTTGTACCCACAAGTGGTGCGAAAATATTCGACCGTCATACATTTCTTTGCGAGGAATCTGGTAGGGATCAAATGTGCGGGCGTAGAGAAACTCCTATCTTTTAAGATTTGCTTAGTGCAATTCATATCAACTAGCCAAGATAATTTTAAAATGTTTAATTGTTTGAATAAGGGTTCCGTATGTTCCAGAAATCCCTTCTTAGCTATTATTCTTATGAGCTGCTTTTGAGTGGTGACAATGGGCAAAAGAGTTGTGGGATATGCACCACCCCATGCAGGTATGCCGTATAAAAGCACCGATTGTACAAGGGAAAAATACATCATTTTTAACAGGGGCAAAGTTAATATTTTCTGAAGTCTTGCGAAAACATAGATCAGCTTTCTAAGTCTCGTGGTAACCAAGTCAATTTGTTTTCCCCACTTAACACGACTATCGAAAACAACCCCCAAATACTTCACCTCCGAAGTTCTTTTTATTATAGGGCAGGTCGTACAACCTAAAGCATCACATTCCGCGCAATGTAAAAGTACCTCCATGCTCTGAAGTGGATCGGTCATTGGAGATAAATGAAACGGCAGCCATACGGTTTTGCTTAAGTTTATAGTTAATTTATTTTTAACCAACCAAGTGCTGATTTGTTGCAGACTAAAATTGGCATGATTAAGAGTAGTGGTCCAGTTATCCGATGAACAATATATTATTGAGTCATCAGCAAAAAGAATTATTTCACCTGGTATATCACAGACCCCTATTTCATTCATGTAGACAATGAAATATAAAGGTCCCAATACAGTTCCTTGCGGAATGCCGTAGTTGGTTGTATTTAGGTAGGAGCCTTTAGCCTCATTGAGCTTAACACATTGAGTTCGTTCGGTTAAATAATTTTCAATCCACTTGAGCGCCACACCTCCAAAACCCAGTCTGCCAAGTTTTTCTAATAATTTGCCATGAGAAATGGTGTCAAAAGCCTTGGCCAAATCAATCGAAATGGCCAGCGGCTTCTTCCCATTATCAATATCATTAATGATTTTCGAGTTTAAGTAGCAAATTGCATCCTGTGTGTTTCGACCAGCTCTGAAACCCAATTGCTTTTCATAAAGGAGGCAATTGTTTTCTAAATATTGAAGAACTTGAATTTTGAAACACTTTTCCACTATTTTAGCAACGTTACTTACGAGAGAAATTGGCCTGTAATTAGTAATATCCTGTCTATCTCCAGCCTTGTACAAGGGGAGCACGACAGCAATCTTCAAATTACTAGGAAAAACTCCCTTCAAAAAACTCTCATTAATTAAGTAGCATAAAGGCTTTACAATCATTTTCCTATGTAACTTCAAGGTATCAGCACCGATTTCATCCCATCCCGGGCTCGAACCACTTCTCAAAGTACTTATCATTTCACCATCAATACTGACAATACAGAATACAGAATACAGTTCACCATACAGAATACAGTTCACCATCAATACTGACTCGAATGATTAATTCTTCAGGGTTCGATCCATATATGTAACGATGATCACAAACAGTTTACGAATATGGATTTCTCATAGCGGCCAGCGCATTCCAAAAATAGCGGAACATATTTTACAAAGTTACATTCAAGCGATTAACTATAAAATAACTGATGGGAGGGTTCTAAATATTAGCCGAAGAATCGAAGATTGGAACGTGACGATTTCATTTACCTACTACCAAACTAGTGAGGGCAGGCCAACTCAAGCGGGTCGATGGTTTACCAGGTATAATTTTAGAAAAATCGATGGGAAAAGGCAAGGGAAGGAGCCCTAGATAAGGAGGCCTCACCCATCTTGAGCGTGCAGTGATTTCCAAGATACTAGCGGTTAGCGCCAAATAAGACGCCGCGCTGCGACGGCTACGAATTGACTGACTCGTGACTCGTTTGGTCCGCAGCCGGAAGACGTTCCAGACCATCTGCCATTCATTCTTTTACTTCGTTTCAATAAAAGCTACGGGGTTATGAGTGAGTAGTGGGTGGAATGTTTTGTTTTCCCAAATACAAATCCATGTAAATACAATCTCAAAAACGCTGCGAATTATTATACAACGGTTTATTTATTTTTTCTTGTAAATTTTTCCATCCAACCACCTTTTAAGGACCAGGAAAGAGAGAGAGGGGATGGGAGAGGAGTGGTTTTGGTCCATCTGCCAAATTCCAGGGTCTCACGTATTTTGTTTAATTCCACAATAAACTAACTTTTAACACTGTTCATCGTCAGGGTGATATCTTTCGTTTCTTGAAATTTACCACAACCCTTGATTGATTAAAAAATGCCATCGGACCATCATTTCGATAATTAATTATTCTAATTGAGGAGATTGATTCCAAAAGGTACTATATCCATTCTGGTCAAATGTGAGAAAAACGTGAAAAACCAAAGCGACCTGAAAAACGTGCTATAAATCAATGATGTTATTTATGTATATCTAGATTATAATACATATTTTTGAAAAAACGTGAATTAATTAATTAATTAGTACTTTTTGGAATCAAACGAAGTGGATATAGTACTTTTTGGAATCAAACGAAGTGGATATAGTACTTTTTGAAAACAAACGAAGTGAATGAAGTAATTTTTGAAACAAAACGGATAAGAGACCGCCATTGTGCTAGATATAGTACCTTTTGAAATTGAACGGAACATTCACCTTCAAGGGATTAGATCACCTTTTGCTCCAAAACGATCGCATTTTTGTGGAGAACTACCCCCCTACAACCCTAGGAAAGTTTCAACTCAATTTCGATAAAAATTGTCTTTAGTACCTACCTTTTGAAATCAAACTCCTCAATTGCCGGACGGTTGGTCGTACAGAGTGCTGGGTGGTGTTAAAAATCATTAAAAATTGTTAAGAATCGTCGCTGTTCTAAATTCATGAAAAAAACAATATCTGTATTTTGAAAGTTTGAGTTAGGGAGTTTTGAGGATGTTTCCACTCTCATTTAACTCGTTAGAAGTTACTGACATTTATAAAAAGCTTTGGAGCAGAACTACGAGGCATGTCCAGTAAGTAAGTGTACTGAAGCTCCCGCGGCCGTAGGGAATTTTTTTTTGCTATGTAAGGCACACTGTCGTGCCCTTCAAAACAAGACCGAAACGAGGTCAGTACTTTGAAAACTGTAGTCTCAGAAGCATTTCTCGTGGAAGGTGTCAATTGATCGGGATTGTGGTCTACTGGAAACAACAACTTCTTTGCCGAGCTTTCGGTAAATTTATTACCTTCTTCAGGGCCTATAAAACAAAACAATATTCACCCTTAATAGCAAACTCTAACAATCCTTTGAGTATAAAAACAACAAAATTACGAATCGACAACAAATAAAAACCTAATAATAAATATAATAACAGATTTCACTTACTCGAAGGTTGTTTATTCAGTGACACCACCAAACGTCCATAAATAAAGAGAAGGTGGAGACGCCACTACAATGACAACAACCTTCGAGTAAGTGAAATCTGTTATTATATTTATTATTAGGTTTTTATTTGTTGTCGATTCGTAATTTTGTTGTTTTTATACTCAAAGGATTGTTAGAGTTAGCTATTAAGGGTGAATATTGTTTTGTTTTATAGGCCCTGAAGAAGGTAATAAATTTACCGACAGCTCGGCGAAGAAGGTGTTGTTTCCAGTTGACCACAATCCCGATCAATTCACATAATCCATATGATACCCCGATCTATCGATATCTTGGCAAGGTAGCTATAGTTACATCTGTGTAACTGACGATTGCGATGGCCTAAGGTATACATAATGTTTTTATTACAAGCATTTTCCCGTTGTTTGTTAGCGTGTTTGGCTCCAATTGAAAAAATATTGGAGCTATTGGTCGACCTGCATTCTCCTTGCCAAGTCAAGGGTTAACAGCTGTCGCCCAAACACACGGGTTCGTGTGCCTAAAATCCTGTTGTATTTTGGGACTTTATAATTTACGATTAGAGAAATCTTCGACCAAGTCAGTATTTGGTTTATTATTTTCGATAATGATCTATTGGAATCGAGTAAGAAAAAATGTAACCCCTTCTTAAAATTGGTGGTACACGTTTCAATGTACGTAGAACCAAAAAATCGGACTAAAATGTGCATCATTCTGCCGTACTTGGCTTATTGGCCGTGGGGGTCTAGTTGTGCTCCAAATCTAGTCAGTAACTCCTAAGGGGCGAAAAGTGGGGAAGCAAATTTTTCAAAACACCCTAGTTTCTATGGTTTGGATGCATGATAAATCGGAAACACAAATTTGAATCACACATGAATGTCCACTTACTGAGTCGAATTTCAGCTGATTGATGCGATCTTTTTTCATTTCTTCTGATGAAATTTCAAGTAGCTTCCTCAACAAACAACGGTCACATTTTGTAATGAAGGCAATCACAACTTTTGGATAATGATTCTTTCTTGGTAAGTACTTTCTGCCAAAATAATCTCCCTCATTAACGCTCCACAGTAGTGTGGTTGCCAGGACTATTAATTCGTGATAATGCTGTGTTTTTTTTTTTTGCTGACGGGTGAACTTTACAGAATAATGAATGAGTAATAATAAATGATGAGTAATAAATTGTAGGGTTTTTCGGTCAAAGTTTCGTTAATTCAACATGAAGCTCACAAGCTCGTTGACATGGCAGAATGTTAAAGTATACATTATGTTTGGAAATCGACAGGCTGTTCATCAAAGAATTTGCTACGTAAAGGAAAGATTTGGCAATTTCAGTTCTACAACCTCTTTTTCCGTATTGAAATGAGAAAGAACTTCCCACTTACATAAATCTTCGAACAACAAAGAGCTTTCTGGTTTCCCAGAAATAATTTTCTCGACTTCAAGTGGTGACTTTGAGTCACTTGCATACAGTCTCAGTGCTGAATTATACATGAGACTTGACTACCATCCGCAGCAAGTATTCCCCGAGATCGATGTCAAGTTCATAGCTCACTTTTGAATCCATCTTAACGCCTTTTCTTACTACATTATTCTTCATCTTCCAACTTACGTTTCTGTATTATCTCCGCATACGAAAAATTTGTGGTATCTTGGAACTGCAACTACTGATTTGTTTTCGGTATCCCTAACCAATAATGCGATCAGAGCTGAATGTTTAATACGTCTACATATTATACTTACATACATACGATTCCACAGCCGCATATGTATCGTAATTTAAATATTAACTTATTGTTGATTCTAAAGTTAGGAAAACTGAAACAATTAAAGGAATATATGAAGGAAAACTTTTGGTAGCTATAAAAGTTAGTTCCACTTGGCACTAACAAAAAATTAAATTACTCAAACAAAAATGCTACAAATTAGAACACATCGATTTATTATTTTCCTGTAAAAATCATTCGTCCGCGGAGAACACGGCTTTTCTATTAACCCTTCAGTGGTAGACGCCGGAGCATGGCGCTCGCTTGGTCCATTATTCGAATACTGTGGTTCACAGTGGCTATTTTGAAGGCTGTTATTCACAGTTCCCTCCTAGATACTACCTCCATACAAGATCTCACCCTCCTCTCTATCCCCCAACCCGCTCAGGGGTTAATATGAGTCCCTTACTTGTCGCCTACCCTTTGTGTACTTTTTTAAAATCTTGTATAAAATGACTGAGCACTCCTCTGATCCCAGTTAATGGCTACAGTGGCTTGGGGTTAAATTCAGAATATTCCAACCCAAATTGAGACTTTTCCAAATCAAATTCAGACTTTTCCATTTCAATGTAAATATTTATCATTTCACTATCAAAATTCTCAAATTTTTGTACCATCTTCCTCACCACTGATAAATGCAGCCCTGGGATATAAAAACAACTAGTGTTCGATGGACACAGCAGGAGTATATTCTTTTGGGTTGAAAAAACGAAATAGTAAAAAAAAAAACGATTTTTACCATTTCGTATTTCTGTGTTGAATGAAAAACTGTTTTTACCATTATGTTTTTCAATGATCACCTTTAGATACACCAGGAGATGAGTTGAATATCACATTCAGACCGATAACTACTCAAAAATATGATAAATACTGATTTATTCGGGAGGCAGTACCGAGAGAGCGCAGCGCTCCGGGGTCTACCAGTTGCGGAATGAAAAGAGGTCTACCACTGAAGGGTTAATAATACCCGCCAAACCTTATTATTGCGTTGGATTAATAATCAAGATTAGATTATTGAGATAAAACGCTGCAAATTATTACACAACGATCTATTATTTTTCTCTAAAGATCACCCGTCTGCGAAAGATCCCATTGAATTGATCAGCACACATGTTTTCATCGATTTGCCTCAAATCCATCTGTAATCGTTCATATGTAATTCACACTTGTCTTTCTGATCCATCATTCGTCCCAGCTACGGCGTATCGGAGACAAGAACCTCCTTACAACAGCCCAAAGAGGCTAGTTCAGCTAGCTAAAGGACATTACTAACATATTGGTCTGATAATTTTCACTTTGCTCATTTAACAATAGTCGATCAGTTGGATGGTTTCATTCGTTCCTAAAAATTGAACACTATCTTAAATTGATGAAAAAAAGTGGTGAAATGTTCAATGATTAATAATTAATAACCCTATTAATTATCTACACTAAGCGATCATTTGGTTTCTCACAGTCCTAAGTGGTGTAGAAAAACTTCTAACAATTTTGGAAATTTTAAATTTATGAAAAAACAATATACCTACCTGCTTATCGATAGTTTGCGAACAAGTGCAATTTTAAGGCGTTTTCCCTATTTTTCACCCCTTTCTGTACAGCGGACAGACAGGAAAATGTTTATTACATTTTTGGATTACACATACCTTGAAACGTAAACCGTCAAATTTTGAGGGGGTTAAATTTTGTTTTCTTGCTCGATTCCAAAGGTTTGTTATTGAAAAATAATGAACCAAAATCCAAAATGCGAGACTATTCTTGGTTTTTTATCTTCAATAATAAACCTTTAGATTTGAGTAGAAAAAAGTGTATCTCTCCATCTCAAAATGTGATAATTTACCTTTCAAGGTTTGTAGAATCCAAAAAAAAGGATAAAAAAGTTTCTGTCCGTCCGCCGTATGCTGTACATGGCAGTTTATCCAGTTCCCTTGGACCAATTTTGATGAAACTCGGGATACCAGCTTGGTTCGCGCTCCATTTATACCCCGAAGGTTTTAGTTACCATCCGTCATTACTAAGAGTCAAAAAGTGGGGGAAAACCTTTTCAGAACACCCAAGTTGGCAAACATTTTTTTTTCACACATCTAAAATTCCCAAAATTTTAAAGATCTTTCGAACACAGTTTAGAGCTTTCTGGGACCACCCGATCGCTTAATGAGGAATCGCTTAAATGTATATGTTAAATGACTTTCTTTCTCCAATTTAAGATAGTGTTTAATTTCTAAAAACGAATGAAACCACCTAGCCGATCAACTATTGTTATGATACTATGTAAATGTTATTATGAAAAAAATTAAACTAAAACTGAGTGATAATTTGCAGGGTTTCACATTAGTTTTGAATGATAAGAATTTTTTAGAATATAAAGACACCATTTAGAGCTCTGTAGAACCAACCGCTTGTACTGAATGTGCAATTTCATCAATTTCTGATAGTGTTGGATTTATGGACACGAATGATAGCACCCAGACGATCGTTAAAAATTGTTAAATGCTCGTTTATAATGAAATTCATCAGAACTGGGTTACTTGCCAAGGTAGGTTCCTGCCAGGCTAGTTTCCTAGGTTTGGAGGGACTAACCCCCTCCCCCACCTACCCTGATTCTTAGAAAGAAGTTGACAGTCCTCTCGCGAGGCTCCACTCTTGTTCTCTGGCTCTACAGATCTGAACAGAAAAGAGCTGAAAAGTTGCAAAGTAGCACCGTAGGGACCTCTTCGAGGCGATCGCCCGTAAGAGAAGAACAGACCCAAGCCACACGTCAGTCACTGCTGTGACAGTGTCGTGCAGAGGTGTCTGGTCAGGGTGCGATGTTGCCCATATGCGACGGTTAGGCATCTCCACCGGGATACTCCGTGGGGTCACCACCCAGGTGACCAGTTGGGTCATACCCCAACTTTTTCTCTTAGAGTTGCAAGGACTGGTGTAGGGTAGACACGGCGCTGCTCCCATTTCATTTTGTGCCACCTCCCCTTTTGTGTGTTGCTTTCAGCGCACACGCGGCTCTTACCATTAACGGGGAGTCCGCTGATGGTGCAATCGTACCAACAGCGACCACCAGTGAACGACCACCAGTTCACCAGTTGAACTGGTGGTCGTTCTATAGAGGCACTTCCCTTCATCCCTCTCGCGTCCTCCCCATTATTTAATTATTTATTTATTTATTTTTATTTTATGGCGTGCCCCCTCCGTCAAAAAAGACATTTTGTCTTTGAGGGGAGTTAAAAAAAAAAAATAATAATAATAATAATAATAATAATAAATAAAATTTAAAAAAATAAAAAAAAATAAAAAAAATTTAAAAAAATGGTTAGGTTGTTTTGAAGAGTCAGAAACACCGGTGTGAATCGCCCCTTTCATGACACTTCCTACCTCTTGTGCTTCCAAGAATAAAATTTGGTATCGAAGGCACACACAACTTCGGAATAACGATGTTTTGCTGGTAGGAACTTTCTGTCTGAATAAACTTCATTAAAAAAACGTCTGCCAAGTGGGTGTGGCACATAGCTTCCTCGTATCCATAACCCGATTGTATAGATGATCTGATGCATAGTAGTTAATATCAAAACATCAAAACAAGTTAATTTGTAACACCCCTGAAAATTTCATTGAAATCGGGAAGAAAATGTAGAAGTTATGGCCGTTACAAGGAAATTCACGTTTGCGCATGCGCAGTGGCTAATATCAGTCCGAAGGTGGTGATTTTCGTAGGGGACCATCTAAATACTAATCTGTAACATCCCTGAAAATTTCGTTGAAATCGGATTGAAAATGTAGAAGTTATGGCCGTTACAAGGAATTCACGTTTGCGCATGCGCAGTCGCTTCTATCAGTCCGGGGATGATGATTTTCATAGGGGACCGTCTAAACACCACTCCGCATAATCCCCGAAAATTTCATTGAAATCGGGTAGAAAATGTAGAAGTTATGGCCGTTACAAGGAAATTCACGTTTGCGCATGCGCAGTGGCTACTATCAGTCCGAAGGTGGTGATTTTCATAGGGGACCATCTAAATACTAATCTGTAACGTCCCTGAAAATTTCATTGAAATCGAATGGAAAATGTAGAAGTTATGGCCGTTACAAGGAATTCACGTTTGCGCATGCGCAGTCGCTTCTATTAGTCCGGGGATGATGAATTTCATAGGGGACCGTCTACACACTAACCCGCACAATCCCTGAAAATTTCATTGAAATCGGACAATAACTTCGTATAGTTATGCGCGTTACAAGGAATTCATGACAGACAGACAGACAGACAGACAGACAGACACACAGACACACAGACAGACAGACACTGAACCAAAATTGTTCAGAAAGGTCTAAAACGCAAAACGCGAGTGAAAATTTTGATTTTGGAGAACTTTTTTTTTTCGTCCTTGAAAAGTGAAAACAAAGCTTCCGCTACCTTGGTAGACTCGGAAGCAAAAACCTAGGTACTAATAATGGAAAAACCGTGTTCTTTGCAGACGAGTAATCTTCACAGACATTAATAAACCGCTGTGAAATAATTTGCAGCATTTTCGGCTTTACGGTCATCCAAGAGTCGTGTATCAAGTAGTGGAATAAATTTAATATCAAATATCGATCGAATATACTCTTCAAATTCAAAGTCATTGGCCCAAACGGTGAAGCGATTACCTCCAAATAGAGTGGGCATCGGATTATTTATTCTGCCCCCTTTAATTTTCTCACCCTCAACAACTCATCATAAACGTCAAAGGTTGAGCAACATCAAAGAAAGCTCTTGCAAATTTCATTCAACCACTTCAGATTCATTTTTTAATGCTCTTCGTACAACCCTTCATGAAATCGGAGTTCAAAGAAATACATGCAGCGATTCAAATGAAGCTGTTGCCTGAGATTTGAACGTCCTAGAAAGTTCTCGTTTTAATCTTCTATACTTCCTTTTTCTTACTTCTTTTCAGTCTTCTCCTCAGATTTCTTCCTTTCCTTTTTTTAAATGAATTTCATAACTCCCAACCTCTCAGAGAGTTATTTTCTCTCCTTCGTATCTTAGTCTCTCACTAATTCACCGACTCCATTCCACTCGCCTTGTTCTAAACTTTATAAAATAATCAACCGTCATGTTTTGAATTTCTCTATTTCTCTAAGAGTAAAGGAAAAGAGAGGCCCTGATCATGTGAAAGTGTAAACACGCATATGGACGGATTTTTTTTTTTTTTTTTTTCGAGGCGCAGGTTTGCCGCGATTTTGGTTTATTATTTTCAATAATGAACCTTTGGAATAGACCAAGAAAAAAAAATTTTAACACCCCCCCAAAATTTGATGGTTTACGTTTCAAGGTACGTAGAATCCAAAAATCGAATAAAAATTTGGCCGTCCGTCCGCCGTACGCCGTACGCGGCACTTTTGCCACTTAGCATTGACCGATTTTGATGAAATTTGGTATGTAGGCTCCATTTGGGGTCTAGTTGTGCCCCGAGGATTTTGGTTGAGGTAGGTCACTCCTAAGGGTTCCAAAATCAATTTTGAAATTTTGAAAACGCCCTAACTCAAAAAATTTCGATATAAAGGTATTGTTTTTCCTTCAATTTAAGATTCTATAGAATTTTTAACATTTTTTGAGACCACGCGGAGCTCTGTAGAACAAACCGTTCGCTCCCTACGAAAATTTAAGGGTTTATATTGAAATATATATACATATAAATCAAAACACGAGTGTGAATCGCAAAAGAGGCCTAATCTCCGTTCAAATTAGAGCTGACCAAAATGCGATCGATGGTTGGTGATTTTTATTTTTATTTTTTTATTTTTTGATTTTTTTGATTTTTTTTTTGTTTTTTCTTCTTTTTCTCTTCATATTGGATGGTTGGTGATTTTGTAGACGAGTGATCTATATAAAAATAATAAACCGTTGTGTAATAATTTGCAGCGTTTTGTGTTGGGATCCATGTGAGTGGGAGGGTATGAGGAGTAATGCGGAAGAGGTCATCGGTCCACAGACAATCATACATGAGATGATTAAGAACAAGTCGAGCTGGGACGCAATGGCAGTATTTTTCACAGCAGTCCTCAAAGAATGGAATGATGGAATGGAAGATGGAAGATGGGAGGAAGAAGATGAGGAATAGAATTGAAGGAGAGACCAGAAGTAGGAGCTTTTGGCACAAAAAAAAAAGGCTCATCGTGAAGTAATACTGTACAAGTGGTTCCGGGGTGAGTCCTAAGCAGAGGGAGTGGGGTTTTAGTTGGTAGGCCCAATGCTGGGGAGTCCAACACTGTTGGGGTGAACTTCCCCTTCGCCTTTAAGAGTTTTCCCACTCGCTTAACAAAAACAAATCTTTGTAATATAGAGATGAGTATCTACTATGAGGTACGGAACCTATACAGGGTGGTCCACTCAAAACGTCCACAACCTCTTTTATATCCTCTGGAACTGCAGTAAGAGGAAAAAATTGAACGATAAAAACTTTTGCGTACATTTCGAATACCTATGACATTTATGCGCATGTGCAGTTGCGCAACTATCAGTAAGTATCAGTGTTTTCAACACTTTTTATCAGTGTGCGCAACTAACAGTGTTTTCCGAGTCGAGTTTCCTTTTTTTTGTGTCCCAGATTTCTCCATGTCATTTCAATATGAAAAACCTTTCATATGAAGCTATTTGACAAAATTGGGTTCCTTATCCATTGTTCCGTCAATGTCCAATTCCAAGACTTTGGCACAAATCAAAAATGTTATTGCTGCACCACTCTATAAATGTACAACTATAGCTAATATTTTTATTATTGTTTTGAATTTCTCATAAATTCAGGATTTGAGTTTCGATATAATACCAAGTTGAGTTTCTTATAAATTTAGGGTTTGAGTTTCTCCCGATACCGATATTTGTACTGTATAACCGTTCGAAATTTTACAACAAATCGTAACACAAAGACTCCATAAAATTACAGCGAAATACTAGGCCACCAGGTCAATGTCGAACGCTGCTCGAAAATTTGCGTTTAATTGGTCTTTGGGCTACGGTAAACACATAATTATTGGACCGAAATCGATTATATGCTTGACAAAAAAGAGTCAGTGTAGGTATACTTGGTCTTCCTATAAGGTCTGTCGTTTATGTTATAAGGTCCCTAGATCTATTCATTATAGAGTTCGGGAGGAGGAGGCGAAACTAATGAAAGAGGAATTTTTGTAAATACATCCTCATGAGTGGTTTAGAGGGGGCTTAGAGTGGTATTTATGCTATTTTACTCCTTATTTCGCTGCCAAGTCTACCAATGTAGTAGAAGTATCGTTTTCACAAACGAAAAAAGTCTTCCAAAATAAAATTCAATTCTTCATAGATGTTCATACCAATTTATGCAAGAGTATCATTCGAAATTTAGTTGGTTCCACTCAATTGTGAATAATACATTTTCAAAACTGGAAATTTTGCAACCGAAAGAAGATGTACCTAAGTAATATGTACTGTAAGTTGTAATTCTTCACAAGTAGAAATATATTCAGCTGCTGAATATAGCTAGAGCAAGAAATTTCATGGGGGAAGCCCAAGGAATAGGGTAAGGTGGGGTAAGGTCCCGCACGGGGGAAGTCCCCGCACAAGGGTTTTCTGTGTTACTGTGCAAGTTATGACTATGTCCGTTGGATGGTAAGCCAATTGCCATGTCGCGAGTTCTGTGTGGAATTTCCTGTAGTGCGGATCAGCGTGATGACAGACAAAATGAGGTAAGTTTGTTTTCCTCCGCTCTGATGTAATATTTATGATTATTTACTTCAATGATGTGTTTCCGTAATCGTTGATATTCGTGTCTGTTGTGTTGCGTCAGAAAAAGGTGCTTCTTCCCGTCAAAACCCTGTGACAACGCTCTTGGTAACCATATTTTTACTTGTCTGAGGTCGATTTTAGTCAAAATGGCAAATTGGGGCAAAGCCCCGCACTCTTTGTGGGGCAAGATCCCGCACAAAATTTGTGCGGGGACTTGCCCCTTCGTTTTTATTTGGAAGACGGCGATGATAAATTTAGGTACCTTCATGCAGTTAACCATGCACAGAATTGACTTATATGTCAGGTACCACTACCTATTTGTATGTAACTTGTTTTTATTCTGTTCCCCACTATCTTCTTTCATTTTATAATTCCAGAAACTAAAGGTACAAGTATCTAACCAGCATTTTGGGAGTTATTGGAATCCTGCAGTTTGTTGTACTTTTTTTAAACGCGATACCTGCTTACTTTGTTACTAAACAAACAATGTGTTAATTTTAGGAAAAAAAAATCAGAAAAATGTATTTTCCTGGACGATCATTTAACTTTTTTCTTGTCTCAAATTTTAGTTGTGTTGCATTTAATTCAATGTTTTGTGATTTTTCGAATATTCTACAATTGACTTTTCATTGTGCATTGAAGATGTGTGGGAAATTTATTACCAGCAAATGCTATAAACTATTTGACTGTGACCCTTTGTTAATTGTTTAAAAAAATGAGTTGCTTACTGTTATTAAGGCATGTGAACTTCAAAAAAGTTTTTATCTTGTAAAAAATGTGATGTTTTGACTGAATAGATGAGCATATTTGAATAAATATATTGGCTTTCTGTCCCCGCACTGCGGGTGATTTGCCCCATGACTGCGGGGACTTACCCCTTCCTGTGGGGCAAAGCCCCGCAGACACAAATTTTTAAAAAACGTTCAGTTCTTCCATAATACTGATGACATAGTGATGAAAATTGTCAGGCATTATAGCCAAGGTCCCAAACTAGTATCCCAATGAGTTGGTTGAGGGATATTGACCTAGTAGGTGTTTATAAATGGAAAACATTCGAAAGTGCGGGGACTTACCCCACCCTACCCTAGGTGTGTGGGCTTAATATTGAATTCCGTGAATGGACGACACATTACGGAAACCTGGGACTCTAATTAGCGAGAAGAATGGAAGATAATGATGATAACTCTCGCCACTGAATCTGAAAGGTGAATACGAGTAGTACATCATGTGACAATGTCTGTTATGAACAATCACGGCGACAAGGCGCTGAAACTCGGTTGTTGTCTCTTGAAGCGGAAATACCTCATTCTTCGTGGCTGCGTTTGCTATACTGGATCAAACGGAAGTATCACAAGTCTCGTTTTATCGTATTCAGATGCAAACGACTCACGACATTAAATGTTTCGTTGGATCAGGATCCAAATTATAATTTTGAACAAACTCAAGCTCGAACAAACTCTTGAAGACGTATGTGAAATAAGGAACCTTGAAAATCCCAGAGGATCTCGCTATAAATGTTATTGTAGAATGTTGATTTACTCCTATCTTTATTACCTTGCATGCATTTCAACGTAGCTGACTTTGTTTTGTCTAAATTTTCATCCATAGGAACATATCAATTAATAATTATTTGATATGTTCCTATCGATGAACAGATAGACAAAACTTTTATTTTAGACTAAATTTATTGTAAAATATAAAATACAAAATCAATTGATAATAAATTACATTAAGTTACATAATTTGAATGTTGAGCAATTTTAAAAAATAAATTAAAAATAAAAACATTGAACAAAAATAATATAATTAGGTTTAAACAGTTATCCTAATTTTTGGAAAAAATTCACTACACTATTGCGGAAGCTTTGTTTCCAGTTTTCAAGGTTGGAAAAATAAAGTTCTCCAAAATCTAAATTTATACTCGCGTTAGACGTTTCAGTCCTTTCTGAACAATTTTGGTTCCGTGTATGTCTGTCTGTGTGTCTGTCTTGAAATCCTTGTAACCAGCATAACTATACGAAGAGCTATTGTCCGATTTTGATGAAAATCTCAGGGATTGTGCGGGTTGGTGTGTAGACGGTCCCCTATGAAAATCATCACCCCCGGACAGATAGAGTCCGCTGCGCATGCGCAAACGTGAAGTCTTTGTAACGGCCATAACTTCCACATTTTCTTCCGATTTCGAAGACATTTTCAGGGATTGTGCGGGTTATTGTATAGACGGTCCCCTCTGAAAATCATCACCCCCGGACTGATAGTAGCCGCTGCGCATGCGTGAACGTGAATTCTTTGTAACAGCCATAACTTTCACATTTTCTATCCGATTTCGATGATATTTCCAGGGATTATGCGCATTAGGCTGTAGATGGTTCGCAATGACTATCGAGATCTTAAAATTTAAAGTAGTCTCTGCTCAGGCGCAAACGTAAAATCCTAGTAACAGCCATAACACTCACATTTTTCATCCGAATTTGATGAAATTTTCTAGCATTGTTCAGATTACCGTGTACATGGTCCCCTATGAGGGTAGTGGGAGGTACTTAGAGATTGATGTTTTGATCGGGTACATGGGGTTATGGATACGAGGAAGCTATGTGCCACACCCACTTGGCAGACATTTTTTCAACTTTCTCAAGTGCAATTATTGCGCACCTGAAAATCACAAAACTCTGCAAATTGTTGCAAAGGTTTATTATTTGTCTATAAAGCTCACCAGCCAAAAACATAACTTTGCCTTTGTCAGTACCTACCAACCTTATTTTTGCGCAAGCTTCATGATCAAGTTTATTTTGAAACCGAAAAAACCAGCGAAGCATTGTTATTTGGAAGCATAACTGAGTGACATGAAACTCAATTCGAAGAAATAAACGATTGGACACTAAAAATTTGAGCGGAAATTAGACTTATTTACGACGGTGAACAATCTTTTGCGATTCACATTATTGTTTCTGATTTATTGAAAATTCATCTCTTAAGATACATAGGGAACTAGCGGTTGTTCCTACAGAGCCATGGCTGGTCTCATTCGACTCTAAAACTTCTATTCTATCTTAAATGGGAGAAAAAACAAAAAGTACCTTTATAACGCAGGTTTTTGAGCAAGGCCGATTCGAAAATTACAACTCCTACTTTTAACACCTTATAAGTTACTTACAATAACTAAAAGCTTTGCGGCACAACTAACTTTCGTCAACGAACGTTCATGTGCGATTTACAATAGTTTTTTCACTCATTATTTGCGCAGCACAGAATAACTGAGGCAACCAACCTTGTGAGAGAACTGTTTTAAGGACCATGGAGGGTGGACGGTGGAGGGCGGTGTTTATCCTGGGGGACTGGTCATCAGCTAGCTCATTCTGATAAATTTCACAATAAATGAGTATTTAACTATTTTTGATCGTCTGGTGGTATCATTCGATTCTAAAAATTTAACACTATCTAAAATTGATGAAAAATGACCATTCAGTTTCAGGTAATTAATTAATTCTCATTAACTAACGGTTGGTCCCACAGAACTCTGAGAGGTGTCAAAAAATCCTTAAAACTCGTAGCTACTTCAAAATAATGAATAAACGATACTACTTGTAGATCGAAAGTTTTCTATCTAGAGCGTTCTGCAAAGTTTCCCCCGACTTTTTACCTCTTAGAAGTGACTGATACCAAATTCTGGTACTAAATACTGGTTCCAACTAGATCCAGTATGGAGCTGTTGTACCTACTTCATCGAAATCGGTCAATGGGAACTAGGCAAAGTGCCGCGTACGGCGTACGGTGGACGAACGGACAAAATGTCAATCATTTTTTGGATTCTACAGTTACATACGATAAAATGTAAGTCATCAAATTTTACTGGGAGGGATTTACAATTTTTCTTGCTCGATTCCATGGGGTCATTATTGAAAATTATAAATTAAAACGCTGCAAATTATTACAGAATGGTTTACTATTTTTCTATATAGATCACTCGTCTACAAAATCACCAACCATCCAATATGAAGGAAAAGAAAAAAAAAATCAATCACCAACTATCGATTACATTTCGATCAGCTCTAATTTGAACGGAGATTAGGCCTCTTTTGCGATTCACACTCGTGTTTTGATTTATATATATATATATTTCAAAATAAACACTTAAATTTTCGTAGGAAGCGAACGGTTTGTCCTACAGAGCTCCGCGTGGTCTCAAAAAATTCTAAAAATTCTATAGAATCCTAAATCGAAGGAAAAACAATACCTTTACATCAAAATGTTTTGAGTTAGGGCGTTTTCAAAATTTCAAAATTGATTTTGGAACCCTTAGAAGTGACCTACCTCAACCAAAAGCTTCAGGGCACAACTAGACCCCAAATGGAGCCTACATACCAAATTTCATCAAAATCGGTCAATGCTAAGTGGCAAAAGTGCCGCGTACGGCGGACGGACGGCCAAATTTTTATTCGATTTTTGGATTCTACGTACCTTGAAACGTAAACCATAAAATTTTGAGGGGGTGTTAAAATTTTTTTTTCTTGGTCGATTCCAAAGGTTCATTATTGAAAATAATAAACCAAAATGAAGAAGTGTGGTGTTGGAACTTCATGAGACACATTGTAGCTAAATGTGGGTGATACATAAGACGCGTGGACGAAATTCAATGAATCTGTCAGAAGAAATAGGAGATAATTTCGACCAAGCGAAGTGATGTAATAATTTGTAATAATAATGTAATTTGGGTGAGAGATGATTATTAATGTCTCTATCTTTAGCTAAGAATTAGTTTTAGTCTATTTTCCCCAACTGACCAATTCTTAGCAATTTTATATTGAACAATTTTCTCATCATTTCGTGAGATGTTATTTTTATCGTTTGACATCATCCTTAGCCAGTTACAGGTGCTAACAGTGACCTAGCGCAATCGATTTCACGGTTGCCTCCCTGCGGGTCTCACAATCGATTCACATCACTGCAATATGAATACGCGACGGTTGGTTCTATACGTAGTTAGCGTATGATTATGACAATCTATAATCGGATGGGGCTCCGTCTAGGAAGAGTAGATAATGGAACATTGCTCATTGAAGAAGGATTCTAAGGTAGATTATCTCAAAAAACAGTCTCCATATTTTAGGTCACGACATTAATGTTTTTGACAATATTATTTACAATAAATTAAAAGGACAATGCTCTTTTATTGTCATGCTCCAACAAGATGTGATATTTCGGAATCAAAGGAATAATTTTTACTGAAAAAAAAGATCAATATTAACGTAAACTTGAGTGGAAATTTTGATTTCGTATGCTATTTTTTTAACCTATGAAAAGTTGAATTAATGCTCCTGATACCATGGTATACTCGATGCAGAATTCGAAATAAAATGATCATTACTTTTGTTTAAAATATTCAAAATGTCGATAATTTTAAAGCAAATTCAAATATTTTTTGTTGAACTGGTGTCCATGGGAGGCTGCATGCGCGATGCTGTCGTACATGTAGTGCGTTAGACAAGTTGGCAATTCCTAGGACCCCTAATAATATAGCTCTCATCTCCCCGATGCGGGGTGTGGGCTAACACCTCCCTCGCCGGACAGCCCTTTGTTGAGGGAGGGCTCCGGAGTAGGAGAACCCCTCTTAAATAGTCAGGTTAGGGACCTACTGAGAAGCTATTGCTTTAAAGTAAAAACCTTGTCTTATTCAAGAAACCATCACCTCCACTCAAAAACTTCACCTCCACAAATTTCTTCAAAATGTATACAACGGTCAGGTTAGGGAACCTCCTTTTAAATCTCAAATCTTCAGGTAGTTAAGTGGTGAGGGCGGATACCTATCCGGGAACAACCACTTACCTACTTGAAAATTTGTGCTAGTCAATCATTGTTTTGTAAGGGCAGCCTAGCTAGAAACCACAGAACAATATTTGCTAACCGCCTTGATGATCTGCCCGATCAACGATCTGGGAACACTTGCCGACGAGTCCTTATCCTACGACCTGGAGGGCTGAGGGTAACACCTCAGGGAACACAAGTCTTTCCTTCCATCACCTAAAAATTTACAACATCACAGCTAGTACCTACACAGGTAGGAAAAGTGAAAATTAGTAAAGTAACGTCCTTTACACGGTGTATAGATACAACGAGGTGTCATACAACGACGGCACAAGTATGCCAAGGGTAGAGGTGAGTATAAGGTCTACCAAAGGAGGAGGACAGTATATCACGGTATTAAGTGGCGTAGGCAGTACGAAGGCTACCTAAGTGACTGAGCAGCTGAGTCTCCTGAGCAGAAATTGAATATGAGGGTTAAAGCCATGTACCATGGGTCAATTGAGTTCGAGTCACGGTTGGCATCTCAAGGACGAACTGAAGACAACAAACTTAAAACCATAGAAATCCTCGGTAAGCATCGGAAAAAACGTGACTAAACCACTCAACAGTTAATGCAAAGCTGTACATGAGTACTACCGAACTTTTGAATGTTCATTTGAGTGTTTCTTGTCACAGAGAGAGAGTTTACACGCATAATATAATAATGTAAGCTCGGGGTGAGAAGAAGAGTATTTTTGATTTTTTTTAAATTTTTAACCAAGGTGTAGATGGTATAATTTAAACGATTGGTGATGAGTGCCACACCCACAGGGCTGACTAATCTGTCATATTATTTCGATTTTCTCAACCATATCTCAGAGATTGTTTTTAAAATTAGCTCATTAACTCATGCTGCGCGAATTGAATTTTCCTTATTCACTTCTCGGTGGAATCATGGACCACGAGTAAAACTTACAATATTCTTTAAGTCACCTCATTAAGTGTTATGAAGAACAGAACAGAACTTCCCATTTTTCCGGATAAGCCAACATCCAACTTTTCCCCCAACTTCAATGGACTTGATAGGTTGGCCCCAAATTCTCATGGGGTTTTGGTATAATGTCTGCAGAAGTGACATTTATTTATACGTTCCAGATTTCGACAACTTGATTATTACCTTCTGCTTCAACACTTGTCTCATTATTGACAATCATAATAAGAGTTCAACCATATGATCGTCATTAATGTCATTATAATTGTGTAAATGTCACTGTTTGTTCGAGCGATCCACAGAGTTATAATTTCTCATAGTAAGAAAAATAAGGTCTGCCAGGGATGAGGGCAGTTCAAGGGTTGCAAAAGGTAATGGGCAATAAATATAGGTGCTGCCGGGAGAAGGGCAAGGATCTGGACCCAAACTACCTTTTTTGGCTCAGACTACAACTACAATCTTCTACTCTCTATTTCCTTCACGTTCCTTCAAGAACTGTTCCCACTTTTACTTTTGTTGTGAACCCCCTATTCCATTTTTAACGCTAAAACCTTCCTTCAGCGTAATAAAATGTAGGTCGCCACGATGGGGGTTGAAGAGGCAGCTGTAAAAAAGACGTGATAGCGGCGCCTTCTGATAGTCTGGTGATTAATGCTAAGTGATCAGCGGCTTCACGATTACGCTCCACCCTGAAGGGTCGAACGGGTTCACTCGTCCTTTCAAGTAGATACTGCCCCTTCAAAGTTCCCTAATGGAAACTCTTACCTACTCACCATGTTCCGTTCATCTTTCAACCTCTCCAAAGAGTGACATAGGAAGTATTCCAATCGACTAAAATCGGGCTCTCCACGAGCCAATTCGGAAACGTATAAGTACTCGTGTTCAACCCCTTTCAAACTCTATGCGAAATGTTGAAGATACGAATTGATATTTCGAGAAGTATGCTCTTTTTAAAACCATTCTACTTGAATATGAAAAATGACAAAAGAGAATGAGATGATAGATCCAACCAGTTAATGCCATCCGCTTCAATTTTATCTATTAAGTAAATTTATGATAGCTTCTTGCACTTGCTCGTGGACAAATATGTACTCTTGTCTCATTAAACCCCGATTTTTCATTGCAAATTTAGATTCAATCAAAATCACATTGTTTAATAACATATGCATTCGAGCACACTCCATCAAACCCAACAAATAAAAATTAATAAACTCATATTATGAGATTTTTCGTCTAAAATTGGTAGAGTATCGAGTTGAGCACCATCTGATTTATTGAAAATATAAAACCTCGAACTAAGGAGTAAACTCTCGATTTTGATGTCTGAAAATTGAAATTGGTATATGAAACATGGGATTTGTCGTTTTACCACAAGTTACACAATGAAAATCTGTATGTGAGTCTACTGGATGTGATTATTATCAAAATGTGAGTAAGGTATTCCACGAACTTTCCTCATCTCAAATTGAATTAATGAATTTTGGATTCAACTTCGATAATTATTAATTTGTTTTCTGGGAGGAACAGTTCAGTATTTATTTACTACATTATCACCTATACCCGTCATGTTTTGAAGCCAAATCGAGGTCAATCAGTTCTGTAACATTTAGCGGACGTGAAAGAACAAACAGCTCAGGGAACACAGACCAAAGACGCTGCAATGATTGAAAAAAAAAACACGCAGTACTTAATTCAGATCATTAATTTGCATATAAATGATCGGCCAAAAATAATAGCGAGTCCATTAGGGAAGAAACTATTGCTTTATCATTGTAAAACATCATTTACTACGGAAGGATCTCACACGGTTTCCTTGAAAAAGACATCTTCTTACTCTCAAGGCTGCAAACACCATTTCGGCCGAAATTGGAGGTTAAGGGAAGGAAGGTGATTTTCAGCGACAAAATTCTATCGGAGTACATCACGTTAGTAAAATTGGGAATTTGTTTCCTTCGCAGGCCATAACTTCTCCCATGGAGCACATAAACTCCGAACAAACTGGGCAGAGTAAGCAAAGTAAGCTCTTAGCTAAAAGAAAAAAAATTGAAAAGAGTCATTCAAATGTTCAAATTATTCTGCCTAAAATTGGAATCTATTTCATTGAGCCCTCTTGTTTGGGATCTCATTTTTTTTTGTTCTAATTGAAGTTTCAACAACGTGGAGTATCACAAAATATAATGAGCAGTTTAAATAGAATCCTCGATGAAACTGCTTTATTGGATCTATGGTTTGGTGATTTAAATAAAACGCTTGATGAATTATTCCATTGGAACTGTGATCTATGGTTGGTGTGCTAGTTAGTCTTATCAATGTTGGGACAAGATGGATAACCCGTCCTGCTAGCTGCAGCACCTATGGTAGTTCTACCTATTACCCGAGTATGTGTCATTCGTGTTCCCCGCCCGCTAACCTTCTGACTGCACGGTCGTAGTTGAGTGGCTCTGGCATATTTATCGGTCTCTCGAGATCGCCTGGGCCCCTTAGGTTGGAGAATCCAAGAAAAACTTCGATTCCAACAACGGTGCGGTCAAGGGCCCTATGCTTCACATCCTTGTCATAAAATACCCTGCAATTCTCACCTTCAACTTCAACCTTTTTCGGTCCGTCCCCTTTCACTTTCAAGTGATACTAACGATCCCAACAGAAAGTTGGTTAACCTTCCTGCATCCTTCATTCTTAGCTGATATAACTTGTTCACGTGAATTTCAAGGTTTTTAATTACAAATTAGTGGATGTAAAACCTAGGAGCAGAATTTGATTCTGTTTCCCGAATCGATTGGAATATTAACTGCGAGGCTTCTAACTGCGAAACCACCGGTAGAACTTTTCCAAGTGACAATTCGAATTTTCGGCAACTCAATTTGAACTTTTGAACTTTTGGCAACTCAATTTTAATTTTTGACATACCAATTTGAACTGCTGGCAAGTAATTTAAACTCTTGGCATACCGATTTGAACTTTCGGTATTCCAATTTGAACTTTTAGCATGCCAATTTTAAATTTTGGTAACTCAATTTGAATGCTTCGATTCAAGTTTCTTCAACTACTAGAGTCAAACTTTATATTCCTAGAATGTTCAATTCTTTTTTCTCTCTCAAAAAAATTACCTTGAGGTTTACATAAAAAAAATAACTTGAATTTGACATGAAAATTCTTTGCATACTAGAGGAAAGCAACCTTGGTCATGAAAAACTCAAAACTCCGTCATTTTTTGAAGGAACATTGCTTGAAATGTGGAAATTGGAATCTATAGTAGAAATACAGCTTTATGATTCGACCTTTCTGGTGGTGTCCGTATTTTCCGAGAAGTAGACAAATTTTGTTCCAAATGTGCGAAAAGAAATTTCAAGAGTCACATTCAAGAATCTTTCCAGGTGAGCAGTAAGTGTTCATTTTGCTGAATCATTGGTCAATTGGATACTTCAAATGTGGGCTTCGTTATGGATCAGTGCTTCCATCACTTCATAACTCTTGACATCATAGTAAAAAATGGAAAGATAGTAATTTCTGGGAACCATAAGTAAATGTAGGACAGGTTACTGATCAGTGATGCCAGCAGTTGCTCAACGTGTACTGTGACGATAATCCGTCTATGCACATCGAGAGATGGTACCTTGGGTGGTAACATTCGATTACTTGATGGAAACCTAGTTGGTAATTATAGTTTCCTTTCAGTCGAGCGATTTCAGGTTTTATAGATAATAACAATAAACACGACATTTTGTTAAAATAAAAACATCATATACATTTTGGAACGGAAGCATAGCGAACGGACCCTTTTCACACTACTGCCTCCCTACAAGTGGTGCATGTAAAAATGAGAAAGTGCCGTTTGGGCATTGTTAGGTTTAAATCTTGAATGTTAGATTTATGAGTACATAGACCACCGGTGGAGTACATCAGTCGAGATATGAGGTCCTTGTGGTACACCCAACCCGAATCGATCGGAAGGAATGTATACCATACCACACACGTCTGTAGTGGAAACAATTCTCTGTGACCTAGTCAAACTGATAACTGTATTACTTATCACTTTGCTCTCCTATTCCGGTCGAAGCACGTACATTTCCAATACGTCACTTTGAGGAAACTATATCTCAGTCCCATATCGTTTGGCAGAGATAGCGCCAATCTCACAAATCATTCGTAACAAGACGCACTTTTTTGTCAAGTGACAAAGATCCGACAATCAGAGTGAGTTGACAGCTCCAAAATCATTATGGAACGGACAGAAGTTAGAGAAGGTCGAAAACTATGCTAAACTATAGTACCTGTTTAAGAGGCTAAACGAACCCAACATCAAAAACGCTGCAAATTATTACACAATGGTTTATTATTTTTCTATATTTATCACTCGTCTATAAAGCCACCAACCATCCAACATGAAAAAAAAAAACATCGATCGCATTTCGGTCAGCTAAAATTTGAACGGATATTAGGCCTCTTTTGCGATTCACACTCGTGTTCCTGATTTATCGTACGTAAAACCTTTAAATTCTCGTAGGGAATGAACGGTTTGTCCTACAGAGCTCCGCGTGGTCTCAAAAAATTCTAAAAATTCTATAGAATCTTAAATGGAAGGAAAAACAATACCTTTATATCAGAATTTTTTGTTAGGGCGTTTTCAAAATTTCAAAATTCATTTCTGAACCCGTAGAAGTGACCTACATCAACCAAAATCTTCGGGGCACAACTAGACCCCAAATGGAGCCTACATACCAAACTTCATCAAAATCGGTCAATGCTAAGTGGGGAAAGTGCCGCGTACGGCGGACGGACGGCCAAATTTTTATTCGATTTTCGGATTCTACGTAGATTGAAACGTAAACCAACAAATTTTGAGGGGGGGGGGGGATTTCCTTGGTTGATTCCAAAGGTTTATCGATGAAACCAAAAATCTGCCGAGTGGGTGTGGCACATAGCTTTCTCGTATCCCTAATACGAGTCGGTAGGTAATCTGATAGGAAACAATCAGAAATAGGCGAAAACCGAAAAATGATTTGATATTTAGAGGTAAATGAGACCGTTCGCGGCCCAACCCAATCTCAAATCTTTCCTTCAGACTGAAACACTGTTGGAATCATGCTTTTTGCATGAAATTCACATTTGTGATAAGTTCAAAGGAGCCCATCTGGGTAATAACCAGCATAATCTGTAAACATTTATTATGAGTAAAATGTGGAAGTTAAGTTGCGCATGCGCAGTGGCTGCCCATAGTTTGATCACGATGAATCTCAAACGAGACTCCAACTTGCACAACTCGCGAAAGCACCATCTCCCCAAAGAGAACTGTACCTAATATCTTAAATGCTGTTGGAATCGATGATTATCAGCAACCAGAAACAACTGCTCTGTTAACACAGAAAAACAGGTCCTCTAGATTTTGATATTCCCGTACAATTTAGACGCTCAATGTCTTTCCTCCAGCCTCACAGCATTTTGTCCTACGGCTACGGAGTGCATTCCAATAACATGTATAAGTAAGTGATTATTTTTCATATTGTGGATACAACTCATATTTTTACAATTGATTTCATATTATCATGTTATCCTGTAGTAAATATTTATTTAATTTCGTTTCAACCATCATTCGGAAGTCAGTGAAAATTACAGGCTTTCATATTGATGAATACGACTGAAGTCCATGCGCTTATTACATGTAGATACATGTGCCCGAAGGGGAGCGCGGTCGGTACTTTATTACCCCGTCTTAAGAGTTATGGGAGAACTTCATCCATAATTCCATGGGTCCGAAACATCCTGATTCAACCACCCAACCATTCCTAATGTACGTTGATGCTCACTCCAACTTCATTCGACATCACTCTTTACTACACTGAGCTCAGAAACATGGAGCCGTTATATTAGGGTTCTAAAGCAAGTTTTCCAGGATGAAAAAAAATCTTCCATCTTCAACCATAAATTTCGGAGATTCTCGATACTAATAAAAGTTGTTCCCCTCAAAATAAGCAGTTAACAGTTTTTTGGATCAGAACATCTCTTTTCATTCAGGTGACACTTCGCCCCTTGTATGAAGGACTCCAATCATGCTCGGATAAGTGTAATGATTACAAGAACATTTTAAATCCTCGAAAACGTCTATGAATCATTCTAAACAAGGAAAACCACCTTTTTAACCTTAAGAGATTAGTATAACTCTACGAAACGACGTACTATTCCTGATGACCAATAATGCAATATTTTCCTTATTCAGTTGAAATGGTGAAGCATCCGTAGAAAATGTACGATTTTACATTCTAACATGATAATTTAATTATTTACACAATCCTAGCAATCCGTAATATAGATTACATATTATGTAAACTCAGTTTTCTCTAAGAGATCTGTGTTGTTTCATTATATTTTTCTCCGTTGTTTTTCCTATCCTCATAATATTCATCATGCATGCCTGTGTAAAAGAAATGTAATTACGGAATCGGTTTCTGGAAACATTTAAATGAACAAATAAACCGTAAATTTCGGGATACTTTCAGTAATTAAAAAAAGTCCATTCATGCAGAGTGAGTTAATGAGCCAATTTTCAAAGAAATCCTCAAAGCTATGATTAGGAAAAATCTAATATTAGTTGTATGACACAGTAGGGCACTTAATAGGCTACAGGGTAGGGCACTTAGCACGAATCGTTAAAATAGTACAGTCAACCTCTTGAATATATTTTTTTAAACCTCAAAAAATACTCTTCTCGTAACCCCGTTTATACACATATACATATGGTTTTTGGAGAAAAAAAAATCAGGGATCGCTTTAGATTGTTCCAAAACGGATTTCAGTGAAACAGTTTTCCGAAAAAGTCCATTCTAAAAATTTTAAGGCCATTGCAATAGCTTATTACATTTATTTACTTATTAATTTTATTTTTATTTATTTTATTTAATTTTTTTTTTTTTTTTTTCTGCATACACGCTTATTATGTACCTTAAATGGCTCGTATAGATCATTCGGACGCAAGTAGGGCCTGGGGGGTCTGTAAGATGATTAGATACGAAACGTATCCAATTAAACGAATCACATCGAGGGCGTCAGAGCGACTCCACATCGTCATTTTGACAGATTTACAGGAGAGCCGAAAAACCATTTGACAATGATTGGCTTCTTTCAATTCTACGCACCATATTTTTTTTTTTTTTTTTTTTTTTTTTTTTTTTTTTTTTTTTTTTTTTTTTTTTTAAATTAACTCCCCTCAAGACAAAATGTCTTTGGTGACGGAGGGGGCACGCCATAAATTAAAAAATAAATAAATAAATCAAATATAATGGGGAGGACGCCCAGGACTCACCCGACGCCGGCCCTAGGGATAAGGGAAGATGAGGAAGGTGGGGGTGGGAGAGAAGGATGAAGGGAAGTGCCTCTATAAAACGACCACCAGTTCAAATATGAGCCGAGCAGGACACGGGTGGTGATACCACGGAGTACGCCTACCGAGATGCCCAACTCACGCAACTCCGTGGCACTTTTCCCGCACCACACACCGCGCCATGACAAGGTTGCAGCCATCACCCTGATGTTGTTGGGTGCCACTCCTTTTAGCTCCGACACTGCTTGCCGTAAATCATTTGTGTCATATTTCCTTATCTTGGCCCGCCAAGTCTGCTCCATGTCCAAGCTGCCATTGACAACTTGGACATCCAGGATAATGCAAGACTGGTCGGGCTTGACGGCAACAATGTCGGGCTTCTTACCCTGGTCACTTGGCATGCGATACAATCTCTCTCTCTCAACATCCCAGCCGCTAGATGACAATGCACCTGCTATCTGCTTGGCGACCGCATCATGACGTAGAATGCGGCCACCATGAGTCCGAGGACACTGCTGCACCACATGATATAAATGTTCATTTCCACTCCGACAGGCGCGGCAAAGGGGTAGGGTTGTCCCGCGACTACCTCTTGAACACCTCACCGCAGTTGGCAAAGATGCCACGCGGATGGCGTGAAAGTGTCGGTAGTCGCGGGCCCCAATGCCCTCCGAAGCCCAATCTACCCACTGGGATGAGACAAGGCTTTCGGAGCACTGTCGGAGTTCTTTACCATCTACCGATTCATGCAGTGCAGCAGCGAACTCAGCAGACGAACTGGGTTTTGGAGCAGATGGTGTTGCTCGGTCGCACCATGCTAACTGCTGCCTGACAAAATCAAGATCAGCAGCTGCACGGGCGACCTCCCAGCTCGACCCTTGGAGGGCTAGCAGGCGCCGGCGGCGCAGAGAAGGGATACATGCCGAGAGAGACACAATGCCAAGCCCACCGGATTTGACCGGTGCATGAACATAGGCACTTGGGACACCAGGTGGGAACTTCAGCCAAGAGCGCACAGCAGAGCGAACTTCTCGATCTAATTCTTGCAGCCTCCCCGCCGTAAGCCTACCAAAGACTAACCCATAGGTTAGCTTTGGCAGTAAGTACGTGCGGAGGAGGCGCAGCTTCTGCTGTGGCTTCAATGGAGCCTTGGTAACGCGAGCTAGCGCTCTACCAAGGTCCACACGGCTGGCAGTTATAGTGGCCACCCCCATGAAGTCGACTCCGAGGTACCGCCAAACCTCCAACACGGATCGAGATGGGATGGGGGACTGTCCAACGACAAAACCCCCATCCACAACTTTCACCTTATGTTGGCGACCCGACGGGACCAAGGAGACCGACCCACACTTATCAGGGTTAACCACAAGTCCACACCCGGCTAGCTGCTTAGCAAATGCATTGAGGGCGATCTGCAAGCCCTCACGGGTTTCTGCGAGTAGGATAACATCATCGGCAAAAGCCAATGCTCCTACTCGCACCCCAGGGGCGAGATCAAACCCTACTTCTGTGGGCAGCTTACCCAAGGCCGTATCCACGACCAGGTTGAAGAGAAGTGGCGATAGGGGATCCCCCTGGCGTACCCCACGCCCGATCCGTATATCCCCTGACACCTCACCTCCTGCCTCGAGGACCGTCACGCCTTCCTGGTACAGACAGGCCACATACTCGATTAACCGAGATGGGGCCCCGACACCACGAAGGCAATCGGTCAGGGCAAGGTGACTGACTGTGTCAAAGGCCTTAGCGACGTCCAGAGCGGCGAGATGGAGTTGCCGGCGTTTAATACGGGCCAGCGAGATGACAGTTTGGAGAACTGTGAGGTTCTCCGCTGTGCCATCCGCCGGCCGAAACGCTCTCTGGACATCACCAATGACACCAGCCACTTGGAGGCGAGATGCCAGTACTTTTTGAAAGTGGCGGAAGACTACCGAAGATACAGAGATCGGTCGATAGCCTCCAGGCCCACTTCCCCCTTTCTTGGGAATAAACACGGTTCGGGTACGGGTTAACGCTTTCGGGGGTCTTCCCGCAAGGAGGAGCAGGTTGAGGATGAGCAGCTTAATCGTCTTAGGTGCTTTATTCCAGCGTCGGGCGGAAACACCATCGGGTCCAGCGGAAGTGGAGTTCCTGACACGGCACTTATGTGCCTCGTCAGACAGCACCGGCGAGCACATGATACTGCGCAAGGAATCCCTGGTGGAGACTGGGGGAACCACACACTCCCCAGGGTCGTGACTGGGAGCACTCAGAAGTGGCTCCCAGAAATCCACAAACTCCTGGAGAGGGGGTTGAACTTGATTTTCCCCAGGCTCCTCCAGTACCTCCGCAGCCACACGCGTCGGATGCTTCCTCCACAAACTCTGAACCCGGTGGTACTCCCGCCGTCTTGCTTGTTTAGCTGCTCTGCGACCTCCACGCAACACCATTCTGGGAGGAGGTCCCCCCTGGTGCTGTGTCACGGTCGCATCCCCAACCCGCGGGAAGATTCTCCCTAAATAGGCTGCAACCTCGTCTTCCAGGTTATCCAGCCCTTCAACAGCCCGCCTCACCAGATCCTGCAGGTAGGTGCTTTCATAGCCTTCAATACGACCTACCTGCCCCCCGAGCCTCAAGACTTCGGTCTTCAGATCGGCAAGAAGACCGGAGGTCCCGGGGGAGGGATACTGAATGGCAGGCTGCTGCTCCACATCAGCAATAGGAGATGCAGGAGAAGCCCCACTGCTATTTGCCAGGATAGCTTCCTGGACAAGCTGCTTATAGTGGGGCTTCAGGCGGATGTTCTTGATTGCAATGACTGTGCGCGTGGGAAAACGTTCATTTAGGTAAACATTAATATTACGTACCCCATTACGCACAGCCACTGCCTCATCTGCCGCCATCCTGCGCAATTCCTCGGAAGCATACCTGGGCTGTATTCGTTCAATATCAATAGCAGCATTAGCAGCAACAGGATGCTTCCGTCTGATGTGGAGACCAAGGCCGGACCTGGTAGTGAATGCCCGCTCACAATGGGCACACTGGTGGTTCAAAGAGGCAGTGGATGAGGATGAGGGTAGGGATGATGAGGAAGAGGAAGAGGGGGAGGATGGCCGACGCCCCTGCCTGGGGCGCCTCTGAGCGCCTCCCCTAATACCCCGCGAGCCAATGGGCTGGCGGGGGTTATGAGGCTCACTTATGTTCTGTTCCATAACAGGGGGGCGCTTGTGATGAAAGGGTCAGGGAACCCGTTAACAGGGGTCCCCTCCCTAGTTGCCAGAGGGTCATTCAGCCACCCCTGGAAGTTCAAGAGGGGTCCACCAGGGAAACCTAATGGGACCACCTCTGTCCATCCCAGGGGGCCCGGGTTGTGCGACGGGGACGCATGACCTTGACTTGGGTAGGGATAAGAAGGGCTCCGAAGAGATAAAAACACCCTCTATTACCCTACCCCAACAACCCATAACTATATTTGTCCTCTATCCCATAACTATATTTGTACCATAACTATATTTGTCCTCTTTAGATTCAGATTAACTACTTCTATAGAATAACAAAAAAAAAAAAAAAAAATTTAACATTCCTAAAATGTCTGCCAAGTGGGTGTGGCACAAGGCTTCTTCGTATCCATTACCCGATTATATAGATGATCCGATACATAGTAGCTAATCTCAAAACATCTGTTTCTAAGTACGTTGTAGTAGTTTCATTCCCCTAAAAAGGGAGCATCTACACCCTGATCCGCATAAACCCTGAAAATGTCGTCGAAATCGTATGGAAAATGTAGAAGTTATCGTTGCTAAAAGGAAATTCACGTGTGCGCATGCGCAGCAGCTACTATCACATTCGGGGCGATGATTTTCATAGGGGATTATCTACACGAAAATTAGAGCAATCCTGAAAAATGTCGTCAAATTCAGATGAAAAATGTAGGTGTTAGGTATAGCTATTACAACAGTTTTACGTTGGCGCATAAGCAGAGGCTATTGCCAATTTGCCATTCTAAAAACTTTTTTCATAGGGGTCCAAGTACACTTCAATCCGCATAACCCCTGAAAATGTCATCGAAATTAAGTGGGAAATGTAGAAGTTATAGCTTTTACAAGAAAATCGAAGTTTGCACATGCGCATCAGCTATCAGACCGGGGGTGATGATTTTCATAGGGGACCGACTACACGCCAACCCGCACAATCCCTGAAAATATCATCAAAACCGGATGAGAAATGTAGAAGTTATGGATGTGGCGAGCATTTCATGACATACAGACTCGGAAACAAAGGTTTTCACAGAGGTCTGAAACGTAAAAAAACGAGTAAAAATTCTGGGAAACATTCGTTTTCAACTTTGAAAAGTGAAAACAAAGCTTCCTCAACCTTGGTAGACTCGAATGCAAAACATGACGTTGTGGTGTATTTCTGCCGTCATAACGATATGGGGTGTTCACTCGGAAACGATTTTAGCGTTACCTATCAATTTTTCCGTTAGTCTGTTAACTTCGATCAATTCGCCACGAGAATACGCGTCCAATGATGACCCATACTCATTTTCACAAAAATTGACGATGCTGCTGATGCAGCTGTTTTATTGAGATTATGTTGCTCTGACACCCTCGAAATAGTGGTTACTAACTTGTTCTTGATCGAGTTCTTTTTAGAGTTTTAGTTTGCAGTTATGGTCATGATTATTAATTTTCTCGAGACAGACCCAAATTACTGAATCAGACAGACCACGGTAAAGTTCAACTGGAACCGATAGAGTGGCGCAAACGGGGAGACGAATCGGGAAAGATAACAGCGCTGGAGTTGACAAGGGGTTTACAGTTGTGATGAATTGCCGCTCATGTGGGGGAGTCACCCCTTCTATGCATTCCGTTATCGAATCATTCAAAGGATTTATTGTGGACTCACCTGAAGGAAGAGCAGGGATGGATGACCCAATGGCCGGCGGCTTTTTGTCGGATCCTCTCCTTCATTAGCGCCTTCTTGGAGCCAAACAGTTTCATAGCCAATTTGTTGTCTGTTGGCTGGAAGAGGGCTTGCAGCTGGTTCTTTATAAAGCTTTGTTTCCCTGAGTCCGCTGCCGCCGCAGCCGCCGCCGCTGCTGCGGCAGCCGCGGCCATCGCAGGCGGCTCCTCCTTGGGTGTTCCGTATAACGACAACTCATCGGCCCCACCAAAATGAACCTGAAACAAGAAATATCATACGAAGTGAGAAAAACAATTGAGGGGTTTCCTACAAGAATCAATTAAGTAAAAAAATAAATAAATAAATAGTGTAGTGGCCATTTTGTTTCTAATCATAATTATGTTATAACATTTAGTGGCAAGAACCAAAAGGTTCCCGTCTGTGGAAGCCTTCAACTAGTGGTCGGATTCAGCAAGAAGAAAACAATTCAACTCGAAAAGTTTAGACGGACAGATACATGTTTATTAAGCACCATTTTTTATTTTACAAGAAGAAACATATTGTTATGTATTGCATGCATTCCAGGGGACGTTTCATTGGATAAGAATTATTTCAATTTGAACCAGCTGGTGAGCGATAAAACACGCATTTTTATTAACCTTCCTGCATAAAACTGTTTCACTCGATGTACGTAATTAGATTAGTTTTTTATTTAGAAATAGTTGACCCTCCCCCCCATTCAATCTATGGTGCCATAACATTTCTAGGGGCATGCGAACCTCGAATTTGAACAGAATTCTAAAATCCATGATCTGCGATACGCAACGTGTGAATTCGAGTCCAACCCCCGCCCCCTCAATCAATCAGTCTGGCACCAAAACGGTCAGACGTCGTAAAGGTGAACTTTCGTATAATGTTTAGGTAGTCCGTGGAATTTAACATCCATGTTCAAGGTAAAACATACAAAAACTCACGAAACTGAGAAGAGAGTCTACTTTCGATTAAAAATCTAAAAAAAAAAATCAAGGCGCACCCCCATTAGTTAGCTTTACACAACAGAAATATAGAAAAACCGGATATTTTGTGAATATCATCCCCCACTCGCGCTCTCCCCATTCTAATTTTGATACTCTGGTGAAGTCAGATTTCTGAGTTGAACATAAAAAGAAACACGCAAATCGGTTGGAAATTGAGGCCTGGGAAGATGACACACGATGATGCCAAAAAACGCGCGTTTTTTAAGCAATAACCCCCTCCCCCTCTCCCCACCCACAAAAGTCAAAATTCGAAATTCCGGCTAAGTAGTGCGCAACTAGATTTCCGCGTCGAACAAAAAAAGAACCACGAAAATTGGTTGAAAGATTTTCTCACACAGGCCATTATACCTATGGTTTTTTTTTTTTTTGTTTTTTTTTGCGGATTTGGACTCAGAATGGTCTAAACCGGATCATTATGTGGGTATTTTTTTCTGTTGAGTGTTGTTCAACTTCACCCCAGATTAATCGCACAAGGACGCCCAAGTCTTTCTGTGCGAAATCCTATAAATGCATGAAGGGATGCAATTTGCTCAGATTTCATACCTGACGCGACGTTACTCTTGACCCTAACTGCATTACATTTTTTAACAAATTACTTGAATCCTAGGTTACATACATGGTTACGCTATTTAATAATCTTCAGTCCTATACATATGGGCTGTTTAGTATCCTCTCACAGCCCCCTTCTGTAAACAGCCAACTTAACACTTGTTTTTTGCATTTCGATCTAGTGAACTTCTGGGAACTTTTCATGGTACAATAAATTTCTCTGTGTGACATGTGTAATGAAGTTAGTGCTGTGAGTTGTCAGTGTCAGTCTAGGTCTAGGGCCAATTACATTCCCTGCAGTGGCATATCTGGTATTATTTTCGGACCCCGTTGAGGAACTTAAATTACGTTAGGTGTTTTAAAGAATTGCAACAGTAGGTTTTTCACATATATATTTCTGATAGTAGAGACCTTAGCAACATCAAATAAGTCTATGGATTGGGTCCTACGTGGTAATGACAACATCACTTTTATGACGATTTTCTGGCGTACATGTAACCTATTTATGTGGGTGGAATACGTTCCTCCCCGAACTATTTATGCAATACTGCAATACAGATTGCAACATGGTATATCAGTTTTATTGTTGCTTCGGGAGTGTTTGTTTGACTTTGTAGTAGGTATATATAAGTTAAATAACTGCTTTACGGAAATGAGTTTTTAAAAAAGAACTTTATTTTCCACAACAGTTAAATTATAAGTCACAGGAATCTTTAAGACAAACAACTACACTTCATGAAGGGCGACTCAAGACTGCCCGTACAATCTGTTCCCTCCGCGGGGCTCGCAGAGCCCTAAGCGGGGTTTTTCCTGGGGTCTGCAATATTACGGAGCATTCAGCACAAATTAAATATTTAACTCCTCCACCCCTAGAATTTGGCATCACCTGGAAGGTTGATGTCAATACAAGTCCGGGGTTCTACCTGAGGTGAATTACTAATATTTAATGATTTGGATTTTCTAAGATATTTTAAAGTAACATAACATACTGATCCTATCATGATAAGGTATAATACAATTGTCCAACAACTTGGTACTACTATGTGAGATGAATCGAATGACCTAAACGGTCGTATGGGGTTCAATTTTATATCTTTAAAATTAGCATCTTTCAAATTTAGTGACACATCAGGCGGATAATTATTTTCCATGTCAATTTCAATGTTGTGAATAATTTTCGGTTGACCCTCCGACTGGCTGGAAGATGTTAATTGTTCATTTCTAAAATATACAGTATTTTTTTCATTTCTGATGAGATATATTCCTTTTAGCGACTTGATTTCTGTTTCTTTTTCTTCCCTAATTTCTATAGGTTCTTCTGTTACAAAAGTGCCAAGATATTGATTGATTTCCGGAATAAATTCAATTTCGTTGTCGATAGTTTCTAGTTTAACATATCGACATTGTTTAGGAGCTCGGCCCTGAAGAATTTCTTTTTCGCAGGTACCATTATAAGTTGAGAGAATTTCAGTCGGGCACAAGTAGGTACTGCCCGATATGCAAGAACCTTTAAGAGGTTTAATTGTAGAATTGTCTTTGGCTTTTAACAAGTACTGAGAATCTGGCCAAATGGATATTAGACCGTTACTGGTTTCTGAAGGAATTGGCCTCAAATAAAATAAATCGAACTCTTTCGAGTTTGTCAATGGTAACGTTAAGAAGTAAACAATTTCTTCAGGTCGAACTTTACAATTAACCTTAATCAGGGATTCTAATTCTAACATATTTTCATAATTGATCTCTAAAGGTAGTTTCCCTTGGTAATAATTTTCTATTTTCTTAAGTTCGTCATACAATTGTTTGGTAGTAAGAATACTGGGATGAAGAGATCCCATTTTGCAAAAGGTCAAGGAGTTCTCTATGTCTTGGACTACATTTAATATCAGGTTGAAAACTAGTTGTAGATGATTCACTAATTCTCTGGCCGTTCCAATTTCGATTTTTAAACTATTGGTTTTAATTAAGCTGTTTATTTCTACCACTTTATTTTGTATTTCTTTGTTGTTGAATTGGATGGTGCTAATTGTTTCATTAAATTCTTCTATTAGTTCACTGTTGATGGAGAATTGAGCGTCTAGTTGATCTTGAAAGTTTAAATTATTGTTTCTAATTTGTTCTATAAATTTGTCATATTTTTCTGCGTCAGTTGAGTCTAAATTTCCCGTTATAGCTTTTACTACGCTACCTAGCCCATCGATTAATCCCCTCTTCATTCTACTGTTTACATGTTTTATGCTATCTATTTTTTCTTGAATAATATCTACAGTATAATCTACAACCCTTGAATATTCATCTAATTCCCTAGATATTCTTTCATCTACTCTAAGTTTCTTAAATAATTCTACATTTTTAAACTTCAGTTTGTCGAATTCTCGTATAAGTCCGTTGATCTTATAGTAGTGTATCAACGTGTGGTCAGTTGTAGTTATTTTTGCCGTACCTAGCCGGATAGGTAAGACACCGGGATTACCGCTTATGTCTTTTATTTCGGCGCATCGTCCTGTCGTAAGCCCGAGGGCCAAAGCTGTGAAGATCGTCAGCATCGAGGGGTTTTCGGGTAGGTTTCCGAAACGCCGGTAGCTCGGATGCGTACTTCTGGTGAGCTTGGTCAACCTCTTCTTCCTGGTCCGTGGTGGAGAAGGATCCTCTTCGGTTTGGTGGCTATCGCAGCTGCGATCGCGGTGTCCAAAAGGAAGGGTAGAGAGCGCCGAGGTGGTTCTATTGAGAACGGTGTCCTCTTTGGTCCCGAAGTGTCACTTGTTCGAAGTAGGTGGATCTCGCCAAATTTCTAGGCCGAGTTCGGTCTCCTTCTTCGAATAGTCCAAAGTGATATCGGTGGTCTGCGATAGACGGTGTCCGAATATCAGATCGGGTTTTCAGTCTCGAAGATCTCCTGCGATTTTGTAGGTCTCCGCGGCGAAGAGTTGAAACTCACAGCTGAGATTTATAATTTCTTAAATTCAGCCTCCTGCGGTCCTACCGACTGCGCCAGTTAAATAACTGCTTTACGGAAATGAGTTTTTAAAAAAGAACATTATTTTCCACAACAGTTAAATTATAAGTCACAGGAATCTTTAAGACAAACAACTACACTTCATGAAGGGCGACTCAAGACTGCCCGTACAATCTGTTCCCTCCGCGGGGCTCGCAGAGCCCTAAGCGGGGTTTTTCCTGGGGTCTGCAATATTACGGAGCATTCAGCACAAATTACATATTTAACTTATATACATTTCCTAAGCCTATCGTGTGTATTGTCTATATGGGGTCTTAAGTTATTCACCCAGAACTAGCCTTCTACGTATGTGTCGCTACTCTTTCTATCGAGTCTCAAGAGCCTCGGTGATCTAATTCACAAGAGTGCAGGCTGATTTTTAAGTGTTTTTCATCAATAAGTGACTCCATTTCCACCGTATACTTCAATTTGGTTTCATTCGGTTTAGTCGCCAGTTGAGAATCACTCTTCTGTTTACCAAGTATATTTCTTAAATTAATTCTCAAATTCTGTCGCTATTATAAATTAATGGAAAACAAACAATATACAAGTAGGTTGTATATCAAAAGTTTTCGAGCTATAGCGTTTTGAAAAAGTTTTTTCCAAAATTTCACCCATTAAAAGTGACTGACAATAATCAAAACTTTTGACGCGCAGCTAGACCCCAAACGGAGCCGATACACCAAATTTCACCAAAATTGGTCCACGGGAACTGGGAAAAATGCCGCGTACGGCCCGCAGTCATCCAGAAACGCCAAAAAGCGCTTAAAACTTTGTTGTTTAAAGTATCCTTTCCAACACATGTCAGCCTTAATATGTGTTAGATATCTACTGAAAGTGCTCTTTATTTAGTTTTAGGCCTTCACTCTTGATTAGAGGACGGTGGTTAATGTTCAAAGTACATGAAATAAAGAAAATTTCCGGAATCCTCATGTACCAAAATCGTTCCTTCATTTTGACATGTTCTGAACGATAAGATTGACCCATGTTTTTGTAATTTTAGTGAGATGTTCGAAAGACAAAAAAATCTATTTTTATTTTTCGGCTCGTCATCAAAAACGGGTTACTGAAAAAAAAGAAAAAACACGTAGATTCCCTTTGTCCTACAGCTTTTTTCATCTCTCTCATTTCGGGCCTAAATGTAGGCACGTATAAGAAGACGCAAGACCGAAATTAGATGCGGTAAACCGCGGCCTTCGGTGTTATAGATGAACAAACTCGGAAAACTATGGTAAAGCGGTGGTATCGTTGGACCCTCTACTCCACTGTTTCCTGAACCAGTAGCAACCACGACGTACTTTAGATCTGGAAGCTGAAGCTAAACTTCTCCTCGCAGCATCTGCATCAGAGGTTGAGAATGCGAATCAGTCATGCCTGATGAATGCATGGACTGTCAAAAAAGGACTCAAATCAACTTCACTTGGTGTCATGGAGGTTGATTAGGTGGAGAGAGATTAGGTTTACTAGATTTTAATAAAGAATTATTGTTCTTAGGAATTAATCTTTAAGCATTTTGTTATGGTCACTCCATTTTAAAGGTATACTTTATTTTACCACCGCAAAACGCCAATCTGGAAAAATTGTTATTTTTTTGTTAGTTTTAAATTTTCAAATTCTTTTTATTAGACATTATTAATTTATTAAAAATGTTGAACTTTGATAACACTTGATTGACTTATCAATAACTTCATTGTGGTTATGAGACTGGTAAGTGTGCAAAATTTCAGTTTTCTTGCTCAACGACTTCAAAAGTTATTGAGTTTGAGCGTTTTTGGAAGATTCTGGACCACTTTGCGGAGGACGGACGGGAAGCTTTTTGTTCGAATTTTGAATTCTCCATACCTTGAAACTAAACCCATGAAATTTTGAGTTGGTTATTTTTTTAATTTTATTTCTCAATTCTGAAGGTATAAGGTGGAGGTATAAGAACGTAGTTAGTTATTCAATTGAGTAATTTGTTGGTAGTTGATTCCGTAACAATCAGAAAATCGCAAATTAGCGCAGAATATTGATCATCGATTCTCTTCACTGTCAGTTCGGAAGGTATTTAGCGATGTACTTCCAAAGGTATCAATTCGTAGGAGGGCACCTGCAGCATCTCACGCCGGTAATATTAGAGCGGTACAGTTATTACAACAAAGCGTCAACACGGTGTTTCAGATCGTTGTACAGCAAGCTCCATCGTTAGCCAGTTATTAGGACTTGAGTAGAGGCAACCAGTGTGACGTGCTTGGAACAGTGGTGGGTCGGATGGAGCTCGTTCCATTCCCTCTTGGGTTTCCTTCCCCAAGTAAGCGCCCTAACCGCAGTAAAGTTGAGCCAGGTCCAGCTAATGATTAATGGCTTTGTAACTGAGGTGAACTAATTCCACCCTACTTCTCTGCCGCCTTTGGATCATGGCTCGCTGGAGTACGATCGAGGAAGCCCAAGACACCAATGATTAGAATGCAAGTATCAGTTACCTTATTTTCACAGATGCTTTTGGAGATTTTTTGTTAGTCAGTTTAATTTGTGTGCATCAGTTTGACCCTCATTGTTTACCTATCTGTATGTTATGTACTGTTTCGCCACTTCCTGTATTCATGTTTACCGACGTGGAGCTGTCGGCAGTGGCCAGATTACCACTGCTCGATGATCCAATGTATTGTGGTGTAAATGGTGAAGGTAAATGGTAAGAGGGTTTCTATTCTTTGTTTGTTTTGGAATTCGTGTTTATATGTTTTGATTTTTCTTCTTTTTGTTTAGTATCATTTGTATTTGGGCTTTTCAAAATGACATTTTGGGTGAGTGGAATGTTCGAGCAACAGCAGTAGAGACCGATGAAGTGCTACTATGGGGACTCAATTGAATCACATACTCCCCTTCCTGAGTCTTTCACTTCTTCTCGTCCTCTTATGGCCCACGAAACACACCACTCGTGCGTTGCCGCAATTTATCCTAAAGTTTTGGCAAAATTTCCTATCATTCCTCAGCAATTTCGCTCTCTTTGACCGCTATCTTGGGTCTTTTTAAATGGATACCCACACAAATATTACAAATAAAATTATTATTTAATAATTTTATACACGGATTGTGAAGTCAGTCATGTAATTCGGTCGGTTTCCTCCTTCAACGGATCTTCCAGAACAGAAAAGTTACCCCCATGCCTAGGGAAGAACACAGCAGTGCATCTTCTGGTGAGTCATCAGCCCTTATTTTTTATAATCGTGAATTCCTTTGTTTTATACAGCCTGCTAATCGAATAATTATATTTTACGAGTCCCACTTAGTTCAGTGCACACAAGAAAATTATTCGTTTCTTCACTTTCTAGCGCTGGACATCGGAACACAGCCTTATGAAATGACTTGAAGTGATCAGGTGGAAGTCAGATCAGCTGCGTGAGAAATAAATAAATCATACTTCCTGTTTATACCAGAGCGGTGAGAGTTAATAGATATGACGGAAAGGGCGTATTCACTAATCATAACTCGACATTATCACACCACTTGCATTGCTCTACAATAGCATTACGATTGAATTTAACTCATCAAACATTACTCGACCGGCATCCCTTCGCGGGGTTCTCTCGAACTGCCTTTTCCCCTCTCGATACATCGATACACTCGTCCAGTATCGATAGCTGAGTCAATAGGCTTCTCGTTCATTCGATCCATCGAGATGCTGATTCAGATATCTTATTATATTCCGGTAGCTCTTAATTTGAATACTGGCGATGCCGCCGACACGGCCAGCCCTGACAATGCAGGCGTCTCGACTGCGGTTGGGAAAGCAAGAGTAATGGATGAGTAGTAGCAGGTTCCTCGAAACTTGGGGAACATAAAACAGAATATTGCTACCTACATCATTAGTGAAATCTAGCAACAGTTACTGTCCGCCGACACTGGCTATCATGACACCACCATCCAACTAGCACTCGGCTGTCCTGACAAACAAAAATATTCGTATAATCACACAGAGTAACTTCTAGTCTCACACAGAGTAACTTCATGTCTCACTAGAGTAACTTCAAGTCTCACACAGAGTAACTTCAAGTCTCACATAGAGCAACTTCAAGTCTCACTTAGAGTAACTTCAAATATAAATTTCACAAAGAAAAGTTGAAATCCGTGAACAATATTAAATGTAGAAAAAAAAAGATTGGGAATTTCTTATACATAATTTCAGAAATTTTACAGAAAATGCTGAAAATCCCTTACAGAGGATCGTAAATATCGCTCACGTAGACAAAACTGCAAATTATACATAAGATTAGAAATCTCAATTAGAAACTGAAATTCCCACACAGATTGTTGTTGATATCTCACAAAGCTCAAATAGGATGTTGTTGAAGTCTCCCACAGAGTATTTCGTAATATCAAATAGAGCGTATTATAAGAAAAAAACTCAAAGATAGCATTGCTGAAAGTTCGCACAGAGTATTGCAGAAATCACAAGTAGAGAATACCGAAATACCCACACAGAGTGCACACACATTAATGTTGTTGGAATGAAGAATTATTCCGACGTCCAACTATTAATTAGGAACTGCTTTCGGCAACAACGTCTGGAAAATGAACTTCCAATTTAGAGGAAACTGGAAACTGATCAGGGACAAACTTTGACAGAAAAAAAAACAATGGTACACGTACCAAGTTATAGCTGATTGTTGGCAACCAAGGTCCCAAGATCCCATGTGTACAAAACCCACATCATCGAGTACCTCAAAAGTCAAGGTTTCAAAATCTTGAGTGCCACCAATATCGTTAAGAAGTCTCCTTAACTCATTAGGAGATAGTTCCATAATTGGTGCCGTAGATTAACGCTAGGAACACATACTGGGGTTCGAGACTAACTACAACTAAATGTAAAGAACTACACGAGGCATTATGCACTATAGTGCGATTTTCATTCAACCGGAAAGTCTACATATTGGCCTACGAGTGCTAATAAAATTCCAGATGTGTTATACTTCTTTATAAGTAGTGGGTATAACTACAGGACATGTACAAGTAGATGATAGTGATGACCTAGCCTCAGAATACTCGCCTGTTATCCTTACAATCAGCGAGCAAGTGATGTAGAAAATGAGAATTTATTAATCAGAAAGTTCCTCTAAAATCAACTCAACAGCTAGAAGAATGCATATATACTTGCTAATATATAACATCCAGCAAGATGTCTCGCAAAGTACTCCTAACAGCAATACAACTGGTAGTAATGCATTTGAAACATGTCCACAGGAAGAAAAAAAAACTGGTGAATCCCAAACGAAAGCGAAACATTGACCGGGAGTAACCAAGAAAAAGCCCAATTTATTGTTCCCAGACCATCTGTGTGAAACATTCTAACCTCTTCTACATAGGAGTACCTATTTCTTCAAATAAAAATACAACACTAGTTTTAAAAAAACAAAAAAGAAACAAACAAAATGGACGAACTTGAAATTCTTCCTTTTACGTTGAGAGATCACAAAATGAAATCAAGCGTAGCATCAATCCAAGACTCCTGGCTATCAACTCATAACAGTTGGTATCGTAAAGGTGCTTCTGGACAAAGATGTCTTCAAATTACTTCATACTATCAAAGCTGCGCTTAGGCTGCATCATGTGCGTACCATCCCAGTAGAAATTTGCGGAAGTGATGATTCTCAATTCTGGAAAATCGCTTAACGAGAAGACTAGATATCAATCAATATTCTTTCTCCCAGTTTTTGTCAAAAAAATTTTTTTTTTTTTAAATTACTACTCCGGTGGCTTACACTGATAACAGTGTATAGAAAATTGACTCTGCATAACCAATTCGAGTTCAGACAAAAACATTAATACCAAACACAATTTAAGAAAATAAGCACTCAGGATTAACGCAATAAAGGCGGGAAAGCGAGCAAGGGCTTGTACTGTACCTCAAGTAGGTACACTCGAGACCCACCTCAACCTGAAGAAACAGTGATGGCTAAATTTACTGAAAATTCTGCTATTCGATCCATTATAGACGATGTAGAAGATACAACTCAACTCAAAAACTACAAACCTCCACTAACCAGGTAGCTATTTGGTCAAAGAAGTTTAGATTAAACTGAACGAATCAAAACCAGTACACATTAACTTTACCAATAAGAAATTTTCAAAAATACAATCCACAATTAAACCAATCAAGATACCACACGCTTGGTTCCAAACTAAATGGGAAAATCACATTGAAGAAAAAAATGGAATAATTGAAGATAAAGCACAAAAAAATGAACAAATTCCAATTTCTCTCCTCAAAAAAAATAAATAATAAAATAAAATGCAAAAAATGCTCATTTACAAATCAACATATTTATGGACTCACGGGACCTATTACAACTCGGGGTTTATGCAAAAAAATCGAATACAAAACGAGTCACCAACCAAAACAAAACACTACGACTTACGGCTAGAACACCATGGTATATGTATGAAGAATGACGATACTCATCGAGAACTGAGAAATGCTGTACATACCAGACAACGAATGACAAATTCGTCGCCTCAAACGAAACAAACCACATGATTTGATGGTGCTGTGTAGCTAGTGTTACTTAGTGCAAACAGTGACAATTAGTGATATTGTTCCTGCAAAAACATGGGCTAGTAGTTGCTGAACGACCTTATACTGTGACTGGAATCATTATGCAAACAAATGTTGCTATGAAATGTAAAATTTTGTTTCAGTCGCAATAACCAGTGTCATGAAGAATTTACGGATCTCAGACAAAGAAAATTGTTCCTGACAGTCAGAGAATTACAGAATCTCACTTAGAGAAAACTTTAACTGGATCACAGAGAGCTATGGGATCTCACTTAGAGAAAACTGGAAATGACACACAGAGCATTCTATAAATCTCACACAGAGAATTCTGGAACTTCACACAGAAAATTTGGGAATCTCACACAGAGAATTCTTATAAATCTCACACAGATAATTTGGGAATTTCACACGGAAAATTTTGGAATCTCATACAGAGAAAACTGGAAATCTTACACAGAGAATTTGGGAATTTCACACAGAACATTTTGGAATCTCACACAGAGAATTTTATAAATCTCACACAGAAATTTTTTGTAAATCTCACACGGAGAAAAATGAAAATCTCACACAGATAATATGGGGAATCTCACACAGAGAATTTTGTAAATCTCACACAGAGAATTAAATAAAACTCACACAGAGAATTTAATAAAACTCACACAGAGAATTGAATAAATCTCACACAGAGAATTTAATAAAACTCACACAGAGAATTGAATAAATCTCACACAGAGAATGATATTTATCTCACACAGAGATTGTTATTTATCTCACACAGAGAATTGCATAAACCTCACACAGAGAATGTTATAGATCTCACACAGAGAATGATATTTATCTCACTCAGAGAATGTTATTTATCTCACACAGAAATTGTTATTCATCTCACACAGAGAATTGCATAAACCTCACACAGAGAATGTTATAGATCTCACACAGAGAATGATATTTATCTCACACAGAAAATGATATTTATCTCACACAGAGAATGTTATTTTTCTCACACAGAGAATGTTATTTTTCTCACACAGAGAATGATATTTATCTCACACAGGGAATGATATTTATCTCACACAGAGAATGTTATTTTTCTCACACAGAGAATGTTATTTTTCTCACACAGAGAATGATATTTATCTCACACAGAGAATTGCATAATTTCGAGTTGACTCGAAATCTAAGCAGAACGTTGAACATGTTTTTGGATGTATCTAAACCGTTAATCTTACACAATATTGAGGTTTAGCAACTTATTTCAACTTTCAAGCATCATTTTCAATTCGCATTAAAAATACACGAAAATCTTACCCAGGAACATTACGGTCAACCATACTATATTTGGCATTAAAAGGCAAGCAACAATTGTCTATGTAGTTCTAGGTATGTAGGTAATGAACAGAAATTTGAACAATTCATCATTCAAATTTTCAAATAATCAGCATAAGAATAATCATACTTAGTTGTTATTCAAAATCTTGTCAGCCGAATGAGCCAGCTTGTCATTACAGAATAATCAAGTTCATTGGGTGACTGTTTTCCGAGTTAGACTTGACTTCTGAAAAGCCGATTTCGTGAAATTTCATGCTGATTGCCGAACACTCGTAATTACTGTTTTTGGTACGTGCTATCAGTACCAATTACCAAAAAGACACACAGAACACTGCCGATTCATTACTTTTACAACAGGAGTTAAAGATTCGCAATATCAGAAATAAATTGAACGATGAGACGACCAATTTAGTAGGAATTTAACAACTACAAGGTACAACAAATCCACGGCATAGGTAATATTTTAAATTTATACTTATCGAAAGTACCCCACCAGAAATAGGACAATCTTGATGTCCCTGCTATCCGTCTTGCGACCTCTCAGTCGACAAACCCGATAAAAGTTGGAACTCTACTCTTGCTAGAGCAGAACTCCAACTACCTGCTGCAGCGTCATCGGGACCTCGATATATCACCATCCGGGAAAACATTGTGGAAGATTCCGATGTCTGTTGAACTTTACAATGTCTCGGAATTCTAGAATATTAGGCTGTGGCTTCATATTTAACACCTTTTTTGAATGATTTACATAAGACTGTCTAAGTCTGTTTTTCTACCATACATCTTCCTATAATCTAGTTGACCTTTGTAATGCCTTTAAGCTCCCAAAAATGAAAAGAATTAAAATCAGTATCACAATCTTAGATGCACAATAAGTAGTCAACAATTTTACACACAAAATACGAAAGTGCAAAATTAAAAAAAATTAAAATGAATTTTCAAATCGGAGAATTGATTATGGAGGTGCAATCTTACTTGAAGATGCAGTTGACAGGTTTATAAAAGTTAAGTAGGTACCGTGCATACCTAGGTCACCTAATTCACACAGATAAATAATTAGCTGGTGTAAGTCGGAACTACTTTCTCAAGGTGGGTAAACGCATACAGTTCTGAATCAATATGATTGTAAATGGCTTGGCTAAATCCAAGGTCAACACACCCAGAATAATCCATTTTTGAAAAAAAAATTCAAAGGAATGTGAGCAGAAAAAAACAATTTTTTTTTTTTTGTTGTGGCCAATAATTGAGTTTTCCGGACGAATTCGATCGTTAGGAACAATGCGGAGCCAACTAACACGACTCTTGTTGCAGTGGATGGTTGGCCATTATGACGGGATCGCCGAAAAACCACCAAACAAAATGCAAGTACGATTCAGCAGTTACATGAACATGAACAGAAAATTCTCAGCATAATTCAGGTTCAACACATTTTAGCTACAAGGAGAAGGGAGTAATTTTCTGTAATTCAAATCGGTAAAATCTCAGCTGGCAACAAAAAAAAGTATCGTGATATTTCAGAAACGTAATGAGAGAATCGGAGATTCACGAAACTATTGCGAAGAAGAGAGGTTTTGATTGGTCCTATTAAACATGTGACAAGGGTGTGTCCTGCAAAACGCAAGGCTATTGGTTGCAAAACGTCACGTGACAAAGGTGTGTTCCAGAACGCAAGTTGGTTGCTGGAACGTCGGGCAGCTACCTACCTTCCCGGCCTTCCCACAACCTCATAACAGTTATGAGGAGAACCTAGTTACTAGGTTCTCCGCGGCAGGAGACATATCTCAAAGTTATTGATTGAAAGTTCATTAGGTGGATACAATAATGTGTTACATTAAAAGAGAATGTGAGATTAATTTCCAAAATGGGAAGGGAATGAATCTCATAATAGATTTCAAGTAGAGAGGTTAGGTACCTATGTTTTGTCTCTTATACGACAATTTTATCAATCATGGATGAAAATTTCCAATAAAATGTAATCATGTGTAAGGCAAAGCAAAACTCGTTCGAATTTCAATTAGATTTGTCAGGATTCAGAGCTTAAAATTGGATTGTTTCACCTGTTGATTTCGAATGGCCTTTGGAGACTCCATGGTTTTTGTTGTCTTCAATCTTCTTATACTAAATAAAAACTCACACCTGGTTCGACCACTTCTGATGACGGAAAGGGCGTATTCACTAATCATAACTCGACATTATTGTGGGCGTGGGTTCGAATCCCACTTCTGATGACGGAAAGGGCGTATTCACTAATCATAACTCGACATTATCACACCACTTGCATTGCTCTACAATAGCATTACGATTGAATTTAACTCATCAAACATTACTCGACCGGCATCCCTTCGCGGGGTTCTCTCGAACTGCCTTTTCCCCTCTCGATACATCGATACACTCGTCCAGTATCGATAGCTGAGTCAATAGGCTTCTCGTTCATTCGATCCATCGAGATGCTGATTCAGATATCTTATTATATTCCGGTAGCTCTTAATTTGAATACTGGCGATGCCGCCGACAGATATATTCTCATCGGGACGTTACTCCCTGCAGATCGCTGTAGGTAGGGTGAAGAGACCAGTTATCACCAGGAACGTTACTAAATTTTTCTCATCCTATTTCGCTCCATTTTCCCTCAATTTACCTCCAATTTTTTAACCCGGACAATGATTGGAACCGCACAGCAGATTGGGACGAAAAAAGAAAGCCAGATAACACATACGGTATTCGGCAAACTCCGAACCTTGCATCGCCGAACTCGTAGTAGTATTTGAACACCTAGGGTATTTGCCTGCTAGTCCTGACATTATAGAGGACTTCTTTTTGCAATGTAATTTCGGTTTCTTCCCTGGTGATTTACAGCCTCCTGGTAACTAGAACACTTCGTATACACAAGCAATGGAGCTCTACTCAGTAATCTAATCCACCTATTCTTATTCCTGGTTGATAAAATGAATTGAATTTTGGTGAAAAATCACGACAGTTGTGCAGTTTTCACTATTTGAATTCCAGAAATGTTTTATCTTCTGGTTGGTAATATTTCGAAAGTCGGCACTTTGAATCGTGGTAGAGAAGCAATTCCAACCACTTCGGGAACCATTCTCCGACTAGTATGACGTCGTACCGACTAGTTAGTGCTAGTTGAGATTTTATACCTACCATTTATAGGAAGTCTTACTTCTCATCACTTCTTGGATGTATTTTTACTCCCATGGCAATCAATGAAACCCACTCGAAACACAAGTAGCCTTGATCACCACAACACTTACAATTGGCGTTCCCAGCAATGCATTCCTCCAGTATCGAGTTTCGTCAGAGTTTCTTGATCCTCAAGTTTACGCAAATGATTAGTGCGAAAGCGGTGAGTTGAATGAACGAAAAGTAAACACTGCTGTGTTACACGTTGTCTTCGGCAATAATCTGAGTGTTTCCGATTTTATCAGGTAACAAAAGTTCCTGCGAAAAGGGATGAGAAACCGACTCCTCTCTGAGTTATATTTATAATATACTCGCAACATCCTTTCACTCATACAAGTGATTGTTATGCTCACTGGACCCTACCTATACCTCATACCTACTCGGTATGATATCTCTGCACGCAAATCCTGCGTGTGAATCAGTAATTCTGTACTTGGTAGTGCTATATTGCCCAATTCTTTGGCATATTTTTGGGTAACGTTCAGTGGTAGTTAATTACATCAAATTGTTATACAATTGTTTCAATTGTTCAAACCTCTCCGACCGTCAATACAGTTTTTATACAATGCACACTCCCTGATGGCGTCCCGAACCAAAATCGTACCCCCCAATACATATTGAGGCATCTCGCCACATTTGATACTGGTATGAAGCCTCCCGCTTTAAAAGTCAGGAAATCTAGTCATCCTAGTTAAAACAGTCTCCCCTACTGAATGAAAATGGTCACGTACATCAAGAAAATCCAAAAAAAAAAAAAAAAAAAACAGGATGTTTCATGAAAGTGATGTAAGATATGTATAATAAAATGTTTAATATGTAATAAATATAAAGTAGGTACATATCGTCGTCAATACTGCAACATCGCATATCTCAATTTTTTTTGTTTTTGAGATTTTTATATCGTTGGATTTCAAATTTCCCGCTCTATCGACCTGTTCAGCGCTACTTCTCTAGTTGGTCACTAGAAGCGCGCAAAACGTATTAATGATAACACTGCACATCTCAAATTGCCCTGGAACACTGCACATCTCAGTCATTACAATGGAGTTTTCAAGGTTCTCGGATCAAGAGGTCAGTTTTCCATTACAGCAGTATCTACAGTGAATATTAAGCTATTTTATTTAGTCTAGGTCAAGCTTAAGGTTTCATAGAAATATAATATCAATGGTTTGATCGTATTTTTGCATGAATAATGATAATATCCTGGGATACAAAATGTTGTATGAGTTGTGCTATGTTCACCAAATTGAAGTGTTGAGATGTGCTATGTTGCTCCCAGTCCAGTTGAGCTTTTACATTACTTACTCTACGACGAAAATTATTGAAACTAAACTAGAGTAATGAGATAATGAAAATAATTAAGTACCTCAGTTTTAAAATGAGTGACTGGTAAGACTTTGGGGATAAAACTGAAAGTACAGTCAGTTTATTCTTTTCATAATTTTTTTGACCTGAGAAAATTGTAAAAATGAACGAACCTCATGACCCAACCTGTTGAGATTTCAGATAGATACAGTACGATCCCAATGGAATTATTCGATATAAACTTAATTTTAAAGACGATCTCACTCCTCTTCCTTGGAGGCCTAACAAAAGAATTAAACCAGCTTCAAACTTTCCTGCACTTCATAAGGGTGGTCTAGCAATTCCACTAGATAAATTTAATGACCTGCAATATCTTAAAGAAAAATTTATCGAGAAAGATAGCCAAGCATATTACAATTTAATAGGTACCTCACGAAACAAACAGCAGGAGAAAAGAAGAGACTAAAACTGAAAAAATCGAAAGACTTAACTAGTCGTAGGTATTGTAAGTATCTTCGATCTCTTGCAAATTGTGTACCTATTTGAAATTCTTGTGTTCAAAACATTTGCCTGCCTATAATTTTACCTAGGTATGTAGTAGATCCTAGACCATTTTGGTTTATTATTTTCAATAATAAACCATTGGAATCGAGCAAGAAACAAAAATTTACCCCCCCCCCCTCAAAATGTGATGTTTTACGTTTCAAGGTACGTAGAATCCGAAAATCGAATTAAAAAAATTTCCGTCCGTCCGCCGTACGCGGCACTTTTCTTAGCAACACTGGACCTATTTGGTTCAAATTTGGTATACTGGCTCCATTTGGGGTCTAGTTGTACCGCGAAGCTTTTGGTTGACGTCAGTCACTTATAAGAGGTGAAAATTGAGGGTTGAAATTTTCAAGAGTGCCCTAGCTCAAAAACTCTCGAAATAAAGGTATCGTTTTTTCACCAATTTTAAATAGTATTGTATTTTTAAATTTTTTTGAGACCACCCGGAGCTCTGTAGGACAAACCGTTCGGTCCCTACAAGTACTTAAGGGTTTTCCTTCGATAAAACAGAAACACGAGTGTTAATAACAAAAGAGGCCAAATCGCCGTTCAAATTTTGTCTGACTAAAATGCGATCGCTGTTCATTTCTTCGATTTGTATTCAGTTTTGCTTTCTGAGCAACCAGTAATCAAATTTCCATACGAAGCTCTGTATTTTTCGAATCGAGTGTGGAGCGTTTAGTTCTTTCTAATAAACTTGATTGTGAAGGTGTGAAGCCAGTATGGTGTGGTAGGTAGTACCTACTAATGATTGGTAGGTAAAAAGTTGATTGGTGAAAAAAAAAAACGCTGCAAATCATTGCCCAAAGATTTATTATTTTCTGTATAGATCACCGTTCTGTATAGATCACTGGTTCTCCATCATTAGCACCTACCAGCATCTGTATTCTCCTTGACCTACCCTCTCAAATTTCAGCTTCCTGCGTTCAGTAGGATTGAAAATGGCTGCGGACTCAGCTGATCAGTGCTCTTCCAGGCGTCTCCAGCATTCGAGGAGATCTTCTTCACTCTTCAGAGCACTGATCAGCTGAGTGAGCTCCGAAGCCATTTTCAATCCTATTGAACGCAGGAAGCTGAAATTTGAGAGGGAAGGTCAAGGGAGAATACAGATGGTGGTAGGTGCTATTGACGGAGAACCAGTGATCTATACAGAAGGGTGATCTATATAGAAAATAATAAACCTTTGGGCAATGATTTGCATAGTTTTTTATATGTATTATTTTAGCATCGATGATCTGCCTCAAGAACATTGTGATTCATGAAACGAGTTCCTCGTAAAATTTAATAGTGTGTACATTTTTTTATTTGAAATTCTTGTGTTCAAAACATTTACCTACCTGTAATTTTACCTAGGTAGGTATGTAGCATTTTACCATTAAATGGTAAATTTATATTTATTTATATTTATATTTGTTTATATTTATATTTATATTTATATAGAATTTTTTTGTATAATATAATTTTAACATCGATGATGTGCCATTTTAGTGCCTTAAGTGGAAAGAGTAAGGAAAAGAGTGATCTGTAGCATAAGAAGTACCTAATAAAAACATTAACTATTAGAGCAAAAAAGAAACTGTAATAATGGTAACACCACATATCTCATAAGTTAAAATCGGTAATTTTGCATATCTCAGCTAAAATTTGAAAAAAATTCAAATTTATAATTCTAGCAAGAATAGTTCATCAATGAGACAATTAAAAGAAACTTGAATCCCTATTAGAACCATTTCCTATCAAATTAGCCCAGAAAATCATTGAAATCCAGTTTTTTGGCTCTCCTGAAAAGTTGACAAAAATGAGATGTGCGTTGTTGCAGTATTGGCGACGATATGTATGTTTGTAATAATGTATTTTGGAATGAAGGTAGTGAAATTCATTATTATATATCGTGTTAAATACTACTGTTGGTTACTATGTACTTTGATGTACGTAGTATATAGGTAATGTAATATAATTTTGTACTGGTATACCTAATAATTATGGAATATAACAAATTGAATGTAATAAAATATCAACGAAAAATTCATTGAAATATAAATTAAAATGAGAGATTGATTAAAGAAAAAACTTCTCGCTCCCCTGATTTTGGTTTATTATTTACAATAATGAAACTTTGAAATCGACCAAGAAAAACGCTGCGAATTATTACACAATGGTTTATTATTTTTCTATATAGATCACTCGTCTGCAAAGCCATCAACCATCCAACACACGTGTTACGATTCACACACGTGTTTCTGATTTATCGTGTGCCCAAACTTTAAATTCTCGTGGGGAGTAAACGGTTTGCCCTACAGGGCTCCGCGTGGTCTAAAAATTTTTTGAAAATTCTATAGAATCTTAAATTGAAGGAAAAACAATACCTATATATCTAAAGTTTTAGAGTTACGGCGTTTTCAAAATTTCAAAATTCATTTTTGAACCCTTAGAAGACACCTACATCAACCAAAATCTTCGGAGCACAAGAAGACCCCAAATGGAGTCTACACACCAAATTTCATCAAAATCGGTCAATGCTAAGTTGGGAAAGTACGGCGTACGGACGGCCAAATTTTTATTCGATTTTTGGATTCTACGTTCCTTGAAACGTAAACCATCAAATTTTGAGGGGGTGATAAAAATTTTGTTTTCTTGGTCGATTCCAAAGGTTCATTATTGAGAATAATAAACCAAAAAAAAAGGTCTAATCCCTCTCGAAATTGGTTGGTTTACGTTTCAAGGTATGTGGAACCCGAAAATCGAATGAGAAATTTCCCATAGACCGATTTTGATGAAATTTGCTATATGGGCTCCATTTGGGGCCTAGATGTGTGCTTCGAAGCTTTTGGTTGTTGTTGGTCACTTTGAAAGGGTGAATATATAGTTGAATGTATAGTGAACATATAGTTGAAATTTTCAAAAGTGCTCTAGCTCAAAAACTAACTAAAGGTATCGTTTTTTTCACCAATTTTAGATAGTATTGAATTTTTAGAATTTCCAGAGACCTGTATGACAAACCGTTCGCTCCCTACGAGAACTTAAGGTTTGGACTTACGATAAGTCAGAAACACGAGTGTGAATCGCAAAAGAGGCCTAATCTCCGTCGAAATTTTATCTGACCACAATGCGATCGCTGTTCAATCTTCGAGTTGTACTCAATTTTGCGTCCTTAGCGACCATTTATTTCCTTAGCAACCAGTAATCAAATTTCAAATGAGAATTCTTTAGTTCTTCGAATGGAGTGTGAAGCTTTTATTTCATCTAACTAAACTCGAGTAGGAAGTGATAACTTAGTTGGTAGGTAGTGACAATGGCAAAGCTGTGTTCATTGCTCGTGAGTGATCTGTACAGAAAAATAATAAACCTATGTGTAATATTTTGCAGCGTTTTTGAGTATTTCCTCCACCAACATTTAATTTTGTACCCACCCCTGCCCCTGGCTACATCAAGAGATATGGTTTTCACCCAGAAAATATCAAACTGGCCTGAAATGTTTATAAGCGAGATCGATATTGGTGAGTTACGGGCTGACTAACTTGTAACGATTAGAAAAACGGGCGGAAAAAAAGAGGAAATGAGGATAAGTAGGTTCTAAGTTGTATTTTATAAATTTCGCTGGCAACAATGAGGCTTAAGAGGACGAAAGTGGGACCTACCCTGCGGATACACTAGTAGAGATGTCGTGTCCCGCACGGAACTTGTGACTACTACGAGTATATCCGTTTCCGATAGATGAGACTCGATGTTCTGTGCGACGGAATTATCGTTGGCTGAGAGAGTCTAAATCGAATAAACGATTCCTTCCAAAAAAAGCACCCGGAGGTTTAGTGTCTCTCGGACGTCGTCGGGTTTGTTGGCTGCCCGTTCTATTGAAAACCTTTGTTTTTAAAACATCAGTGAGTAGTTCATTGCCATCTTCATAAACATCTTTCACAGGTCGTGAATGGAAAATTCCTGTGGGTCAAAATATAGATGTTATGATTTCAAATTCGAATTCAGCTCCCTCGAAACCCCACAAACACCAGTATTCAGCCCATAATTGCGTGTAGCCAGGGTGTAAAAGTGGAGTCAAGATTTTGTGTGATATCATAAGAGTTAGCATGGGAGGATTCTGCGACGACGGGTCCGGAGTGAGTGACTTCATCACTCGCGACATTTTAACTGTTGACATTTTCAAACTGAAAATAACCTTCCTGAGCAATTTTTTCTGATACCTCTCCCTGATGTCAATCAGTTGAATAAATTCAATCAAACACCAGAAGTTACCGTATTTATTGCCCTGTTTCTATCCTCAAAAACTTCAGGTTCAACAAGAGAGAATTTCGAAGAGATGCAACAATATAACGAGTACGACAAATATAACTAACTTTTGGATCCTATTTTCAAAATTCGACACTTTTGAGTTGTCCATTTTTCATATATGGCAGTTTTTAAAACTTTTTATGTTATATTCCCATAGGAAATTATACGCTGGTATTAAATAGATGGACCAAACAGGAAACATTGTTATGTATTTAAGTCGACAAATTCACTAAAAATCTCAAAAAATAAGTTTTGAGAGACTCATTTCTAAAAAATTAGACCATTTTGGATTGTTCAAAAATGCTGTCCAATAACTTCATCCTTCCTCTCTTTATTATTGTGATTGCTGTAAATGTTGGTTAACTATTTTCAACAGTGAACAGTGAGTCGGGCTAGAATTAGTTTGCGTAGTCGGTGTGGCACATAGTTTCCTCGTATCCATAACTCGACTGTATAGATGATCCGATGCATAGCACATTCTGTCGAATTCGGGTGAAAAAACGCGGCTAATTATTTTTAAACGTTTTATTATGTTTCTGTATAGATCACTCCCCTGCAAAGAACCCGGATTTACCATTGTGAATTGAATAGTTGTGGGGCCTTCATTAGGAAATTTTATTACTGGTTGCTAAGGATGCAAAACTACGTATAATTCGAAGAAACGAACAACGACCGCATTTTGGTCTGCTAAAATCTGAACGGAAATTACGCCTCTTTTGCGATTCGCACTCGTGTTTCTGATTTATTGTAAGTCCAACTCTTTCAGTTCTCATAGGGGCCGAACGGTTTGTCCTTCTGAGCTATGAGTGGACTCATTCGGTTCCTAAAATTCAATAATATTTTAAATCTATGAAAATACAATACCTTTGTATCAAAAATTTTTGAGCATACTCATTATTTTAGCACTTATTTTTCAACTCTTAGAACTGAATGACATCAACCAAAAGCTTCGGGGCACAACTAGACCCCAAATGGAGCCCATATATCAAATTTCATCAAACTCGGTCCACGGTAACTAAGAAAATTTCCGTGTACGGTGGACGGACAGAAACATTTTTATTAGATTGAAATGTTGATGAAATGGGGGTTGAATGTTTTTTTTCTTGGCCGATTCAAAGGTTCATCATTGACAATAATGAACCAAAATGTAGAAATTATGGCTGATGCAAGTCTTTTACGTCTCATCCTGCATTATCTCTGTAACTGTCATCAAAATCGGACAATAACATCTTATAAATCTGTCTGATACAAGAATTTTATGATAGATAGACAGACACGATACCAAAAATTTTCAGGAAAGTCTAAAATGTGAAACGGGAGTGGAAATTTCGATCTTGGAGAACTTGTTTTTGCAACCTTGAAATGTGAAAATAAAGCTAATTGTGATGGTTTACGTTTCCAAACGTAGAATCCAAAAATCGAGTAAAAAATGTTCTGGCCGTTTGCTGTATCAAGTACGCGGTACCTTGCCCAATTTCCATTGACCGATTTCTATTAAATAAGCACGAACCTTCTAATAATAAATTAATGTCAGTCACGTCAAAAGGGTAAATAGTGAGAGGAACGTTTTCAAAACGCCCTAGCTCGTAAACTGTCGACAAACAGGAATCAGAACAGGAACTCTGTAGGCTCTACCGTTCGCTATTGAGGATAACTGATAATAAATAAGATAAGATTTAAGATCACCCAGTAGATAAACTATCGTTAAATGAGCAATTATTGTGATACTTATCAGAACAACAACATCAATATCAACATCATCGTGTAAGTATCCCTCGAATCTAGCCAACGAGGACCCAGATCCCCCTTCCACTACCTACCCATTGTCCTAAAAAAGGTCGACAGAAGCCTTGATCTTCGCAGACGAATGATCTTTGGACGAAAATAATCAACCGTTGTATACTAATTTGCAGAATTTTTGGATTTTATCTACTACCCAGGGTTCAATATCGTGTGGAGTAACATAGGTACACTTACACACACATCTCAATTACTGGGAAGAGCAAATGCCGATGTTTGCCTCACCAGCTGCTCGATTCGTAAAGAATAACTTTTGCGAAAGAGAAGGTACTCAATTCGGGATTATTATTTTTGTATGTCTGAACACCTTGCATTTCTTTATTCTGGTACCAATCTGTCTGGTTCTTTTTGAAATTTGTTCTACCAGTATTCTTCGTGGTCCCGTTTCAAATAGATTTCATTTTGTTTTGTTGAAAGTATCGAAAATTTGTGAAAGAATTTGAAAAACGTGGTTCTCGTATTCGGGAATACTGGTCCACATTCACTCTTCTTGCCCTGTGACTTCCGACTGAGCCGATGACGGACTATTTGTGTATAGTCAAATTGAAGGTCTGATTGAAGGCTTTAAAATGATATGCTACATGAGGGGGGTTACGATAACTAAAAGGTGGTGTGGGGATGAGAAAGGGGAAATTATGGTGGGTTATTTGCTCAGAACCTGCATGAGCGATATCAAACGTGTTTATGAATGCTCAAGTATGTGAGGTTTCCTACCAAATATGAAGGATAATATAGTACTGTTAGCTAGGTATACTACCAAGTGGGTGTAGCACTTAGCTTCCTCGTCATTCATAAATAGTTGGGTAGGTAATAGTAAAGGAGATCGTCAGAACTGCATAGTGCCCTACCAAATATAAAGTACAGTTATGTGACGAGTGGGTATTCTACCAAGTGGGTGTAGCACATAGCTTCCTCGACATCCATAATGTTGTTGGGTAGGTAATGGTACAGGAGATTGTCGGAACTGAATAGTGCCGTACCAAATATGAGGTATTTAGTACAACTAGGTCATGAGTGGGGGTATTCTACCAAGTGGGAGTAGCACATAGCTTCCTCGTCATCCATAATGTTGTTGGGTAGGTAATGGTATAGATGATCGTCAGAACTGCATGGTACCGAACCAAATATGAGGTATATAGTACAACCAGTTCATGAGTGGGGGTATTCTACTAAGTGGGTGTAGCACATAGCTTCCTCGTCATCCATAATGTTGTTGGGTAGGTAATGGTAAAGGAGATTGTCCGAACTGAATAGTGCCGTACCAAATGTGAGGCATTTAGTACAACTAGGTCATGAGTGGGGGTATTCTACTAAGTGGGTGTAGCACATAGCTTCCTCGTCATCCATAATGTTGTTGGGTAGGTAATGGTATAGGAGATTGTCCGAACTGAATAGTGCCGTACCAAATAGGAGGTATTTAGGTCATGAGTGGGGGTATTCTACCAAGTGGGTGTAGCACATAGCTTCCTCGTCATCCATAATGTAGTTGGGTAGGTAATGGTATAGATGATCGTCAGAACTGCATGGTGCCGTACCAAATATGAGGTATATAGTACAACTAGTTGGTGAGAGGGTATTTTACCAAGTGGGTGTAGCACATAGCTTCCTCGTCATTCATAAATAGTTGGGTAGGTAATGGTATAGGAGATCGTCAGAAATGTATAGTTCCTTACCAAATATGAGGTATATAGCACAGTAAAGTGATAAGAGGGTTTTCTACCAAGTGGATTTAGCATATAGCTCCCTAGTCAATCATGTCATTGTTGAGTTGTTGAATTGTGTTGAAGAACTACTAAGTAGCTACCAAATATGAAGTAAGTCGAACAATTAGAGGATAAGAGAGTAGATTGCTAAGTAGGAAAGTGAACCAAATACCTTCTGAAACTTATCCTAAAACAGAAACTCATCTATACATATGGAAACTGATCTGGATTACAGAACGTCGTCCACCCTACAGCTTCCGGTTCACCTCACTGAAATGATTCACAGTATGGAAATAGATCTACATTACGAAAACTGATCGAAAAACTGCGGGTAAAGTAATTTCAGATTTATATTGAGGACCACTAAAATTTGAAAAATAAAAATAAATATGAAATGGACAAATAATAAAATAAAAACCTCTTAAACAAAAAAAATGGACCAACCTCACAAATGATGTCAGTAAACACCAAAAAGGGAAAAATAATAATCTCAGCGAAAACATACTTGATGTAGTAGGTTGTTGGACATAAATATCTAGTCAACAGATGGTATGTTGGAATACCAACAATTAATTGTTGTGTGATTCACATTTATTGTCACACTCATATCCTCCATCATACAAAGGCAGTGACTTACTACCCTATAGTTTTGGAACACTTATCTTCCCTCGTATTGCACGATCGACGCATGTTGTAATACTCACCAGATCATGGGGCTAGTACTTAATTACCAAAACGGATCCAGATAGGTAGGTAGGAACGCATTGAAGTCGCCGCCGTGCCCATCTGTAGTATTACAAGAGTAAGTTCCATTGAGTTAAAATGTGCTCACCAAATAATCAGGTACCTAGTACGTCTCTGCTGCAATATGAGTATGATAGTAATTGTGAACCTCCCTTGCAATGGTAGTGACGAGTATTTTGAGACTCTTATATGAGACTGTTTATTATATTGGTGGGCATATTGTAATGTAGTTACATACCTTCGGAAGTGTTGTTACCTAAATAACGTTCAAACCCTCCCACAATCTTAAACGAACAGATATCTACATTTATACTCGGTGTGGAAGCATGTTTGTAGTATGGGAGGTATGTATATTTGCGAAAAAGAATAATATGTTGGTATGTAGAAGATGTGAAACACGTTTTTGTCTACAGATGGGCACGGCGGCGACTTCAATGCGTACCTACCTACTTATCTGGATACGCTGTGGTTATTAAGTACTATTCACATGATCTGGTGAGTATTACAACATGCGTCGATCGTGCAATACAAAACATGAATACGAGTGGAGAGTATCAATTTGAATATTGAGATAAGTACTGATCTTCATTCTCACTGCATTCGTTGAACATTTACATACCTAATCATTAATTTATTTCAAATCGAATACTAAACAGTCTATTTTACTACTTCTGTGGAAAACAATCATCTACGAGTCATAAACTGGAGTTCAAACAACTATATATACACCTACATAGCAATTTTCTATCTGTTGTGAACTTCATCAATCATTATACTCATTACCACAGTGTTTACCACATTCCACGCAAAGCTCTCTCGTCGTAATTAGTGTTCCCGCCCTAAGTTTAGCTGCAGATCGTCATTCAATCGAGTCGGAGAAGAAAAACACCAACAAATAATGCGATGAACAGCTGAGAGGACGGCGTACATTGGAATCTGACCCGTCTGCTTGCTTAGTGATGATGTCGCATTCCATTCGGTGGAATGTAGTTCAGAACATCAATCGATTTTCCGAGAAAGGTCGGGAAACGTGACTACATAAGTTGAATCTGATTATCCTTCACCACGCCTCCTTACTAGAAGTTTGACGGTCTGCATTACTGTTATGGTGAAATAACCAGAAGATGTTTTTGAATTCATTGAAGGAATTTCCGCTCGTAAGTCAACGGCTACTACTACGGGTTACTTCGCGGTAACTAAGAGCTGATGGTGTGATTACGAGGGTATCAAATATCACGTTGTTTATCGACAGCGGTCAGTGATTTATACTGAGAAAACTGCAGCTTAACTTGGAAAAATGTTTATTTTAATTTGTGTTTGTTTGTTGCGTTTGTTTGTGCGACGTCTCGCCAGTTGTTTTTGTCTTGAACAGTATACCGCACGCTGCCGCTACGAAGTGGAACCTGAGATGCCAAATGCCAGAAATCAAAACTGTTGAAGTTTCCAACGTTTTTTTTTTTTAATTCCTACATACCTAATAGATTCAGCATCCACAAATAACTTTTTATTTAATCCTTATTGCATCGATTTATCCGAATTTTGTCATTTGTCATGATACATAGTGGATCTTCCTACCCATGGGATATAGAGTTGAAGTACCAAAAATATGCGAGCCTCCCTTAAAAGATAAATCGAATTATGCTAATACTTATTTTGTATACAGATCAATAAGGGACTTGAACCTATTACATTTGTTTATACCTAACTAATGATAGTTAACAATGTTATTACATGGAGTCTTGTGATGTGCCTACCTGTCTTGTAAGAGTCTTTTAAGGTAAAGTATTGAGTACATGGAAGACTCTTGAGCTCTTAGTTTATAATATTGTTCTGCTCGAGGCGTGTTTGGAGAACAGTTTATTATTTGACAGTTTCACGTACATCTATAGTCGCATAAGTTACTGCTACTTCTGGGAACTCGGATATGAAGGAGAGTTGATAGAAATTGTTCCTCTCACGAATTTTGAAGTGATCTTCACTACGGAGTTTCTAAAATTTGACTACCTATCAATCTTGCTATAGATATGAAAATAGTGTCACACCGTGCGAAGATATTTTATCTCCGACCTCATGAGTGCGTACAATTATTACTTTGTGCATACAATCATTATCCGTGGCATAGTACGTGGACTCAATACATCACTACATCTCAACTGCCAAATCTTCAACATGTCATACCTAATTTTTAACGAGTCTGGAAACGAGAGGTGACCAAACATGTACCGTCTGCACACCTTAATCTTCGCTGTAAACTAGAATATACCAACTAGGGAATTCAATTTACCGGAAAAAATTTCGCCTAGACCTCACGTCGTGATAATGTCAGCCCTAGGAAGATGAATGATCCCTAAACGTCATCTTTTGGGCAGAAAAAACAAAGCTTCGAGATATCAGTTTTTCCGTGGAAAACCCCATAAATCATTCGCTCGGTAAACCAGGAAGTGAATCCCCTCACCACCACCAAAAAAAAGAAAAGAAAATTAGGCGGACAGAACGGGGGAGTTGATTGATTTTGAAAGTTAGGAGCAAGTGCGATCTGATTTCTGGGTCGTTGACAAATTTAGCAAGGAGCTAATAACATCCGTCACGAGTCTAAGTGAACCGACAAGCGCCCCCTTCACCCATTACCGCCCCAACGCCCTTAACAGAAACTCGTATACATTCCGGCCTTCCCGTTTCATTATACAAGAAGACCGGCTTATTGGGGATCCGAGTCTCTCTCGGCTCCTACTCCGAGGGGAGTGAGGAATCGGCTCGTAGCACTGGGATTTCAGTCCTTCAGCCCCGTTTACACACATGACAATGAGAAAGACGAAGCAGTTTGTGTACCTATTAAAACGGAAATATTGGTTCAGCAATGTACCTACCGCATCTCAACATGATAATAAGGGAGGTGAGTTACGTCGCAGACGAGTTATAGGGTGGTAGGTGGGTTAAAATCGCTTCCCACGTACTTACATACAAGTAAAATACTGCTGTACTCCGTAAGAACTTCCCAACCTCATTTATCTCAGCCCATTCTAAAATTGAAAGAGAAACAAATTAGTTCTAGGGCTTCCAAACATCGATATGATATTGTTATGAATACAATAATTGAAGTTTTATATTACCATCAGAAAATAAATGTTGCAATTCACTTCATACTCCTTGATGGAAGATGTTTCCGAGTGTATACGCCCACTACTGGCCACAATTCAAGAGAAGAGGTTGAAAAAGTCTGCCAAGTGGGTGTGGCACATAGTTTCCTTGTACCCTTAGTCTGATTATATAGATGATCGATGCATAATTCCCAATCTCAAAACATCAATCACTAAGTTCCTTGGATTACTCTAATAGGGAACCATCTACACGGCAACCAGCACTATCCCTGAATATTTCTACATACGCACTGGATCAGTTCCGGTCCATGATTTTCAACAGGTAAGTCAAAAAACAAACTTTCTTATTCACCTTTCCACTGCATTAACTAGTTTTTGCTTATACCAAATGTAATTTAGTTAGTATGTTGAGAAATAACTATGTTACATTTCTAGCGACATGCGAGCCTTCTACCTAGTATTTAAATAGCCTTTTAAAATCCCAAGTCCCCCCCCCCCTCTCCCACAATCACCCATCGACAATGAAGCAAGCTTGGCACCACAGAGGTGTTTTCTTTTAATGACAAAATTTTATCAAAGTGGTTATTTTGAGGGGGAATTCTTTCCTCCGTTGAGTCCCTTTTCACCACGCTATACTAATGGTATGAGGATGCCCAAGTCCCACTGTGGGGCGTAGAAAAAAAAACATAAAAATGCTACAAATTATCACACAATGGTATACTATTTTTCTATATAGATCTCTCGTCTGTAAAGCCACCAACCATCCAACATGAAGAAAAACATCGATCGCATTTCGATCAGCTAAAATTTGAACGAAGATTAGGCCTCTTTTGCGATTCACACTCGTGTTTCTGATTTATCGTAAGTCCAACCCTTAGGTTCTCGTAGGGAGCGAACGGTTTGTCCTACAGGGCTCCGCGTGGTCTCTAAAAATTCTATACTATCTTAAAGTGATGGGAAAACAATACCTTCATACCAGAATCGGTTGAGTTAGGGCGTTTTCAAAATTTCAAAATTCATTTTTCGACCCTTAGAAGTGACCTACATCAACCAAAATCTTCGGAGCACAACTAGACCCTAAATGGAGCCTACATACCAAACTTCATCAAAATCGGTCAATGCTAAGTGGGGAAAGTGCCGCGTACGACGGACGGACGGCCAAATTTTCATTCGATTTTTGGATTCTACGTACCTTGAAACGTAAACCATCAAATTTTGAGGGGGTGTTAAAAAAAATTTTTCTTGAATGATTCCAAAGGTTCATTATTGAAAGTAATAAACCAAAAGTAGCATCCATAACTTCCACATTCTTCACTTGGTTTTGATAATATTTTCAGTGACTGCATGGGTTAACGTTTTGAGATTAGCTACTATGCATCGGATCATCTATACTATAGGATTATGGATACGAGAAAGCAATGTTCCACTCCCACTTGGAAGACTTTTTGTGTAATAATTAGTTGATTCCCTTGTGTGGAAAAAACGTAACGTGAAGTTCCAGATTTTGACTCCTGATAGAGACGACCCCCTTGACCTGAATAACGCTTATACAGTTTCCATCCAACATTGATGTTATTCCCAGGAACTTCGTGGTTTTGAATCTACATGGTTCCGTTTGAAATTATTAATAATCATAGCAATATCGATAACTACTGCGCATGCGCAAAATAAATTTTGCAGAATTTTCTCCATTTTTCTGCCAATTCTGATGAAATGTGTAGGGATCTTGTATGTTAGAGCGTATAAGTAAATTCAATTTCAATCAGATTAATTGCATCCATTGAGTATTCACATACATAAATACCTCTAACCATCATTCTTTACTTGATCGTCCAAATTTGGGCAAATTTGGAGATTGATCTAGAAGCTGTCATTACCCAGCATGTGAAGATCGATTGATGATATCTAATGTGCTGTAGGATACGAATATGGGCGGGATGGTGAAAACTTTGATGACACAGCCGCGCCACGCCGCAAGACCTGATATTTCAATTATATGCAAGTTGGAGATTTAATTGAAGGTTGCCCGTACCGGTTTGACAGGCTCCAATTAGAAATGGCTAAGTTTGCAAATCCTGAGAGGAGCAATATATTCTTAGGGCACCTATCGACTGTTAAATGGACAATGCCTCCTCCGCACTACCTACACTCAATAATTAATTAGTTTCGTGAAATGATTATCACATAAACTAGAGGCCCGTTGGCTACGATTCATTATTCAATCATTGATATTCATTTCAATGGAAGAAGATACCTTGACCACTTTCACACCAAATATCCTGTAGTAATGCAGTTGTACATTCAAAAAGTTTTGTATTTTTATTGGTGAATGTAACATTCTTCCATTTTCAAATGCAAGGTGTCAAGTTTAGCAGTCTTTCTTCTGCACTAGGTATTTCAGCAAAAACATCTTGATTTTAGCGAATTTTCAAGAGAAATGAAGGTATTGCAATGGCCTCAAAACTTTTAGGATCGACTTTTTCGAAAAAATTTTACACTGAAATCCGTTTTGGAACATTTTTAATCGATCCCTGGAGTTTTTCCAAAAATCACATATATGTATATCCATATATATATGTCGTTTCGCACGATAACTTGAGTAATTGTTTAGAATTTTTTTTCTTTCAGTTTTTGCCAAAATTTTTTTAACAACAAACAATAGGTCAAGTTTGTTAGCCAGCAATTTTTGACAGTTCGTTCTCATTCAAAATGCGAACAAATCCTCGCATTCGAAATCGTTTTAATGATTGGGTCGTACATACCGTCTTGGAATATTTTGGAGATAGGGCGTTATTTAAAATTGTAGATACTCTTATACTGGAGAAAAGCTGTTTTTATGTGATCGCACCTATTTCGATTTTGAATTAATCGAGTGAAGTGTTCCTCTGAAGGTTTATTAGTTACCTTGTTAGGCAGGTAATGTCGGACATACAATCAATTTCAAGTTATTAATCATGGGTTTCTACATTTGCGTTTGATATTTGTTCTGCTCCCTCTAACATTTCCGAGATGTTGTTTTTATACGAACGATTTATTCACATGTTATCGTCAAAACTCAACATCTCCAAAATAGGAGTACTTTGCCTCATGAACAGTTTAATGATGCTATGATGTAAATTTAGTCAACACTAAGGGATGGATAAGAAACTAGGTAATTAACGTGATTGGTTGGAGCTCGAAAGCACCTGACATTGACTTAAGATTTAGAGCCTCATTCGGCTCACCACTTCAACCGAATCAAAAGACCCAAGGAACCTTATTAAAAAGTGAGATTTCTTAATAAGGTGTACACTGCGCCAGTGCCGCCGTAAAACGGATGAATTCCGCTCCTTCAAACGTTTGAATGCAAGCGTCAGTATTGAAACTCACTGGGGAATCAAAATTTAATTAACTCTCTGCCACTGCGACTGGTTGAACGTGTTTGGGGGATCAGACAGCCAACAGTTAGAATTCTCTCGGGAGTGTCACTTTGAAGTTTAATGAGTTAATTATGGCTTTTCCCGTCATTACCCTCCGGTATAGCTGTAGTTGCGCTCAAGCCAAGAGTAAGCTCGATACCGTAACGTAGGTGGTGAGTTTATGCATGCGTGTAGACATGAAAAATACGCTAAGATCAATGAAAAGTTCATATATTGAACGTAATCCATTTATTAGTATACCAATTATAATAATTCTTATTTTTCCTCGTATAAAAAGTGCCTGATTAGTACATATTGCTATTTACAAAAAATAAATGAGAACGTTTGAATACCCAAGTAGATAGAAAGTATGAAGGACAAATAATTGTTTCAAAGAGTTTCAAAATTCAAATTTCTTTAACGAAAAAGGTATTTTGAAATCATTTTGATGTGAAATATAGTAGTAACTTTTTACGTAAAATTGCTTCTACAACTCATATATTACCACGTGCAACGTAAAATTATTCATTTTTTTACAATTCAAACTTTGTTTAATTTGCCATGAAGAGTTCAGTGGTAGGTTGCTTGATTTGGCTGCTTGATTTCAGGAGAAAAAATTATAAACCAATGCGTAATGATTCGCCGAAGAGTACCTACCAACAAAACATTGTTACCCTGAGAGTTGTGAGAGCATTACTGACAACATTTTGTTCCTGATTGAATAGGAAGCACCAACTGAGTGTCAAGAAACTCTATTTTAACATACGAAAACAGATCGAATTTGTTTACCTGAGATTTGAGTAAAAGTTCGGTAAACATCCGTCAATGTAGATTCATTCTCAATTCACATTTCCGTGTCTGATTTATTATCTGTCCTATCCTATATAGAGAGCAAAGGGAAGGTCTTATAGAGCTCTGGGAGGTTTCAATTGATTCTAAAATCTAGATTTTTCAAATTTACCTATGGGTGATTTTACGTATTATCAATCCAGATAACAAAGATGTGTTATATACGTTAGATGTACGTCTATTTTTTATGTGTATTATATACATGAATATTTTTATCATGTCAGATTGTGATTGAAAAGATAAGGATCCAATAAAGTTAAGAATTATTCACGTAGGCGTACAAAAATGAGTGGGCACCGATGTCAACAAGCACTAACCACCTCCCACTCCTACAAGCCCCTCAGGCCATGCAAACGAATTGTAAAATTTATTTGGACACGTTAGTACTTTATGTGGGAGTGTGTAATACAAAACATTGAGGACTCTGCCCAGGCCTTCTTCTAACTCATTTGGGTGGCTAATCCCCTTTTCAACTCAGAAATCTACCTAGTTGTACACTACGTTGCCGAAATTTTGAATTTTGTCTGCCCAAAAAACATGCGGTCATGAGAAAAAAATTGTTTACTCTGCCCAGGCCTCGATTTCCATCTGACTTGCAGGATTTTTTGTTTGATACTTTTCTAATGCACTATGTCCTTGAGTTTCGAAATTCGCGTTCAGCTGGAAAAACGCTGCAAATTATTAAACAATGTTTATTATTTTTATATATAGATCACTCGTCTGCAAAGAACACGGCTTTGCCATTGTTACCCAACCAACATGAAGAAAAACATCGATCGCAAGTAAATATAAAAATAATGAATCAAAGTCGATGTGATTGGATCAAAACATTTCTCGACGAGAGCCATATTGGAACCTGGAACTCTAGGATGAAGGTCTAACGCGCAACCACTGGGCCAGCGAGTCTAGTTTGGAATCCTTGATAGTTTAAGGTTCTCTCATACCAAGGGAGAGAATTTGAGGGAACAGATTCTCCCTTAAATTCTCGTAGGGAGCGAACGGTTTGTCCTACAGAGCTCCGCGTGGTCTCTAAAAATTATAAAAATTCAATACAATCTTAAATTGATGGAAAACAATACCTTTATATCTAAATTTTTTGTGTCAGGGTGTTTTCAAAATTTCAAACCTTGTTTTTCGACCCTTAGAAGAGAACTACATCAACCAAAATCTTCGGGACACAACTAGACCCCAAATGGAGCCTATATACCATTAACAATTTATATTTATAATTGGAAAAAATATTTCACCACTACAATTGATCGCATTGTACATAAATATTTACATCACAGCATTGCATCAGCACTTTCAGCACTCAGCAGTCATGTCCATCTGGCTGTTTGGTATCAGGGTCCGAGATCCGACCTCGGATATTGGGGTGAGGGACAAGGTTGAATCACCTTTTCCCACAAACCACACCAACCAAAATGTTCGGGGCACAACTACACCCCAAATGGAGTCTACATACCAAATTTCATCAAAATCGGTCAATGCTAAGCGAGGAAAGTGCGGCGGACGGCGGACGGACGGCCAAATTTTTATTCGTTTTTTGGATTCTACGTACCTACCTTGGAATGTAAACCAACAAATCAGACATGTTTTCAATTGCGAACCACTGGGGGATTCGAAATTTGAATGAGAAGGGGTAGATAGAGGCTACTTCAAGCACATTAATTGGTACACTAAATTATAAAAAAAAAAAATTATTGGCCGAATAAATAAAAATTGGCACAAGAATCTCCACACTACTTGTCAGGAAATATTATAGTACAAATATTATATTACCGTCTGAGTGAATTTTCGAGAATAAATTATCGACTGCCCAGTATGACCGTATACGCCAATATTGGCTGGGATAGATTTTAACACAGAATGTGTTTTTGCGATGACCTACCGAAAAAAAATCGTCACGAAAAAGCGACAGAAAAAACTGTTACGCGCCTTTTATAATGATTTTCACGTGCAACCAAGCCGTTGGTAAGGAAATAGAACTCCCACAGTGTTCATTGCACAGAAATTGTTCACCATTCGTTGGAAAGCTCTCAATTTATATAGTATTTTTCTTGTAGTTACATATTTATTTATATAACATTTATAGGGTTTTAGACCAAATTAAATGTCTAACAATTATTTATTTTATTATTGCCAAAGACTCCACATTTATTATTGTTTTTTGGCTAGGGATCATTCCCAAAAATTAGCCTGAGACGAATACATAGGTGACCCAAGACAACGTTTGTGAGAGGGGAGATGAGGGATAGTTGAGAAAGACCTCAACTTCCCTCGAAGGGCTGGACTTCATTAATTTCATGAGACACTCATGTCCTATGAACTTCGCTGTAGTGAACGTACTTCTTCAAAAGGTCTCAGAAAGACTTATAATTTGTTCACAAGGTAAAAAGGCACGATCATTACATATCTCACCCAATTCACTTATTGAAGTTGATATTACAGCAAGTTGATATCAATTTGCAACAGAGAATTCAAAGGATCCGGATAAGTTCCTAGTGGCAATGCGAAACTGGCTAATCTCTAGTGTTCACACATGAAACACTCGTTATAGAGTCGAGTGGTGGGTTAAGAAAATCGCATTCACATCTACTCACATTATCAATAGCCTCTATGGAAGGTCATATCAATGACCGCGATCCTAGTTCATTAATTAGCCCGGGAAAGGTGAATAAATCAGAAAACATCATCGAGGCCGTCGACTTGAGACCTCATGTGCAGCAGTCGCAATGACAGCTTTATTCAGACAAGTGTGTTTCTCAATAACTTATTCCTCTTTTTCGACCGCTGCAAGTAGGATTTAGGTCAAGTTTACCTCATAACGATTTATTATACCGACATTCAGCATTAACTCTCATATTATGACGGTTCATGAGGTCGTGAATGTTTTCGCTCATTGTAAGAGCTCGTGTACTGAACCTAGTAAGGTCTACTATACCGAATGACCAAATAGGCACTGTAAAGAATACTGGTGTGTCAATAAGTGCATGCGATGATTGGTATGTAAGATATGAGCTAATTCTCAATAACAACATGTCATCCATACGAACGAAATTAATAATATTCTTCGCTCAAATTTTAGGTACAGAATTCTGTCCTTATATGGTCATAGCTCTTCCCCATTCGATTATACCTAGTCGTGATAAATGTCCTTAATTTTTATTTGATTGAACGTCATTACCGGATCCAACGTTGCCTGGCAATAGATGAGAATACGTATAGAATTCACCGACTTTATATAGGTAAGTGGAATATTTACATTGTAGACATGCAAAACGTGCAATCAGGCCCTGACATCGCTCTTTGATCAAACGATCTCCTTGGATTTCGTTGATAGAAGCGAACAATTCGTAGTGAACCAATTTAATTTAATTAGATAGGAGGCGTGTAGTTTGGAACGGAGTTGCCAATCTTTAGTTAATTAGAATGATTCAAAAATATCACAGATCCCAAAACACCAAGAAAATGGTGTTTTAATTTTTTGTCCTACAATTATTCTGAACGTGTGGAATCTCTTGTACTAGGCGCGATTATGCATACGCATTTTTGCAGGCTACTGTACCAACACAAATAGAGCTTCCAATTCCGCATCCCTAACATGGAGGATTGAGATGATTTTCGAAGGTGTTTTTCATATAAAAATTGAAGTGATCGCATTTTTTTAGAAAACTAATTTTTCATTCTGATATTCAATCCTGACTATTCACTTCTACATTTTTTTATTCATCTTCCATGCAAACCTACACCGTAAATTGATTTTTCCTATAATTTCAATTGAAAGTTGTCATCTGAACATCAATAATATGATATGATCAACAAATTTATTCCTAGATTAATGATAAATAATTCTTTATTTTCGCTCATTTCATTTTCCGATTACGACTTTTTAAGCAGAGGTCTACATATGTTGTAAGAAATAACAGCTTCTGAACAAAAAACAAGATTCAATGATTTATTCATTTTTCATTTATTTTTTTTTCACGAAAATGTTCAATATAGACCTCCAAATTTTAAAGATAAAGAAGTGGAAGGTTGTACAATTTCAGTGAAGGATTTGGGTATAAATGTACTAATATTATTATTATTATCATTATTTTATTTATTTGTTTTTCTTTACTTGTTTCATTGCACCAAGTTACAACTTATAAGCAACATTTTTCTGATACATAGTTGGTGAACGTTAATAAAACAAAGAGAACTTCACTTGGTTCTTATTGTCCTGAAATTTGCACTTCATGGTGGTCACACTAAGTGAATTAGATCTTGTGGCTTGGTTCTCCTAAGTCTTCTAAGCAGATCATCTGTGTTGAGAAGCTGGAGGCATCCTCATTTACATGATCTTAAAACATCAAAAGGTGATTCATGGCTTGGCTGCGAATGACTTCATTGACCGATTTAATCTTCAGCTCGTAGTGGAGTCAATAATTTCTAAAGTATCTGTATGCATCAACGCAGCATCGCAGTACATTATTCTGGAAGCGCTGAATTATATCTCGATTGCTCTGAGCTGTGCACCCCCACAGTTGTGCACCGTAAGTACAGACAGGCTTTAAGATTTGCTTGTACAATTTAAGCTTATTTGAACAGACAATTTTGACCGCCGGCCCTTCAGCCAGTACATTTTTCTGAATTTAATCAACAGCTCAGCTTTTTTCTTCTTGACGTGGGACTTCCACCTTAGTTTGGCATCCAGCGTCATTCCAAGATATTTCGCTTCATTGCCATACGGTATCACCTTGTTATCGAGAAAGGCTGGCACATAGTTGATCCGTTTAACTAATATTATGAATGCAGGACACCGACGGATCCCGAGCGGGATTGATGAGTGGACTTGCGGGGTTAGAAGCCTTACTATTCACGAAACGGTGCAAATTATTACACAATGGTTTATTATTTCTCTATATTGATCACTCGTCTGCAAAGCCACCAACCAACCAATATGAAGAAAAAAATCGATCGCATTTCGGTCAGCTAAAATTTGAACGGAGATTAGGCCTCTTTTGCGATTCACACTCGTGTTTCTGATTTATCGTACGTCCATCCCTTAAATTATCGTAAGGAGCGAACGTTTTGGCCTACAGAGCTCAGCGTGGTCTCAAAAAATTCTAAAAATTCTATAGAATCTTAAATTGAAGGAAAAACAATACCTTTACATCAACATTTTTTGAGTCAGGGCGTTTTCAAAATTTCAAAATTCATTTTTGAACCCTTGAAGTGACCTACATCAACCAAAATCTTCGGGGCACAACTAGACCCCAAATGGAGCCTACATACCAAATTTCATCAAAATCGGTCATTGCTAAGTGGCAAAAGTGCCGCGTACGGCGTACGGCGGACGGACGACCAAATTTTTATTCGATTTTTGGATTCTACGTACCTTGAAACGTAAACCATCAAATTTTGAGGGGGTGTTTAAAAAAAATTTTTCTTGGTCGATTCCAAAGGTTCATTATTGAAAATAATAAACCAAAAACCGTTCATATGGATAGTGGATGAGGGTGAGTTCTTGGTGGTCTCATAGGAATTTCATGGAATTGAGATGTGACCAGATCGCGAGAAGATATGAGACCAACAAGGAGCTGATTCCAATCTGCTAAAAAACAAAACAAACAAAAAATACAGGAATTTTGGAACTTTTTTTTAGTCACGGAAAAATGGTTCTGGAGTCAGAATAGAGGGAAATTTACGTCTTCATATTACTGAACTGTAGCTTGCCTATTGCTAATGTACAAGAAGATGAACAAACTCGAACATGAATTAAAATACAAGGCTTCAACACTGTCTCCTACAGTCTAGCTTACAGAATGCATGTTTATTTACCTTTACTCCCTATTCTACTTACACTTATCACATACCTGATACGGTAAACTTATACAAGATAGAATCCACTTGATGGATTTGAAACAGTTGGAAGTAACTTTGCTCCCTGTTATTACTTTTATTATTTATTACTGTTATTACTACCAGTCGACATCTTGGTTGAAGTTCCCACTAGCATCAATCCCTCCTTCTTGTTGAAGTCAGCAAAACTTATCAACATTCGACTCACAATACATCTTGGGAGGAGAATAATTTTGTTGATGGCATGTTCACTTCAAATGACTTTTTTGGACTTGAGGGTTTGTGGAAAGGGGAGGAGGAATTCTCATGGGGTTGTTTTGAAGTCAAATATGTTATTCGAAAAATCATTTGAACTTGGTATGGCCAAAAATGGCCACACCTAATTCAAAAAAAAATGAATGTCTACGGGATTGAGACCCTACCCCAACGAAAGCTTTATCTAATCGTTTGTGCGAAACCAGTCATAATAAGTGAAATTTTTAAGATGAACCGCGACAATTCTCAAATCTCAGTATCTATATCAACTCGATGGGATCTATCGACTAATATGATTTACCTTTGCTCTGATTTGAACGAGACAGTAAGCTTTTCAGAAAATCAAATACCAAACTTGATATATTTTAAAAGGACCAGGAGGTTGGTGGTGGTTCCACCAGTACACAACACACCCATTCACTCATTGCCCGCCAGATATATTGCGAATAGTTAATTAAAAAACAATTATCAGTCGATTCTTGACGTTGAAACCCGGAGTCAGCAAATCAACAGGTGGGTTCCGTCGGTTCTGGTCCCGCGGTGAGTCCTGACTGTCCTTACCCTTCAGTTTTCCGCTCTAACCGGCGAAAAGCGGGAAAATTCTCAAACTCTCAACTAGCCGTTGATCGTAAATGGGAAAATTTTAGGGAAAATGTGCTCGAGATTTCCCGACTAGGAAATGAGAGAGACAACGCGAGAGGTAAAGCCTGAATTGAGCAAGCTCGGGAACCCGGAAAAACTTGGGTTTTGTGATGCAAATGAAGAGCACCGTAATCAAGTCCCAAGAATAATAATTGCGACGACCAATTTTTGGTTTAATATTTTGAATAATGAACCTTTGGAATCGACCAAGAAATAAATGTCTAACTGCCCCTCAAAATTTAATGGTTTACGTTTCAAGGTACGTAGAATCCAAAAATCGGATAAAAATTCGGCCGTCCGTCCGCCGTACGCGGCACTTTCCCCACTTAGCATTGACCGATTTTGATGAAATTTTGGTATGTAGCTTCCATTTGGGGTATAGTTTTGCCCCGAAGATTTTGGTTGATGTAGGTCACTTCTAAGGGTTCAAAAATCAATTTTGAAATTTTGAAAACGCCCTAACTCAAAACATTTAGATATAAAGGTATTGTTTTTCCTTCAATTTAAGATTCTATAGAATTTTTAGACTATTTTGAGACCACCCGGAGCTCTGTAGGACAAACCGTTCACTCCGAATTTAAGGGTTGGACGTACGATAAATCAGAAACACGAGTGTGAATCGCAAAAGAGGCCTCCGCTCAAATTATAGCTGACCGAAATACGATCGATGTTTTTCTTCATGTTGGATGGTTGGTGGCTTTGCAGACGAGTGATCTATAGAAAAATAATAAACCACTGTGTAATAATCTGCAGTGTTTTCTGTTTATTAAACGGTCGCGTTGTAGGTTTTTTTGTAAAGCTCGGCGGCAAATTATTCTAGTTATCTGAGTGAAATTCGAATAGCAAAACAAGCCGATGTACTTCTCAAATATATTTCAGAAATGGAGGTTATAAACTATTAGTTGGTTAGTGTCATCCCAATTTTCAAGGGAATTTCAACATACTAATTCGAATTTACCGGTAGATTGAGCGTTCTCAGACAAAGTGAGGACGATACGCTCGATCTCGTTATCTGATATCATGACCAGTATGATGTATTCAATACCCTCACATATCACTTCGAATTAAATAATAGCAGTAGATCAGGAAGTTTACTGATAACAAATAAGTATACATCTAACACGAAATTGGTTGACTAGTTAGAACATATTGAAAAGAAGAAGGAAAACTTGTTGTTACGAAGAGATGCAGGGTTTCATTGTTTCATTCACATAAAGAATGTAAAAAAAGGTTTAAAATTTGAAAGAACGTTGTATGTTATTATAAGGAACTGTCACATACGTAGTCCTGATTATATTAAAAATAATATATAATGAATGTAGCGATAATTTATACTTTCATTGACAGTAAAAATTTAGAATAATCAAATTTTGAATTTATAAGAATGTCAATTCATTGGAGTTATTTTTGCGATGGAGTAAGTAAATTTTGCTGGGGCTTGGTGTACTGATTGTACACGTTGTGCAGAAAATATTGGTTAATTTCGATGAAATTTGAGATTTTCATGAAATTTGTGTCGAATTGAAAAGGAAAAAAATTGAAGCCTTACCTTGCCCGTGACGTTCATATCGGAGGGGAAGAGATCCTGGAGGAGGAGGGTCTCGTCGTCTAAAGCTGTCACTAGGGAGTCAGTGCAGGTGTTGGTGTTTTCGAGACTGATTTTGATTTCATCTCGGCAGAGGCGGCCACCCCGGATCTCGTCAACAGACTGAGCCGAGAGACGTCCGTTGGGTAGTTTGAGGCTGGGGGCCCTCTCTCCCACCACCACCTCGCGATCGCGCTCGCACTCCCTGCCGGCACAAACATACAACTTTATCAGAAAAGAGGGTGGGCTGAGGCGTGGAGGAAGGGAAAATCCCGCCTTTCCACCTGATAAGGTGGAATCAGCTGAGGCTACAACAGTCACTGGGTCAAGGTCAGAGGGCAATGGATTGTACACCGAGGCGGAATGAACTTGTGGTAGGTACAGAAAGGTTCGCCTTATCTGGGACTACCTCAACAGTCAAGGAATGCTCATTCAAGCTGAGTCATTGAGTGGTACCAGATTGCTATCAGATACCTAGACAGTCCCACAAACATCATAAGGAGGGGTTGGGTTTTTACGTACATAAAAATGCTAATTATTACAAATTTTATGATAACAAATGTAGATTTGTTTCTATTAGTTATACGAATTCAATAATTCGATCCAGTGGCCGAGCGCTTTAAGGCCCTTAAAACATCAGCATCTTCGGCCTTCTCGACGGCCTTATGAAGTCTTAAGATTGAATGGTCTCGTCTCCTGTACTGTTGCTGATTACGACGGATTCTCCAATAATGTGCGTGAACTTTAATTGTACCACTTAAAGATATGTATTATTTAGTCAAATATACAGTTTTCATGTAGATAATATTTTCAAAAAAACGCTGCAAATCATTGCTCAAAGGTTTATTATTTTCTGTATAGATCACCCTTCTGTATAGATCACTGGTTCTCCATCAATAGCACCTACCACCACCTTCTCCCTTGACCTTCCCTCTAAAATTTCAGCTTCCTGCGTTCAACAGGAGAGAAAATGGCCTTGGAGCTCACTCAGCTGATCAGTGACCTCTCATGCGCCTTCAGCATTCTCCATTGACCCGCCCTCTCAAATTTAAGGTTCCTGCGTTCAACAGGAGAGGAAATGGCCTTGGAGCTCACTCAGCTGATCAGTGACCACTCAGGCGCCTTCAGCATTCTCCTTTGACCCTGCCTCTCAAATTTCAGGTTCCTGCGTTCAACAGGAGAGGAAATGGCCTTGGAGCTCACTCAGCTGATCAGTGACCACTCAGGCGCCTTCAGCATTCTCCCTTGACCTTCCCTCTCAAATTTCAGGTTCCTGCGTTCAACAGGAGAGGAAATGGCCTTGGAGCTCACTCAGCTGATCAGTGACCACTCAGGCACCTTCAGCATTCTCAAAATTTCAACCCTTAATTTCCACCCCTTAAAAGTGACCTACATCAACCAAAAGCTTCGCGGCACAACTAGACCCCAAATGGAGCCCATATACCAAATTTCATCGAAATCGGTCCATGGTAACTAAGAAAAGTGCCGCGTACGGCGTACGGCGGACGGACGGAAATTTTTTTATTCGATTTTCGTATTCTACGTACCTTGAAACGTAAAACATCAAATTTTGAGGGGGGGTTAAAATTTTTTTTTTCTTGCTCGATTCCAAAGGCTTATTATTGAAAATAATAAACCAAAAATTTCAACGGAGATTAGACCTCTTTCACGATTCACACTCATGATTCTGTTTTATCGAAGGAAAACCTTCAAGTACTCGTAGGGACCGAACGGTTTGCCCTACAGAGCTCCGGGTGGTCTCAAAAATTTTTAAAAATTCAGTACTATTTAAAATTAGTGAAAAAACGATACCTTTATTTCGAGAGTTTTCGAGCTAGGGCCTCTTGAAAATTTCAACCCTTAATTTCCACCCCTTGGAAGTGACCTACATCAACCAAAAGCTTCGCGGCACAACTAGACCCCAAATGGAGCCCATAAACCAAATTTCATCGAAATCGGTCCATGGTAACTAAGAAAAGTGCCGCGTACGGCGGACGGATGGAAATTTATTTATTCGATTTTCGTATTCTACGTACCTTGAAACGTAAAACATCAAATTTTGAGGGGGGGTTAAAATTTTTTTTTTCTTGCTCGATTCCAAAGGCTTATTATTGAAAATAATAAACCAAAAAGGAGCAAACAAAAAAGTTTTGAGAAAAATGTAGATTCGATACTCGTCCAGAAAACGCGCATTAATAACCTCGTCGGTCCTCAGTTATTGACTGAATTTCACTGGTTTTATTCATTTATAGTTACCTACAATGAACTTTGGAATATGGGCTCCATTTAGGGTCTAGTTGTGCCTGAAGCTTTTGGTTGATAGCAGTCACTTCTAAGGAAAGAAAATTAGGGGTTGAAATTTTCAATATGCCCTAGCTCGAAAACTCTCGAAATAAAGGTATCGTGTTTTCACCAAGCTTAAATAGTATTTTTAGAATTTTTAGAGACCACGTGAAACTCTGTATGACGAACCGTTCGCTCCCTACGAAAACTTAAGGGTTGGACTTACGATAAATCAGAAACACGAGTGTGAATCGCAAGAGAGGCCTAATCTCCGTTGAAATTTTATCTGACCAAAATAAAATTTTATCTGATTTCGAGTAAATTTTGAGGAATTATGCAGATTGGGTTGAAGATGGTCCCCTATGAAAACCATCACCTCAGGACTGATAGTTGCCGCTGCGCATGCGCAAACGTGAACTCCTCGTAACAGCCATAACTCCCACATTTTCTACCCGATTTCGATGACATTCTTAGGGATTACGCGGATTAGGTTGTAGATGGTCCCCAATGAAAATCAAGGCCTTAAAATTTACAGAAGCCTGTGCGCATGCGCATACGTAAAATTCTTGTAACAGCTATAACATTCACATTTTTCATCCGAATTTGATGAAATTTTCTAGGATTGTCCAGATTAGCGTTTAGATGGTCCCCTATGAAGGTAGTGAAACGTACTTAGAGATTGGTGTTTCGAGATTAACTACTTTGCATCTATATAATCATCTATATCATCTATATAATGGGGTTATGGATACGAGGAAGCTATGTGCCACACCATCTTGTCAGTCGTTTTTTTTTTTTTTACGCACTCAGGCGTGTCCGGAAGCGATCAATTTCAATATGTCAGCAATACCCTCAATAAGGCACATGATTCCAGTCGATTTTTTCTTGCTGAAGCACTTGGTGACGTCATTATTCCGCATTATTTGGTTTTGGTAAAAATAAATGCTGAAAAAAACAAATAAACAAAAGAAAATTCTCGTCCTTTTTAGGTCAATTTGATTTGATTTGTGTATTTTAATTTGTTTCTTTTTCAACGTGACAATGAACTCGGCACCTGAGGCTCGAATTATGAATTTACTGCATGTTGAATTAGGAATAAATCAAATCGATCCAATGCGAGTTATTGCTTCCGAGTCTACCAATGTAGGTAGCGGAAGCATTGTTTTCACTTTTCGAGATTAAAAAAATGTTCTTCCATATCAAAATTTCCTTCTTTTTTTCTACGATCTGCGAAAATTGATTTGAGTTGAACCTCGGAGGGATCTTGACGGCAACAATTTTAATGACGATACGAGAAAACGGATCAAGACTGGCAATAAAAATCCCTGGATGTAAATTTATCTGATGTGACACGGGACTCGTCGTTTCATGCTCACATTCGCAATAAAGATGCGTTTGATTTGTAAGAACAGGTTTGTAAAGGTGAGGAAAGATAAATCGCATTGAATCGATCTGATTGATTCCAAATCCAACATGCACTAACTGCATAGTTCGAGTGCCAGGTCCACGGACATGGATGAGCGAATAATAAAGATGTTTAAAAAAGAACAACAATAGTCTGCCAAGTGGGTGTGGCACATAGCTTCCTCGTATCCATAACCCGATTGTATAGATGATACGATGCATAGAAGCTATTCTCAATACATCAATCTCTAAGTGCCTTTCATAGGAGACTCTAAACGTCAACCCGCACAATCTCTGAATATTGTTGGAAAATGTAGAAGTTGTGACTGTTACAAGGATTTCACGTTCGCACATGCGCACAATATACTTTCAATTTGGAGAGGCCATGATTTTCATAGGGGACCGCTCCACCCCAACTCGCATAGTTCCTGAAATTTTCATCGAAATCTGATGGGAAATGTCGAAGTGGCAAGAAGGATTTCAAGACAGACAGACAGACATGGAACCAAAATTGTTCAGAAAGGCCTGAAAAGTAAAACGCGAGTGGACATTTTTATTTTGGAGAACATTTTTTTTTAACCTTGAAAAGTGAAAATCAAAGCTTCCGCTACTTTGGTAGACTCAGAAACAAGAAATCAAGTAGCGCTGAAAAACTTTATTTTAAAGAAATTATTCTTATTAAAATCAAGTCAATTCGGGGAAGTGACATCACCACGTGATCCGGCATTAACGAATAGCCCGGAATTTTGAGTCACACTTAGAGTTTTCCGTCATAACGAAAATATAGAAACCAAATCTGCAAAATAAAGAAGGAGCTGTTCTCTTTTAAAGAACTCCATTCATGCAGCATGAGCTAATGTGCGAAATTTCTATTTTCAAAGCTATGGTTGAGATAGTCGAAATATCATTCGTATGAAAGAGTAGTCAGCCTTGTGATTGTGGAACGTACCTAACACGAATCGTTAAATTATACGATCAACTCTTTGGTTAAGATGGGAATAACCTGAAAAAATAATCTCCTCGACACTGCAAAACAATAAAGTGTCCACGCGTAAATTATTAAATTTTTCTTGTTTTCTCTATAGCATACCAACATCCTGTATCCGCAGGGTATTGGTTTATTATTTTAAATAATGAACCTTTGGAATCGACCAAGAAATAAATGTTAACACCCCCTCAAAATTTGATGGTTTACGTTTCAAGGTACGTAGGATCCAAAAATCGAATAAAAATTTGGCCGTCCGTCCACCGTACGCGGCACTATCCCCACTTAGCAATGACCGATTTTGATGAAATTTGGTATGTAGGCTCCATTTGGGGTCTAGTTGGGCCCCAAAGATTTTGGTTGATGTAGGTCACTTCTAAGGGTTCCAAAATCAATTTTGAAATTTTGAAAACACCCTAACTCAAAAAATTTCGATATAAAGGTACTTTTTCCTTCAATTTAAGATAGTATAGAATTTTTATAATTTTTGAGACCACGCGGAGCCCTGTAGGACAAACCGTTCGCTCACTACGAGAATTTAAAGTTTGGACGTACGATAAATCAGAAATACGAGTGTGAATCGCAAAAGAGGCCTAATCTCCGTTCAAATTAAAGCTGACCGAAATGCGATCGATGTTTTTCTTCATGTTGGATGGTTGGTGGCTTTGCAGACGAGTGATCTATAGAAAAATAATAAACCATTGTGTGATAATTTGCAGCGTTTTTTTGAAGATGTTAAGAGTACATATATATTTTCTATGTGTCTCCACGAACTGATTGTGTCCTCACTAGGGTACTCTTTTCTCCAAAATTGTTCATCTTAAAATGTTGAGGACATTGCAATGGTTTCATTTTCTTAATTTAGCTAACAACAAAGTCCTTACAAAAAAAACTTGATTAATTTTTTCGACTTATTAATTTAAAAAAAAAACGAAAAAATAAGTTGATTGATTTAATTTTTTTTCCTTGGAAAATAACTATTTCCCAGTCTTGTGAATCATATCAACTTTGACGATTGCACTTCTCTCGGTTAGCATTCATGGAAGTGTAGTAAATCATATAATGGCCTCGATACCAATTTATAGCGCCTCGGTCTGAGGTGAAAACCGTAAATCTGATTCTCTGAATACAATTCCATGAATTTTTCTCCCACTCTCACCTTATATCGATGCAATAGGCTCGTCTTGACTCCAGGATTTCGTTTGATTTGAATGAATAGATTGAAAACACCTTGCACATCGACAGTCATTAAGCTGCGTAGCTTGGTCAAATCTGGTTTTGTGAGCCCTTTTCATTTATGGGCAATATTGCTTCTCATAGAAGGGTACTAAATTTTGCATTAATAGTATTGCAATTAATTCCTAAAATAACTGGAACTTTTGGCACCACCAATGGTCCCTTGATTCTTTATAGAGACATCGGTTTTACTGGATCTCATATATCCACGAATGCAAATCATTCATACTAGAGGATTCATCTTCCTAAAATCCTAAGATACTACATTTGAAAACAACATAAAAACTGAAGGTAAATAGAACCTAAAACGGTCACAACGTAGGTTGTGTGGCGCCAGTCGGAGTCAAACGGCCCAAACTGCTGGTTGCATGTAGTTTACCAGCACCTTGTCCACCTTGTGTACCAGCATGTAGTAGCGCACGAGATCGGAAAAAATTACCTATCACTTGACAATAATTGACAGATCTAGAATCCTAACAGCTACATGCGTGTGGTATCAAGGTCATTACAACCCTGACCTATCTACAATGAGATAGGAGATGAAAGAGAATTTGGGACTTAGGTAGAAGGAAAAAACTCAAAGAGGTGGTGAAACTACCTCTTCGTCGCCTGTTTTTGTTTTTTCCGCCCTTCAAATATTGACATGGTATGCAGAACCACGTGAAGATACCAGTTATCGATATTGGGTTGTTCTTTTTTATCATGTTTGTCGAGGCAGCGGCCACGAACATAAGTACCCACATCTGAATCATTCGCGAAAACTTTGTGGGAAGAGTTACATTGAAAACTTAGTGTTATAAACCTTCCCCACTAGCTTTATAACAACTAAGTTAAGAATATGTTTATTAGTGAATAAGATCAGCCATTATGTAAATTAACAAGTATCATAAATGTAAAATTATAAATATTCAGATAATAATAAAATTCAGCACAGAAGGTCAGTAACCTGGGTTTTCCCCGACAGCCTAGGCCATTCCCCTGGGACCCTCGGGAAATTCCCGGGATACCAAGAAGGGGAACCCTAGGTCTGCTTAAATAGGGAGCGGGCCCAATTCTAGTCACCCATTCTATTCCTGACCTTCTGTCTGGCCACTCCATCTAAAAAGCTCTTTTACTTTCAAAACCCTAAAAACTCCTTGCCAAAACCTATTGAGTGTAGCTGTTACCTTACTTGGTAAGGTGTACTTGTCTCCTCAATAATCTGATCAGTTGGGCTGTTGCCTCCCTTCAGGGGGCGTACTTGCTCCTGATTAATACAGTAGTGTAGCTGTAGGTCCCCTTCAGGGATCTCACTTGCTCCTACTAAATTATTGGTGAAGCTGTTGGCCCTCTTCAAGGACCGTACTTGCTCCCAATAAAACCTATGGTGTAGCTGTTGAGCCTCCTTCAGAGCCTCGTACTTGCTCCCATAAAATTTAGTGTAGCTGTTGATCTCCCTTCAGGAGATCGTACTTGCTCCTAAATTCATAGTGGTGTAGCTGTTGGATCTTTCCAAGATCCGTACTTGCTCCCACTACTGGTGAAGCTGTTGTCCCCTTCAGGGACGTACTTGCTCCCACAGAAGTGAAGCTGTTCCTCTTTAATACGAGGGTACTTGCTCCTTCACAATAGGGACACCTCCTTCAGAGGTGGACAAGGTGGTGTCACTTTAATACTAAAATTCAATACAGTCGAGCCATTTGCATAATCATAAAATAGTAACATAAAAAACCTTTAGCAAGAAACTTTTAGTTATTTGACCAAAAACTCATAACACTGGTGACCACCGACATTTGAACCCGCTCCTCTGCCGTTGTCCGCCTCGTTTGTCTCACTCTCTTCCCGTCATCACTCAACTCACCCCATCATGACGCAAGACACCCAGACATTGGACACCCTCTCGTCCACAACGAGGCTCCCGGCATTTCTCAGCGCGGATACCAAACTCTGGTTCCTTCAAGCAGAAGCGATTTTTTCAAATGAGCGAATCACTTCACAAACAACCCGATTCAACAGGGTCATCGCCGTCCTTCCACCCGAAGCCTTACGCCAAGTCGCTGATTTACTTACGGACCCAGGAGAAAAGCCATACTCATTATTAAAGGACAGGCTAAACTCCACATATAGCCGATCAGAGTCGAAATCACTTCAATTACTACTCGACAACCCGCCGATATCAGACCAAACCCCATCTCAGCTCCTTAATGACATGAGGTACGTCGCGGGAACCGAAATACCATCCACCTTACTATGTAGATTATGGATGAATCGACTACCCCTTGCCTGCCGCAACATTCTCGCAGCATCCACGGAATCGGATCCCACGAAGCTCGCACTAATCGCAGATAGAATCATGGAGTCATCAACAACTCACGACACCCCTACAAGTTCGCTGCACCAACAAATCGCCGAGCTAACCAACAAAATTGAACAGTTATCGTCACAACGTCCTCGAGAGGCGCGCTCACGATCCCGATCTCGAGATAGGGGACGACGCAACCCGCAAATCCAGAATCGCTCCCGAAACAGAGATCAGTCCCGATCACCATCCAGATCTAGGACAAGAACGAATTGTTGGTACCACGAGAAATGGGGGAGGGACGCAAAGAAATGCGAAAAACCCTGCCGATTCCAGTCGGAAAACTAATTTTTGCAGCCGTATCGGCGGGACGCCCTGCAAATACAACATCAAACCGCCTTTTTATCTACTGTCAGAAACAAGGCATACCATTCCTCGTAGATTCCGGTGCATCAATCTCGGTTCTACCTAATAAGCTCGTCAGGAGACAACATCGCTCACGAACCTCCTTATACGCGGCAAACGGATCCTCCATCTCATCATATGGCAACCTCACCGCCAAAATACAACTCAACGCCCGACATTATACTTGGGACTTCACCGTCGCAGATATACCTAAAGCCATCATAGGGGCAGACTTCCTAAGCTACTACCACCTCCTAGTAGACCTAAAAAAAGGAAGATTAATAAACTCCGAAAATGGCGAAATTATCTCTGGACGGATAAACTCTATCTCAGCTACAAAACCAATCGCCTCCATCACACATATCCCGCCAAACGCAAAATATAAACGACTTTTGGAAAAATACATACAGATATCCCGACCAAACGGAAATCCTGTGTATAAAGACGTTGGAGTTTACCATTACATCGAAACTAAGGGACCTCCAGTATATGCGAAAGCCCGACGATTGGCACCGGACAAACTCAAATTGGCGAAAAACGAATTCACACGCCTACAAGACATGGGAGTCATACGACCGTCTAAATCCCCATGGTCCTCACCATTACACATAGTCACCAAGCCCGACGGATCCATTCGTCCCTGTGGAGACTATAGGCAGCTAAATTCGCGCACCGTTCCGGACAAATACTCGGTACCCAATTTACGAGACTGCAACACCCTCCTCGAAGGCACAACCATCTACAGCACGCTAGATATTACAAAAGCATTTCACCACATACCTATCGCCCCGGAAGACGTACCAAAAACAGCCGTAATTACGCCTTTTGGACTCTTCGAATATACAAGAATGGGATTCGGATTACGCAACGCCGCCCAGTCTTTTCAACGATTCATGGACCACTTACTAAGAGGCATGAATTTCGTATTCATCTACATTGATGATATTCTAATCGCATCAAGGGACGAACAAGAACACGAAGTACATCTACAAACGGTACTAGAAAAACTTGCATCACATGGGCTCCAGTTAAATATCGACAAATGCGTACTAGGACAACCGAGCGTAACCTTCCTCGGACACACTATTTCAAAAGACGGAATCAAACCACTCACCTCAAAGGTCCAACAAATCAAGGACTACCCAAAACCTACAAACGTCTCCCAACTTCGCCGATACCTAGGGATGATTAACTTCTACCGACGTGGGATAAAAAACATAGCGAAAGTCCAGAGACCACTTAACCAATTTCTTCACAATTCCAAGAAAAACGATAAAACTCCTATTGACTGGACCCCTGCAGCATCTGAATCTTTCGACAAACTAAAACAAATGCTAGCTGAAGCTACCCTACTGGCTCACCCCCGTCAACACGCAACACTCCAGCTCGCATGTGACGCCAGTGACGTCTCCATCGGAGCAGCTCTCAGTCAATATAACGGAAATAACGTTGAGCCACTAGGATTCTACTCCAAAACCCTCTCAGACACACAACAACGATATTCCACGTTTGACAGGGAATTGTTAGCCATTTTTGAAGCAGTAAGACACTTCAGAGACATATTGGAAGGTAGACACTTTCACATCCTCACGGACCACAAACCTTTGACATATGCACTCAACCAACTACCAAAAACCGCGTGCCCAAGAAGGATTAGGCAACTTAATTTCATATCCCAATTTACGACGGATATACGTTATCAAAAAGGAGAAGACAACGTAGTTGCCGACGCATGGTCCAGGATAGAGGAGATATACACACCAGATGATACACTCAAACTCATCGAGGAACAACGAAAAGATCCCCAAATTGAAATCTACTTCTCAAAACATCCCAACCGCAGGCGTGTGGAACAAACCCCACATGGCCCACTACTCTGCAACTTCCAGGATAACAAAATACGGCCCTACGTACCTTCCAACATGAGGAAAGAAACGTTTGACCGAATACACAAATTGTGTCACCCTGGTATACGAACATCCAGAAAGCTTATAACAGACAGATTCTTTTGGCCCGCAATGAACACAGAAATCAAGAAAATGGTCCTACAATGCCAACCATGCCAGCTCAACAAAATACACAAACATACCAAGGCACCTTTACAAACGTTTCCAAAAACGCCACCGTTCGGTCATTTACATGTAGACATAGTAGGACCATTACCTATGTCACAAGGAAAGAAATTCTGCCTCACATTTATTGATAGAGCCACCAATTGGATAGAATGCATACCCCTCGCAAAAATAGATGCAGATACAGTATCAGAAGCAATCCTGACTACTTGGATCAGCAGATACGGGGTACCACACACAATAACAACAGACCAAGGAAGGCAATTTGAATCACACATATTCAAAAATATGTGCGACACCTTCGGTATACAACACCGCCATACCAACGCCTATCATCCTCAAAGCAACGGTAAAATAGAACGTTGGCACCGTTCGCTTAAATCCAGTTTGGCGGCCCAAACAAAAAACATCGATTGGGTACGCAACTTACCCCTAGTTATGCTAGGGCTACGAAACTGTGTCACAGCGGACGAATCTTCCCCGGCATCTCGGACGTTCGGATACCCCCTACGACTACCCGGAGACATATTTTCACCGCAACAAACCACCAACAATCCAACTGTCAAGAAAATACAAACTCTAAAGAAAAACTATCTACCATCAACACTATTACAAGCAAAGTGGGTATACGTAAAAATACCTGTCCAAACAACTTCCCTACAACCTTTGTATGAAGGACCATTTAAAGTCTTAGTCAACAATGGCAAAACAATCACAATAGAACGAGAAGGATCAACTCACAACGTGTCAATTGACCGCTGCAAAGCCGGATTAGTAATCCCTTCACCAAATGAGAAAGGCAACAATAATCCGTCAGGTACCGCGACCGCAGGTCAAGCACCCCAACGGTACAACCTGAGGGTCAGATTTTCCCCTTCTCCAACCGATATCGACCCACATAAAAACCCTTCGGTATCTCAAATTAATCACCACTTGCAAAATGGATCTCGCACGAATCACTTACGAGATGTCGAGACTTCGTTTCATGATCGAAAATCCCGTGACACCGATCCCGCCGTCTATGACGGACATAAAGGAGCTTATATTGGAGACAGTCCAAACCGCACTACCACCGGCTCCTGTCGAGCAGAAGAGACAATCAAAACTTCACTCGATGATCAAAAACACGGTCACTCCAATACCACCATCCATCACGGATATAAAGGAGATGATCGCGGAAACGATACATCCTACCACCGAACCAGCACTCCCAGAAAAGCAGAAGCCGGCCCCCGAACATACGCCCAAGCAACAAAAGGGGAAAGAGAACAGAGCACCCCTCAAGGAGTACTTCACCAAAGAATTCTTACAACAAAGAAAGGCGGACCAGATAGATGTTCGTCGGACAGCGATGCTCAACGCAGCCAACCAACGAGGCCCCGCTACAACCAGCGACCAAGAAATCAAGGAGAAAATCTGGGAGAACCAACCTTCAAAGTTCGGCCCGACTCGCCACACCCGACGAAGAGGGAAAAAACATAATAGACCCTCCAATCCTTATTCTAAGTTAGAAAATAAGTAAAAAAAAAAAAAAAAAAAAAAAAAAAAAAAAAAAATTTTCTTTGTAACAAACATATTGGGGGAGGTATGTTATAAACCTTCCCCACTAGCTTTATAACAACTAAGTTAAGAATATGTTTATTAGTGAATAAGATCAGCCATTATGTAAATTAACAAGTATCATAAATGTAAAATTATAAATATTCAGATAATAATAAAATTCAGCACAGAAGGTCAGTAACCTGGGTTTTCCCCGACAGCCTAGGCCATTCCCCTGGGACCCTCGGGAAATTCCCGGGATACCAAGAAGGGGAACCCTAGGTCTGCTTAAATAGGGAGCGGGCCCAATTCTAGTCACCCATTCTATTCCTGACCTTCTGTCTGGCCACTCCATCTAAAAAGCTCTTTTACTTTCAAAACCCTAAAAACTCCTTGCCAAAACCTATTGAGTGTAGCTGTTACCTTACTTGGTAAGGTGTACTTGTCTCCTCAATAATCTGATCAGTTGGGCTGTTGCCTCCCTTCAGGGGGCGTACTTGCTCCTGATTAATACAGTAGTGTAGCTGTAGGTCCCCTTCAGGGATCTCACTTGCTCCTACTAAATTATTGGTGAAGCTGTTGGCCCTCTTCAAGGACCGTACTTGTTCCCAATAAAACCTATGGTGTAGCTGTTGAGCCTCCTTCAGAGCCTCGTACTTGCTCCCATAAAATTTAGTGTAGCTGTTGATCTCCCTTCAGGAGATCGTACTTGCTCCTAAATTCATAGTGGTGTAGCTGTTGGATCTTTCCAAGATCCGTACTTGCTCCCACTACTGGTGAAGCTGTTGTCCCCTTCAGGGACGTACTTGCTCCCACAGAAGTGAAGCTGTTCCTCTTTAATACGAGGGTACTTGCTCCTTCACAATAGGGACACCTCCTTCAGAGGTGGACAAGGTGGTGTCACTTTAATACTAAAATTCAATACAGTCGAGCCATTTGCATAATCATAAAATAGTAACATAAAAAACCTTTAGCAAGAAACTTTTAGTTATTTGAGCAAAAACTCATAACACTTAGTAAGCGGAATTCCCACGAAAACGTAAGTAACAAATTTGACCAGATTTCGATGGTTAGGTTAGGAGATCATCAGTAACAAGCAAAAACTGAAAATGCGTCACAGAGAGGACAGGGTGTCTGCGAGCTCGGTCCACTCTTTCCATCTCTGTTGTTTGGAGAGTAGAAAAAAACTCAATCCGCAACCCCCTTCAATTAACCTTTACTTAAAATTACTTAAATTAACCCTGGAATGCTCTACCCATTCCAAACAGTCATAAATGTATGATGTACGATTATTGAGAAAGGTGTCGCGTAAAGATGACCATCGGAATAATACACCAAAAATGGATACATAAATGAAATAGTATTGCACTGAAATCGATGAAAAGGGATCATTTTGTTGGTTAGGAGCACCACTAATTGATGATTGATTTGCAGCCACTTGGATACTGCTATTGACATGACACCACTGGTAAAGATGATAGAGCTACTCCGATTATTAGCCGTCGATACACCTGGCCTCTCATGAGTTTGATTGGCATGTGACGGTAAAGCACGGCCATCTCAATACCGTCATATCCGATGCGAGACAGCTGATGTGACAATGCGGATCATGTTATCAAGGCAAGCAGGTAACCCGATGACTCAAGTGGGTATAAATACCTTCGATCTCCAATTAAAGCAGGATATGATTACATTATATCATCTCGTCGGTAATACAGTGCTGTATACCGTTAAGCTAAGGATGAAAACGGCAATACGATCATTGACTAATAGAAATGAGGCTCAATAGAAATTGAGTCTGGTTCGTGAACCTTCGTTGTTGGTAAATTGCATAACCACCAAGTTCTTAAACTCAGGACAGATTTGGGCAAAGGCCGTTCTACGATTAGGTATTTTGTTCAGAACCAATTACTCTATTTTACCTTATAGATGGAACTTTCACTCATGGATGGAGTTTTCAGAGCCTATAATATAATAGAAATAATGAAAACCAATTAAATGTGTACCAATATCATTTGAGTGGTTAACCCATTAGGACTAGTGTTCAGTGTTCTCCAGACTTCCGTAGAGATGATTCAAAATGGATGATCAATTTGATCTGGACTCTATTTAACGTTTGCTTGTGTAAGTACCACATTTTATAATCCATAAAAATATTCATGCTTGAAACTCAATTTTGATGCTATTCAATCAAAACGCTATTTTGATCCGTTTTCATGCTTCGAAATCTATTAATAGGTACTTTCATAAAGTGCCGTACGGCTCCGTTGAGTGCTGAGACGAACTGGCTTTTGGTTTATAATTTCCAATAAAGAAAGTTTGGAATCGACCAGGAAAAAAAGAGAAAAAGCCCCTCCCCCCTTCTTAATTTGGTGGTTTACCTACGTTCCAAGGTACGTTGAATCCGAAAATCAAATAAAAATTTCCGTCCGTACGCGACACTTTCCTTAGTTACACTTTAGTTAATTAGGTGTGAAGAATCTAAAAATCGAAAATTTTCACAAGTACAAATTTGTTTATTCGTCCGGCATAAGCCATACCCTGTGCGCGCGCGGCACTTTATCCAGTTCCCATTGATTAATTTTGATTACATATGGTATATCGGCTTAACCCTCGCACTACCAGTATCACAGTTGAATAGCGGCCTACAAAACCCGGAAGATGATGGGGATGCAAAATAATCAATTTTTTTACGAACAACCAAGACTAAAGACTAGTTGTCGTCTGGGTCATAACTGTTGCAAAACTAGCTGCTAATGATTACAGATAGCATCAAATCCCTCTGTACCTGTTTCTCGAAAATTAACATCATGATGTGAATAAGGCACATTGTATTGATTAATATCGGGTCTCATGCTGACTGAAGGATTTCAACTTACATGCAAAGTAGACTGAAAGATGAAGACGTGTGGTTGGTAAATAAAAAAAGCCGGAACGCGGACGCATTAACTAATACGAAACTGACGAACAACTGAGTGGTGTCTTTCGAAAACTGATTCGGAAGATGAGAGTCAAGTGATGAAGCGTCGAGTATCCCCTCCACCGATCCCCAGAAACCCTGGGAAGACAGCTCATCAGACTTGATATGGGCCCCATGGTTGAGTACATTGTGATTAAACTAAATCACCCGCGATGAAGTAGTGGAAACCTATCCTAGATAACGCAAACGGCTCGAATTTTCCCAAGATTAGGTACTCACTTCTAGTTGATTGTCGGCAAATGGAATTTTTTAAGGCAATATTCAAAGGTCTTGAAAAAGGGCTATTTCGACGATGTTACGGCAACATGTCGTATCAAGTTTGGGGCAACTTTTCAGGAGACACAAAAAACTGTTTACAACGTAACCTATATTCTTCATACGCAGTGTTGCTCCATCGTTATTATCGGCGGTTTCAAGGCTACCAACCGAATTTTTAATAATACCGATCGATTCCCCACGAAAATACGAATCCGGTGGTGTGAAAAACTCAATATGCCCAAGTATGGTCATACGACATGTTGCCGTAACATCGTCGATTTAGAGCTATCACCTGAGTTAGATAATATCTATGATACATAATAATCCATAGGTTAAAATACATTTAGAAAATCGAGAACAGTTTCCAACGTGTTTTCAGTTTTCAACGTGATTTTTAAAAAGTTAAAGTAAATAAATTGAAGTTGTTGACGCCGCTTATCTTGCTCGTGAACTTTCATGTTTCCTTTTCCCCATTGCGCCTCCCTGCTCGATCCGAGAGCCTTAGTCGTCTCAGAGCCTTCACCTCGCCGCTATCCGTATCATGAAAATTGCAAAATTAATAGTCAGTGGTAGTGAATTAAATTCAAAATCCGCGGGTATTGTATTAGGGGAAAATCAACCATGGGGTCATACCATCCTTTTTCCTCATTTCCGATACCTACATATATTTCTTCCGCGCAATCGCCCGCCCTCTTCTATAGAGTCAGCGTAACACCACTCTGCAAGGTAAGGTTGCATTAATAACACTCGTTCTGGAGCAGAGGTACTCCAGTGGTCCTTTTCGACGTATACAGGGTGTCTACCATTTGGATGGACCAAACTCCAAGGATCGATCCTACAACTAATTTGCAACAAAAAATGTCTCCTAGCAATGTTTTCTTAACCCACTCAAAAAATTGTTTTTCCACTTTAAAGTTTTTATTCGTATATTCGACCTTGCAGATCTAAAATGGTCATAACTCCCTTATTTCTCATGCTACTTCAAATCTGAGTACACCGTTGGACAGAGCGTTAAATTTTCTATCCGTTTAGTGGGGAACCCAGTTTCTTGAAGCCATTTGTAAAAGTAAAAAAAATTAATCAAAATCAACATTTATAATTTTTTTCGAAAATCGCCATTTTTCAGGCTAACGATTCTTCCGTAAAAATACCGCTATCGTGGTGCACTCAACGGGAAAAACTACCCCAAGATCTCACCTTTCCAACGGTATGTCAGTTTCAAGGTTCAAGAGGAAAATTTCGTGAAAAAATTGAGTTTTAAGCGAAAAAACGTGCTTCTTTTGGCATATTCCGCTAGAGAGTCGACCAAGTATTATTGCCTTCACTTTTCAAGGATTACAATAATAAGTCCATCAAATTAAATTTTCACTCGTATCTTACGTTTTGGACCTTCCTGAACAATTTTGGTACCGTTTCTGCCCATCTGAGAACATCGCCGAAAATAACATCAAAATCGGACAGTAGCTTCGTATTGCTTTTGCCATCTACAAGGACTTTCAGAGTGTACTCAGATTTGAAGTAGCATGAGAAATAAGGGAGTTATAATCATTTTAGTGTTGCAAGGTCGAAAATACGAATAAAAACTTTAAATTGGAAAAAAGAAGAATTTTGAGTGGGTTAAGAAAAAATTGCTAAGAGAAATTTTTTGTGCAAATTAGTTGTAGAATCGATCCTTGGAGTTTGGTCCATCCAAATGGTAGACACCCTGTATATGAAAACTCGAGTTATCGAAGTTCGAGGATCGTAGTTAATAGAGAACCAGCATTGTTTTATCCCCACCTAAATTGGAATGGAACTAAAATAAAATTAAAGAACAATCGGCACCAACAGAAATAAAGTTGAAGAACTTTAAAAGTAATACATAAGTGCTTTTACATAGCTCAAAAATATGCATTTTTAGCGATATATGTGAGAGTATGTACTTAAGGTGAAAAATGTCAAAGTGCTTGTAAGCATTGTGAGGCATGTTACTCCATTATGTTACCATAAGACTGTCACTTGAAAGGAGGAAAATACATTATTTATGGTTGTTATGTGAAGTAGTTCCGGTGGTAGTGCTATTTATCAGTAATTTTCTTTACTCATGGTGTCTTAAGATGTGAGCACCAATGTTTCAAACAAAAAAATGATGCAAATTATTACAAAACGGGTCATTATTGCTTCCAAGTCTACCAAGGTAGCGGAAGCATTGTTTTCACTTCTCAAGGTTGAAAAAAAAACGCTGCAAATTAGTACACAAAGGTTTATTATTTTTCTGTATAAATCACTCGTTTGCAAAGAACTCTGCTTTGCCACTATCGTCATCTATCTACTATGTACCTACAGCAATAGCACTTTGGTCAGCTAAAATCCCCAAAATCTGTCAAGAAATCCTCGTAACGGGTAAAACGATACACAGTTATTGTCCGATTTCGAAAAAATTTGGAATTGGGATTGTGTGGATTTGGGTTTTGACGGTTCCCTATGAAAATCATCGCTCCCGCTGGATAGTAGCCGCTACGGATGCGCAAACGTATAATCTTAGTAACACCCATAAATTCTACTTTTTCATTCGAATTTGATGAAATTTTCGGGGTTTGTAAATATTGGCTTTCTCATGATAACCTTTGAGGGTAGTGTTACGTACATAGAGAGATATTAGATTTGCTACAATGCATCGAGTTGTAGGTAGGAGGAAGCTATGTGCCACTATCACTCACCAGACCTTTTTTTCCATTTAAATATCACTTGTCTGGGAAAAATACGGCTTTTCCATTAATAGTAGGTACCTATCAACCATTTTATCGCACGAGGTTACCAATCAAGTTTATTTTGACAAAAAGTACGTACAAGCTGAATATCGTCATTCCAAAGTTGTGGGTGCCTTTAATAGTAATATGATTCTTGGTTGTTAGGAAGCGCGCGTGAGTGACATTTGATCATCTGAAATTTGGTTTACTTCCGTTAGCAAACCAACCTTATTGTGCGATTCAAACTTTGTTTTTACATGTATGGGTTGAAAAAAAAAGTTCTCAAAAATCAAAATTTCCACTCTATTCGTTTTAGACCTTCTTCAACGTTTTTGGTTTCGTGACTGTCAGAAACTTCAAAAATTGTACAAGATACTCTGAAATTAATGTTTTGAGATTAGCTATTATCCATTGTATTATCTATACAATCGGTTTGTGGATACGAGGAAGCTATGTGCCACACCCTAACAATTTTCCGTCAATCCGCCGTAAGCGGACTGAGATGCACTTGACAAATTTTTCAAAGTAGTAACCCCTTCCCCCTTACAGTGAATGTTGATCTGTGAAATCATAATATTGTTAGTCAATCTTTCGAATTTTCCTTAAACCTATTTTAACTTGAGAAATTTAAGAAAATTAATTAATTCGTGTTCACTTCTTTGTTATTTTATTAGGGAACCGGTGTTCTTTCGAGTCGAATAATTTGGAATTTAACGTTGTGCCCAAAATTTCGAATGATGAATGAAGTAGGCAGATGGGTACATGGTGTAGGTACAGGGCGAGAAACAGGCTATAGTTGTTAGGCTTCCATTCGTAAATACAAAGGGCACTGGGAGGGTTCCCACAGTATTTGCACGACAATTGAATTATCGTCCACTCCTATGAAACCGGGGTGAGTAGAGCACTCAATTAGCGAGCAACGAGCGGCACCTCCGTCAATGAAGAAACCACAGTACGTACGCAGGACTACTAAGAATCTCTGACCCCACGTTGATTGGTCAGTGTTGTTGGGCCTTTCTCTTGGCTTCTCACTTTACTTTTACTTTCTTACGGTAAAGTTCAAATATTGGCCCAAAATCAGGCAGTTCCACTTGCACCAATATACATTTCATTAGTATCCCCTGATAAGTGAGAAATTCCCATTGGACAGATTGATGAGAGGCTGCCATCAAAGGTCTCGAAAAGGGAACGATGGAAATTGGATGAAGAGAAAATATGAAACTCTCAGCGTACTCTTGACTGAACATGAAAAACTCTCGACCTGCGATTTCTACGGATGGCTAAATACCGCGTCCTGAAGATTCATGGATTAGTGAACCTCAAGTTCCTGCGGTTCTAATACCCCGAAACAGAATGAGTTTTTCCTATTCGCAACAACTTTGGGGGTATGAGTATCGTACTCAGGTGGGAATGTGCTTGAAATTGATATCAAAAACGCTGCGAATTTTTACACAGTGGTTTATTATTTTTCTGTATAGATCACTCAACTGCAAAGCCATCAACCATCCAACATGAAGAAAAACATCGATCGCATTTCGGTCAGCTTTAATTTGAACGGAGATTAGACCTCTTTTGCGATTCACACTCGTGTTTCTGATTTACCGTACTTAAAACCCTTGAATCCTCGTAGGGAGCGAACGGTTTGTCCTACAGGGCTCCGCGTGGTCTCAAAAAATTCTAAAAATGCTATACTATCTTAAATTGAAGGAAAAACAATACCTTTATATCAAAATTTTTTGAGTTAGGGCGTTTTCAAAATTTCAAAATTCATTTTTGAACCCTTAGAAGTGACCTACATCAACCATAATCTTCGGGGCACAACTAGACCCCAAACGGAGTCTCCATACCAAATTTCATCAAAATCGGTCAATGCTAAGTGGGAAAAGTGCCGCGTACGGCGCACAGCGGACGACCGACGGACGGCCAAATTTTTATTCTATTTTTGGATTCTACGTACCTTGAAACGTAAACCAACAAATTTTGAGGGGGTGTTAAAATTTTCTTTTTTTTGGTCGATTCAAAAGGATCATTATTGAAAATAATAAACCAAAAGTAGTTCTTCTCAATAAGACCTATTGCTGACAGTACTACTGATAGGAAGTAATTCCGATAGGTCTTTCTAGATACTGTTAGGGATTCGAGACATTACGAATATGGTTGCTACATAGTGATAGTTTGTTTGACGTAAACAATAAAAATTCAGTTTGCAATATTCTGAGTTGGAGGAAAAAATTGGCACCTAAATCCAGTGAGTAGTTTCCTTATTCTACCACCCCAAAGATCACACCCTTCTATGATGCACTCGAACCTCTATTCTGCTACTACTGAGCGTTCCCTTCTTCCCAATAAAAGTCATGTGCAATATTGTTACGTGGAAATAATAGTGGGGTAAAAAGGGCGGTTCTGGCACAGTTACTAGGCATCTCGGCAGCAGTGCTCTGTGGTGTCATGTAACCTCCGTGGAAACTCCACCTCCCTTCCACCACCTCCTACCAATTCATAAGGGGTCATCCTACCAATTCAAAAGGGACCATCCCCAAATCATAGGGGACCACCCTCCAATTCTGCATCAGCTGTGGTGTCATGTAACCTCCGTGGCACTTTCAACCCTTCACCAACAAATTGTTGTGGCATGGTGACACGGAACAGTGAGGATCCACAATTTACCTATAACGTTTCGAGGGATTCACACTTGGGTGAATTTGTACCCCAAACAGTTTGAAAAAACACACTGGGGTGATTTTGTACCCCACCACGAAAAAAGACGCGAACCACACGAATTCTCAGAGCCAACTGGACTCGGGACAGTGCGTTTCCCGCTCACAGGGGTACCAACATAATTTACGTGGGTCCCATTCAGGCGGGAAATTTTTTTTCGCGGATGTGCACCCAAAAATAGGAACAGTGTGGTACAGCTGTCCCCCTGTGTGAGGTCCTAGGGTTAACCATCGTTTCAGGTGGTTACTTACACTCTCTGATCCGCTGATTATCTTCGAATCAAGAGCTGACGTCATACTGAAAACGCAGTATCTTGGGCTAATCCACGAATGGAAATCGTGTCAAGACATTTTAGAAAATCTTGTCAAGAAATATTCAGAAACCATATCCGTGGATTTAATTTTAATTCTGGCTCATCATAAGCTAGGATCAGGATTTTGGTTGTTTCACGGAAGATTTTCATTTACTGATCAACCGAACGAGTAAATACACCAGGTTTAGGAATTTTGCATCAGAAAAATTGAATTACCAGAGTCCCGAATATCATTCAGATTAAGGATTGCGTCGTTTCGACCACGAAAAGCAGTCAAAACCAGTGACGATAGCACATTTTTCCGATACAAGAATTATTAACAACAACAACTTCCTCATTTCATTCCGTTCGTCTCGGACGTCCCAGTCCCGATTGCGCCGTCGAGATTTTGAAAGTGCCGTCTAATTTGAATATACAAAAACACTTGATCGAGAAGTCGCGTGTGACGTCAAAGAATGTAGTCGGTACTTCTTCCTCGGGAAAATAATTTGAGTAATTGGTGGTTCGACTGTTTTGGTTCAATATTTTCAATAATGAACCTATGGAATCGACTAAGAAAAACATTTCTTTAACACCCCCTCAAAATTTGTTGGTTTACGTTTCGAGGTACGTAGAATCCAAAAATCGAATGAAAATTTGGCCGTCCGTCCGCCGTATGCCGTGCGCGGCACGTTACCCACTTAGCATTGACCATTAACTTGTCTCCATTACTCTGTGGCATTGACTGATTTTGATGAAATTTGGTATGTAGGCTCCATTTGGGGTCTAGTTGTGCCCCGAAGATTTTGGTTGATGTAGGTCACTTCTAAGGGCTAAGGGTTGAAAAATGAATTTTGAAATTTTAAATACGCCCTAACTTAAAAAATTGTGATATAAAGGAAGTGTTTTTACATCAATTTAAGATAGAATAGAATTTCTAGAATTTTTGAGACCACGCGGAGCCCTGTAGGACAAACCGTTCGCACCCTACGAGAATTTAAGGTTCGGACGTACGATAAATCAGAAACACGAGTGTGAATCGCAAGAGAGGCCAAATCTCCGTTCAAATTATAGCCGACCAAAATGCGATCGATGTTTTTCTTCATGTTGGATGGTTGGTGGCTTTGCAGACGAGTGATCTATATAGAAAAATTATAAACCATTGTGTAATAATTTGCAGCGTTTTTTACTTAGGTACCGTTGTACTCTCCTAGTATTTGGTAGACACTATTTAGTTGTACCACCCGTGTTGCGAGATGTTGAGATGCAATACAATGAATATGAGAATCAGTGTTTCTCTTTTTACCAGCAGATCCCAGAGTAATACCCTGTAGGTAGCTGGAATAGCTGGAATGGCTGGTATGGATAAATAATCTTGAGACCCTATTTAATTTTTCCAGTTGTACAAATCATTCAATTCATGAAAAATTAACCGAAATCGTCAAGAAAACGTCATTTGAGTATGCTTGTTTTGTTACGTAGTTACAAGGTAGTACAAGGGCCGCTTCAGTGTGAGAAAAAAGGTGCATCTAGACAATGATATATTTTAGTTTATTTATTCAAGGTAGAACTGAAAAAAGTCTGCCAATTGAGTGTGGCATATAGCTTCATCGTATCGATATCCCGATGGTATGGATGATCCCAAGCACCTTGCACTACCCTCATAGGGACCATCTGCACGCCAACCCACACAATCCCTGAAAATTTCATCGAAGTCGGACGGAAAATGAAGAAAATATGGCTGTTACAAGAACATCCCCGTTCGCGCAAGCGTAGAGGCAAATTTTGTACACCCCAATCCCCTAAATTCTTGAAAATGTCATCAAAACCGAACAATAACTTCTTACTGTTTTGCCCATTATAAGGATTGCATGACAGACATGCACGGAACCAAAATTAACCATGATGAGCTAAAACGAAAATCGCGAGTGGACATTTTGTTTTGGAAAACATTTTTTCTTTCAACCTTAGAAAATTATAACAATTCTTCAGCTAACTAGCTAGACTAGGAAGCGAAATGAGTTTGGCATATGGCGACTGTGTTGGATTCGTTGATAATCCACGAAACCGAATAATCGATCCGCTTCGGATCCTGATGACATTTTCAGGGATTGTGTGGATTGGCGCGCAGAGGGTCCCCTATGAGAATCATCACCCCCGGACCGATTGTACGAGTAGCTGCTGCGCATGCACATTCCTTGTGAGAGCCATAACATCTACATTTTCATTCCGATTTCGATGAAATTTTAAAGGATTATGCGGATCAGGGTGTAGATGATCCCCCATGAAAATCATGTCCCCAAACTGATATACTTACCCTCTGCGCATACGCAAACGTAATACCTTATAACAGCTACATTTTTACTCCGATTTTTAAAAAATTTTCAGGAATTGTACGAATTGGCGAGTAGGTGGTAGCTACTATGCTTAGGATCATCTATACAATCGGGTTATGAATACGAGGAAGCTATGTGCCACACCCACTTGCTAGTCCTTTTTTTTATTGAGACCAATAGTGACCCAAATATTATTGCTTGGGACAGATATTCAACCGAAGAGACCGATCTCTGGCTCATATCTCCGTACTTCAGCTGAGCGTTGTTGATTTGGTTACATAATATCATATTTTCAAATAAAATAAATCTATTCAAGATTTCAAAACATTATGGACTCAAAGAAAACAGTGGTGTTGCTCATTCGGATGGTTGCTGATATCTTCTAAGTGGACCAAATTTCTTCTGAAAAATTACTTATTAATAATCTCGCATAGATAGCAGTCGAATAATTCCCATTATGAGTCAGGGCTCCGAGTCTCTAAAACCACTTTGATCCGGATTTGAACTGGGTTCATTTTTAATACTGACCACAACATCATTGTTGGAGAGGGGAACCAACATTTGACGCGAGCGATCATGCTAACGAGTGCAGCAGCTGCGTACACGCCCATTCGACTCGCGACCGTCTCCAGTAGTAAACACGATTCCCAGTGACAACTTTGGGGTTCCTGGAGGCCTCATTACGAGTGTATGAAGGCGAATCTGTCGTCCAATGAAGACGACTGTTGTGTAATGATCGTAATGAGTTCTGGAGGACTCGAAAAAGTAGTTATATCACGAAGCTCAATATAATTTCTAGGGCAACGCCAGCCTGAGTTGTACTCACGGGGTGTCATTGATGAGTGTAAGTAGTGATGATGGCTGTTACTCATGTCAAGTTGTCATCTGTTACTATTCTCGATGGGAATGAAGTTAATATGTTTGGTTAGTGGGTGTGGCACATAGCTTCCTCGTATCCATAGCAAGGTTGTGAGAAGCAGTACAAGTGTTCGACAAAGATTATTCGTTTTTGAATCGCGTTTGCCACTGCGACAACCGATGACCCAATTTTGATGAGATTCGAATGGGATAGTTAACAATGCTCTCCATAAATAGCTTCCCATACAGAGTTGGTTCATGAAACCCTCAAAAAACTACTTATCTAGATATAACAGAAATCTCTTAAAATTTTGAAAACGGATGAAAACTCCACAAGTTATGCTTACAACGATCTCACGTTTCTGCAGAGGCCACTCCTATAAAATTTATGATACAATAAAAATTAGGAACCATCTAAAGTCTAATTCAATTCCTGAAAAATCTAAATCCGAAAACCGGTTTATTTTATTTATGCTAGTAATATGGGTTTGTGGACACGCCCACAGACACGAAACCAAAATTGTTCAGGAAGGTCTGAAAATAAAATGCAAACAGAAATTTCGATTAAGGGTCTACTTTTTCCCTTCATTACCTGAAAGTGAAAACAAAGATTTAGCTAACATTGGTAGATTTTGAAGCTATTGAGTTAAACAGATGATTATTGAGTGAGATTTTAAATTGATCATACCTAATCACTCACAGTGTACAATTCATAAATTTTCCCCCGTTAATTGGGATAACGAAGTGTGTAGCTTATTTATATACTGTGATAAGATTACGGACCAGTTGCAATGAAAATTTTCGAATGCACTGAAAGCCCAAAGATTATCCTGAGCGTACTTACACCCGTGCGGTATCTGTGAGAAACAGCGTGCACAGCTTTTCCGACAGTTTTCCAGTTACGTTCGAGCTAGAATGCTGAAGCTCGGTAGTCTCGAACTATCTTTTAGTTTACAACAACCCTGCCTTGAATGGTGACGTCAGAAAGAATCTGACAGATTCGCCGCGCCTTTGCAGTTAATTTTTTATAAGTTTCCATTCATGACATGATCGGAAACAATAATATTTTTACGATTATTATAGAAATAATCCATGATGATGCCAATGTGAAAAGTAAATGTTTATGCACTGAAAAGGGAGTTAAATTTTTCGATTTTCCAACATTTCAATTTGTTTGGATTTCTATTCTCTCGACTAAGAATTTGGTCAACTGAAGAATAAAGAGGCTGTTCTGTGCTTCAAATAAATAAAAATTTGGTCTTGTACTAATTTTTTTGCCCATTTTCATTTGTTACCCCTTCTAATGGTTAGTGTATCTCACGGATACACCGCGCGTATCATCGGTCCGCCTAGACCGCGCGTATCCGAGGGTTACAATGAGAAATCCAAGTAAAATTTTTTGACTTTTCTAGTATAAGATATGATATGCGTTTCTTGGTTGTTGAGATTAACAAACAGAGTGCTCATGGGTCGGAAAAACTGTTTATTGTTATTTTTAATCTAAACTAGACCTCATTCTGAGAATTTTGACACCAACCGCGACCTTCTAGCGTGAGAAGACCTTTTTACATGATTTTTCGAAGTTTCGGATGTTTATGACGTCACAGTGGGCGGGGGGGGAGGTCCCGCCCAGGCGGGAGGGGCGCGTGACGTCATAAACATTCGAAACTTTGAAAAATCATAGAAAAAGATCTACTCATCCCAAAAGAGATCGGCTGGTGTAAAAATTGTCAACATGAGGTCTACATTCGATTAACAATTTTTTTAAAAATCAGGGGCACCCCCCATTGTGAATCCCAAAGTCTTGGCGTCCCTTGACGCTAACTTATAACAATCATCATCTATTTTCAAAGGGACTAACACCTATTTGAGTGGTATAAGCAATTAAACGGTTTTTGCTTGAGGCCCGTTGCCTCAATGCTGAAGAATGGTCATCAAAGAAAGAAACTCCTCATTAACCCCTCATCAAAGGATCTCGCAATTCGTTGACGGTTTCTTCGGAACTTGATTGTAGTTATTGATGAGTCACTTCTCATTGTATGCACCGGACACCGAATTAATTAATACCCTTTCCTTTATTAAAACAGAAAACTAGAAATAGAAGAGGATCCGAACGATGCATTATATACGGGACTCCATTATAGGAATTTCTGATTACGAGGGTATAAAGGACTTCCCAAGCCTTATTAGCGCCGGATAAAAGCTCCCTCCATCGGTAAAGCAATTACGCGCTTGCCCTGCAATTGTTTGCTAACAAAATTCGCCATAAAGAAAGGGCCGGACTCCATTGTGGAGTTTCTACCTTCAGGCTACAGGATCGCAGCGAGAAATCTCTGCAGCGCTATGGAATGAAGCGTAGAACGAACCAGAAACAGAACAACAATACACAAATACCGAGGTAGTAAACCCCTACACAGATATCCCATAGCTCACATGTAATACTCATTATAGGTTACTAGGTCCATTCGATGGAATTATTTCTCATTATAAGAAAGTAATAATAATATTATTTTTGTTCGCTAAATTCTGTATTGATTTTCGGTGCATATTTAATCAGAAATTAAATTTCACAATCATGATGGAAAGAAATCACTCATGTTTCCTCAGATTCAAGATTGATTCCTCAGTTTTAGGATTGATGGATTGTAGAACATCAGTTGCATGGTGTCACTGTATGTCCCTTATTCAGCTTATAATGTAAAATTTTCCAGCTAGTGTGGTGGTGGTTCTTTCCCCAAGTGACCTTTTTGCACATTTCATCCACTGTTCCAAAAGATACACAAAAAAAGTAAAATTTTTTGTACTTGAGGAAATTGACGTTGATGAACTCGTATTCGTTTTCGCTGACCTCGTATTTCGAATCCGAGGAACATCTCAGTTATCCTGATTTAGGCAATTGTACGTGGCCCTTCGATTGTTAATTTTTAAAACTCTCTGCTCTTGTCAACCAGCTAGAAAACGCTGCAAATTATTACACAACGGTTTACCAATTTTCTGTAAAGATCACTCGTCTGCAAAAGATCGCATTTGATCAGATAAAATTTGCCTCACATCCGTTTGTGAAAGTTCACATGGAATTCACACTCAATTTTCTGAAACATAATTCGTCCATGTCAAGGATAATTGAAGACAAGACTTCCGTACTTCATCCTATAGACTATGGGAAAGAGGGGGAAGGGTTGTGGCTGCTCTAAGGCTGGCTAGGGGTTACTAACGTGTGGCTATGAATAATTTCATAGTAATTGCACATTAAACAATACTTGAAAGGCTAGGTGATTTCATTCCTTTTTAAAAATTGAACACCATCTTAAACATGTGAAAAAAGTAATGGAACATTCATAAATTGGGTACCTAATTGATTATCGTCATTAAGCGATCGGTTAGTCCCACAGAGCTCTGGTTAGTGTAAAAAAATTCTTCAAAATATTGAAAATTTTAAATTGATGGAAAAACAATACCTGCATATCTAAAGTTCTTAGGATATGGAGCTTTGAAATCGTTTCTCCCCACTTTTTGGTTTATTATTTTCAATAATGAACCTTTGGAATCGACCAAAAAAAATTTTTTTTGAAAACCCCCTCAAAATTTGATGGTTTACGTTTCAAGGTACGTAGAATCCAAAAATCGAATAAAAATTTGGCCGTCCGTCCGTCGTACGCGGCACTTTTGCCACTTAGCATTGACCGATTTTGATGAAATTTGGTATGTAGGCTCCATTTGGGGTCTAGTTGTGTCCCGAAGCTTTTGGTTGATGTAGGTCACTTCTAAGGGTTCCAAAATCAATTTTGAAATTTTGAAAACGCCCTAACTCAAAAAATTTTGACACAAAGGTATTGTTTTTCCTTCAATTTAAGATTCTATAGAATTTTTTGAGACCACGCGGAACTCTGTAGGACAAACCGTTCGCTCTCTACGAAAATTTAAGGGTTTATATTGAAATGTATATATATATATATACAAATCAAAACACGAGTGTGAATCGCAAAAGAGGCCTAATCTCCGTTCAAATTAGAGCTGACCGAAATGCGATCGATGGTTGGTGATTTTGATTTTTTTTTTCTTCTCTTCATATTGGATGGTTGGTGATTTTGTAGACGAGTGAGAATCTATATAGAAAAATAATAAACCATTGTGTAATAATTTGCAGCGTTTTATCTCTTAGAAGTGACTGACAATAACCAAAATCTTCAAGGCACAACTGGACCACAAAGGGGAGTTCATATACCAAATTTCATCAAAATCGGTCTATGGGAACTGGAGGAAGAGCCACGGGCGCACAGGTTACGGCTTACGGCGGACGGATGAAAAAATTTGTATTTGTAAAAAATTTCGATTTTTGGATTTTGCACACCTTGAAATGCAATCCATCAAATTTTGAGGGGGTTATAATTTTTTCTTCCTCGATATGAAAGGTTCTATATTGGAAATGATAAACCAGAAGTAGGTACCAGGTGGGACTCTTTCACTACCTGGGATGAGCTTGACAGTTGAGCTCTGAGCTTAGCAGGTCACTGTTGGTGGCACCATCGAATACACCTCTCAAATACCGGACTCGAGTAACTCCGAAGGACCCTAATTATAACTTTCCAGAAAGGAGCAATGGTGGGTGTCCGTTATTTTGGAAGTGAAAACTAGTAATCTAGGATGAGGTAAGTACCTATATCAAAAGTATACTCAGTTTGCTAGCACAACTAACATTTATTAGACAATTATGATGATGATGAGGGCTTGCAAATAAATTTTTAATTTCAAGTCAAGTTGGATAACTTTCATTCAAAGTCCTATGATATCGGAATGACAATGAAAAGTAAGTAAGTGAAATAAATGTATGATGTGAACAGATCGCAATACTAGAATAAATGAAGACTGCATTCCTGAATAGTTGTAGTTAGAGATGGGTTGTTCTGTATCAATCTGATACTTTGTCCCAGTGACTGGAAAGTAGCAGGTACTCTCAAATGTGACAAGCCGAAAGTATCAGAGACTGCGGTCACATCGTGTAGGTGTTACCGTTTGCTCTGTTCCCTCGTACCTTTCATTTTCGGTCCAGTCCCAGGTATTTTCCTGGTGGCTCTTCAGTTTCCTCTTCCTGTCACAACCACTTTTCAAGTCACAATAGCATCGAACAGTCACATCTTCGGCCAATGCGCCTGCACCCTCGCACTGTCCTTGCGTTCGCGTCCTGCTCCCATTCCCCCTTCCACTGCCGTCCTTCTTCTCCTTCCTTTCTTTCGGATTCTTCTCTTTGGGACCACCCTCCAATTCATAGGGGGCCATCCCACCATCCATTTCGTTGGGGACCATCCTCCAATTCATAGGGGACCACCCTCAAATTCATAGGGGACCACCCTCCAATTCATAGGGGGCCATCCCTCCATCCATTTCGTTTGGGACCATCCTCCAATTCATAGGAGACCACCCTCCAATTCATAGGGGACCACCCTCCAATTCATAGGGGGCCATCTCACCACCCATTTCGTTGGGGACCATCCTCCAATTCATAGGGGCCCAACCACAAATTCATAGGGGACCACCCTCCATTCATAGGGGGCCATCCCTCCATCCATTTCGTTGGGGACCATCCTCCAAATCATAGGGGACCACCCTCCCATTCATAGGGGGCCATCCCTCCATCCACTTCGTTGGGACCATCCTCCAATTCATAGGGGACCACCCTCCAGTTCATAGGGGGCCATCCCTCCATCCATTTCGTTGGGGACCATCCTCCAATTCATAGGGGACCACCCTCCAATTCATAGGGGACCACCCTCCAATTCATAGGGGGCCATACCTCCATCGATTTCGTTGGGGACCATCCTCCAATTCATAGGGGACCACCCTCAAATTTATAGAGGACCACCCTCCAATTCATAGGGGGCCATCCCACCATCCATTTCGTTGGGGACCATCCTCCAATTCATAGGGGACCACCCTCAAATTTATAGAGGACCACCCTCCAATTCATAGGGGGCCATCCCACCATCCACTTCGTTGGGACCATCCTCCAATTCATAGGGGACCACCCTCCAGTTCATAGGGGGCCATCCCTCCATCCATTTCGTTGGGGACCATCCTCCAATTCATAGGGGACCACCCTCCAATTCATAGGGGACCACCCTCCAATTCACAGGGGGCCATACCTCCATCGATTTCGTTGGGGACCATCCTCCAATTCATAGGGGACCACCCTCAAATTTATAGAGGACCACCCTCCAATTCATAGGGGGCCATCCCACCATCCATTTCGTTGGGGACCATCCTCCAATTCATAGGGGACCACCCTCAAATCATAGGGTGAAATTCATAGGGTTCCCTTATGAATTGGAGGGTGGTCCCCTATGAATTTGAGGGTGGTCCCCTATGAATTGGAGGAAGGTCCTCAACGAAATGGATGGAGGGATGGCCCCCTATGAATTGGAGGGTGGTCCCCTATGAATTTGAGGTTGGGCCCCTATGAATTGGAGGATGGTCCCCTGGCTGAAATTCGCGAACGACCATCAGAAAAAATTGACCCAGTCTTTGAAAAAACTTGGCTCATAGGAACATTTGTGACAAGTATCAGGTAAAAGTATCAGGTACCAAAAAGTAACAGGAACAAGTTGCTCCTGTGACTCGAAAAACCTGTCACAACCCATCTCTAGTTGTAGTTCAGCTAAAGTTTGTTGTTCTGAAATTAGAGTCATGGAAGCGTATGGTAGTAGGAAAAACAAGTATTAGGTAGCGTTCCTGACTTCTTTATTGAATTTTTTCCTAACGTCTGAATCTCCACTCAATGGAAAATGTTGTTGATAACTTGTTGAGGCACCAAACGATCGGGAAGGAGGACGTATCTGAAGGAGCTCTTCTCAATAGGATTACACTTTTTCTATCGACTTTGGGGCAGAGCTTATGGGATAATCCAAGGCTCAGAACCCAACTGTCGATTCCGACTAGTCGTTTGTGTATTAGAAAATTCCTATGGAAGACATGTTTGAACTCACACACATATTGGGAAAAATGTCATCGTTACTTTCGATCAAGATATTATGAGTCAATCCCCCATTGTACCAACGTCAATAATTTCAGTCAATTCTATGCCTACTTAACCTGTAATCGCTGATTCAATTCAAGACTGAGTACAACACAAGTAGTGAAGCAAATTTTTCTTTCAAAATTTAATCAGTTCGTATTATTTTGTCGAAGAGAGGGAACTTTGGGTGATCCTCCTGCGCTAAGAAATTAGAACTAACAGAATCCACATGACTAATCGATCAGTCGTACGTACATTACGTTGAGTAATCTTCATCGTTGAAGAAGTCGGAATTAAGATATTAGAAGAGTTGTGATCATATTCCAGAAAAATACGCTGTGAGTCGTTAACACGATAGACAGAAACATGAAATATGATTATCTAGTTAGGGGAAAGATTATGTTGCTTCTACTTACGATTTATTAAGAATTGGATTTATGATAGCTCACTCATTCCACAAGTTTGGACTAATTGTCTGTGTATTGTAGTCATGCGGGACATAAACTATCGATAAAAAAGTATCAACTGTATCATTCTTGGACGAGATGATAGTGCCCCTTGGTTTCCTACTCTCTTGGCAGTCTTTACGCTGCAATCCTCCCTTGAGTATAGTCTCTCCACAGATTTATAATTGAGCTTAGGTAAGTGATTTTTAAAAAACACAGCAAATAAGAGAGCTTAGAAAACATAGTATGAAAAACATGGAATGAAAGTCCCCACAAAATTAAGTACCTGTGACTGCTTCCCCCGTTTTGCGGTTCAAATTTTAACTATTTATCTCGAAGGCCACAAAATGTGTTCGGGATGATTGGTCCCTACTCACGTGACTTTTCTTGTTACTTTCTACAGTCTCATTCACGGACCACTTGAGTATGATTAAGCTAAGGGTCAGATTGTAAGCTTTAAAATGATATGCTCTATCATAGGGGTTCCGATAAACGGAAAACCTTGGTGTGTATAAAGTGTCTGACAGACACGAGGCAAATTTCAGTGAAGTATGTTGACAGCAGTGAGCATCTACAATATCCAGGCGCTCAGTAGCTGCCCCCTGGTTCCATTCCAAACCTTCAGCTGTGTTCTAGCCGCCACGAAAAGTACTTTGTTCCGAGGTTTTTGAAAAACACCGTGTCCATCAGACACTATATACACTGTCAGTTGGGAAAACCTCCGTGTCCCTTAGACCATTCATACACAGGCAATAAAAAAACGTCTGCCAAGTGGGTGTGGCACATAGCTTCCTCGTATCCATAACCCGATTGTACAGATGATCCGATGCATGGTAGTTAATCTCAAAACATGAAAACATCAGAACAAGTAAATCTGTAACATGTAAGTATGTAACAGTAAGTATGTACAATAATGCTCAAATGATGAATAAATTTATGGAAAGTGGACGCAGAATTGAATGTCGACCTTGGCAGTATTAAGCATCCTCACCATTTCTGTATGTTGATGGCCTTGAAGTGGTGCACGCGAGCGAGACAATTGCTTGGCCTACATTATCGAATACGAAGTGGAGTACGAATATTCTGTTCCAGTGGTCGTGCGTCCTTCCATAGTCGTCTGCCCCACCCCGGTAAACAAAACCCGTAACCTTTTGACTTCTCGACTGTCACTTTGTCATCGAAGACTTCAACATCTTTCTCACACTACTTACACTCGTTCTTGAATAAACAGAGTCGTAAGAAGCGGATTGTTAAAGCTAATCACGAAGCTCCTTCTAGGTACTTCATCTGTCTGAGGTCTACTTTAAAGTGCATTTGCCTACCTTCTTAAATACATGATATAAGTAGCTCTCCCGTTTTTCAAAATTGAACCTAAAACATTTCAAAGAGAATTCGGCAAAATTAGGGAAATAACGAGGTAATGAATTTTGTGGATGCATTTTCCTTCCTTCAGATGATTTTCCTTTCTCAATGATTTTTTGATTTCGCAATTTTGGGAAATTTCCAGGGATTTTCAGGTTGATACATATTTACTACAACGTGGACGAGATTTTTATTCTGTTTAACCTATTTTTATAAAAGTTGTCACCCTTTTTAGGACGTCCCACAGTAAGACTTGGGCGTTCTTATGCGATCGATCTGGGGTGAAGTAGGAAAACACTCAACAGAGAAAAAAACATATTGTTTATTAATGCATGCATTCCAGGACGTCCCATTGGATAAGCATTAGATCAGTTTAACCAGTTGGTAAGCGATAAAACTGTTTCACTCGATGTAATTTGGTTTATTACTTTAGGCAAGAAATAGTGACCCCCCCCCCCTCACCATTATCTACCCAAACATTTCTAGCGGCGTGGGAGCCTCGAATCTGAAGAGCATCCCCCCACCCTCACCACCACTGCCAGTGGTGCCAGTCTGGCACCAAAGCGGAAATACGTCGTAACATTGAACTTTCATCTATTAGTTTTAGTAGGCGGTCCGTCGAGGTTCACATCCGTATTCAAGGTGAAACACAAAAAAAAAAAAAAAAAAAAAAACACGAAATATGCGGTTTATGGTGTCCGGGCACCACGGTGGCACCACTATAAGTTCCATGGTGGTACAGAGAATAATTCATGAAAATCCGGAGGTATAATGAGAATTTTTCCTCAATTTCAAAGGTTGGGTACAATTAGTAAGCAGTAAAGGAACCGAAATATTGAAAAATCGGATATTTTGTGAATATTATCCCCCCACTTGCCCCCTCCCCTTGCGAATTTTGGTACTCGGGTGAAATTATATACAACTCGGAAGTTATTTAAGTCAAACAAAAAAAGAAACACACAAATCGGTTGGAAATTGAGGCCTGGACAGAGTTTACAAGATTACGCCCGCAAACGCACGTTTTTTTTTTAGTATTAACCCCCCAGGATTCGGAAATTCGGAGGGGGGGAGGGGGAGACTACTGTTTCCTGCCTGAAATACTAAACAAATTACACCGTGTGGAACAGTTTTATCGCTTACCAACTGGTTTACATTGATCTACCGCTCATCCAATGGGACGTCCCCTGAAATGCATGCATTACTTAACAATATGTTTGATCCTCATACCATCGTTAGGTAACGTAGATTGTTCAATATTTGCCCATTGAATATGCTATCCATACATCTAAGCTTGTATACTCCACAAGAAAGAATCTTAACTGGTGAACTTGAAAATTCCTTTCTGTTATTTCTTCTTGTAAAGTACATCTACGTTTCCACCTGCTATTCGAAGACTGACTTCTTACTTTAGAGTCATAAAGGAGCGACAAGGTACGTGCTTTACCCAATTCGATTTATCAGTTCCTATATTTCATACCAGAGGAAATTCTTCTTCCCCATTTTTGCTCACATTCAATTCTTTATTTTGTGTACTTTCCTTCTATAGTATCCAAGTTTGAGAAAGGTCGCGAGAAATCAACCAAAACGCCATTATAGTGGAGAATCGTACTAGTTTAGTATCCCTTGAAACACAAGGAAATAAAACTTTAGTCGGAAACCGTACCTAGTAGAATTTGGATTTCCCAAATGAAGTTTAACATTTCGACAGTAACAATGTAAACCGCGTGAGTTGAAAAAAAATTTTCAGGAGGCGTAAAAAACTTCTAAATTACTTGAAAATAGTCTCCTGAAAAAAATTTTTTTTTCAACTTACGCGGTTTCACATTGTTACTGTCGATTTTCCGAACAGATGTCTCAACTTTGTGTACGTGTGGTCCTAAAACAAAACTTGATAGAGAGCCAGGAGCGTCTTCTCAATATCAATGGTCTTAACTGGTCCAGAGATCTGACTCATCAGGACAGCGGCTACTCGGACTGTTTCTATTTCTCTTTTTGACAAAAGGCTGATCTATTCACACTGGAAAATGGAGAATGTAATTCGAAATAATGTTCCCGGAATAGGAACTGGATCAGTCAGCCGTCAAGGTCTTCAGACCAAAAAAACTCTTGATGGGAAATCTGCTCCAATTTTCTCCAGTTCCTCACTTGGTCTGAAATAATTATTTGGTCAAATGCGTCTTGGAGAAAAATTTGGTCAACAAGATTACAATGGATTTATTTCTCTAGGACAACTCGAATTGAAGCCGCTGCCCAACTAGGAGGGGATACCGGTCCATACACAGGGTGTAAACCATTGGGGCGCACCATTGGCTAGGGATCGATTCTAAAACTAATTTCCAACCAAAGATGTCAGATAGCAATTTTTTAGAGGCTTCGTTTTCGAGTTATTTAACTTTAAAGATTTTTTTTCGTGTTTTCGACCTTGTTTACTAAAACTGTCATCGCTCCGTTGATTGATGAAGTAGATTCAAATTTGATTATACCTTTGAAAAGAACATTGAATTTCCTGTCACAATAGTGAAAGTTCAATTTTTTGTAAAGGGATTTTAATGTAAAAAAAATAAGCCCAAAGAAAAAAATTAGCAAATTAATGAAAATTTTCAATTTTTTCAATCGTTTGCCAGCCCCACTCAATGTTCGGTTTTTCTTCCTGCAGTACCTAGTCTTAAAAGTTGGTCCAGAAGCTCATCTTTCCAATGGTGTATTCAGATTTTTGCTTCCGAGTCTGCAAAGGTAGCGGAAGCTTTGTTTTCACTTTTCAAGGATGAAAAAAAAAAGTTCTCCAAAATCAAAATTTTCACTCGCGTTTTGCGTTTCTGACCTTTCTGAACAATTTTGGTCCCGTGTCTGTGTGTCTGTCATGAAATCCTTGTAACGGGCATAACTATACACTATAGTGAACCTTCGTTTTTCGTACATAAAATACGCATTATTCGTAGATATGGTAGTGAGCATTGAGTAGCACCTTTCTACTCAACGAAAACTTCAATCAGCTAGAAATTCTGTGTTTTTATCGAGTAGAAAGATGTTACTTTATGCTCACTACCATATCTACGAATAACGCGTATTTTATGTAAGAAAAACGAAAGTTTTCTTCAAAAAATCCAATTTTCAGCCGTCTGAATCATTTGGAAGTATCACTATTGGATTCAGCATAAAAAATTACATAGAAAATGATACCAAACTCGCCAAGCCTTCTTGAGATCGAGAGGGACCATAAACCGCATGAAACACTGGATTTTCATGTAAAGCACACGGTTTTTGACATTCAAACTTGATTTACTCTTCCAATTTGAATGTTAAAAATAAAAATTGATAGACCGTTGGAAAGCTGACAATTTGAGCATGTTTCCTTCGAAGAGCGCCCATCGAAATCGGCAGGGATTTAGACTGAAAACTTTGGTCGAAGAAAGTCAAGTTTCGAAAAAATGTTAAAGTTTGCTTTTTGACTTGATTTTTTGAAACTATTTTATTGCTGAAAGATTTTGATTTTGCACTAGGTAGCTTGAGAATTCAACGTTCCTTCTAACGGTGTAGTCAGTTTTAAATTTTCAGGAGAAATAAGGAAGTTATGACCATATCAGTGCTGTAAGGTCGAAAACGCGAAAAAAAACTTTAAAGTGAAAAAAAAGAATTTTGAGTGGGTTAAATGCAAATGGCTATGAGACATTTTTTGTTGGAAATACCTTGTAGAATTGATCCCCGAAGTTATGCTCATCTTAAGTGTAGACACCCTGTATTGGAGGAAAACTGATCCATTACCTTTCCTGACAACATGACAAAAGAACAATTTCCCCAATTTCCTAGCGTGAAGAGAATACAGATCGAGTCCTTTAACTTCAGTCAAGTTTGCCGGACCAATCCGAGTTACCTCGATTCTGTCAGTTTTACTTGGACCACCTAAGACACTTGAGCTTGAGGAGGGCATACCCATGAGAGGAAATTTGTTCTCTTGTTTTAGAATGGGGGTGCCTGATTTTATTGAAATTTTTGATCGAAAGTAGACGTCATCCTGAGAATTTTGAAAACAACCGTTCTCTTTTTGGATGAGTAGATCTTTTTCTATGATTTTTCAAAGTTTCAAATGTTTATGACGTCACGCGCCCCACCCGCCTGGGCGGGACCCCCCCACCCACTGTGCGTCATAAACATTCGTAGCTTCTCACAAATGTAAATAACTAGTTGCACTTAATTTATTTCTAAAATAAAAAAAATTGTGACCGATGTGACAAGTCAAAATTTATCAAGAAGAAAATAATGCTGCAAATTATTACACAACAGCGTTTATTCGCTGAAAAAAACCCAGATTTTCGTCGTTCATTTTATAATTTTCCGATTTCAATCTATAATTCACTGAACTTACCTAGTTCATTATTTCCAGGTTGATAGAATTCACCATTACACGAAATTGTCAAAAATCCGGAAAGTTATCTTAATGACATTAACTTACATTCTTCTTCTGATTCTTCTTTGAATAATGTATTTTTCCACAAGGAACGTGGTCTTACGAACGAATAAACAGTCCAAAATGGTGGCAAATATGAAAACCTAAACCCCAAAAAAAGGATGTGTTGAACGGAAGCAAATATACTGCTGCGCCGTTTCCCATTAATTTGTAGATTACAATTAATTATTTTGGAAGGAGTTACAGTAGCGAGCTTTTGACGTCGATTTGGAGGCAATTTTTGGCTAGAATAACCTCAAATAACTGAGATGAACTTGTTAGTCGTGAGTATACTGTGTGTGATGTGTTCCAACAGGAAGTAAAGTACCTATGTACATACGAAGGGCTCGGAGTTCGCAAGGGGTCGGAATGGCGTATCAACAAGCTGAGTATTCCTACATCCCTAAGAGCTCTAAAGGAGCGATCCCTGGGTTTTGGCGGGTTTCTGAAATAGGGGCTTAACTGAGGTAACCGTGAGAGTGCTATCGCGTTCAAACAAAACTTCGTACAGGTTTGGAACTAAGATGTTGATAGTTTTTGTGACCCTGGGTTCTTTTGAAATGTCAATTTCGAAATAAAATGTTTATACAAAATTTAAAATTTTTCAAGTCAAATTCGAGGTTTTACCAAACATTCTAAAAAATTACACCCCAATTTCGAAATCACACATGATTTCATGCAGAATACTCATAACGAGGTAAATCAGTTTGATTCGCAATTTCGAAAAAAATAATCAATGCTGACGAGGCACATAAAAGAAGGTTTCATAACTATGGATATGAAGACGACCACCTGCCAGCTTCTCAGCGGTGGAGGGTGTGTAGAAAGATCGGAAGGAAAGTGAAAGACAGGGGCGCCCCTGAAATCTAGCGGAGAACTGTGGAACCATCGGGTGTCAGGGAAACCGCGTCCCTTGTCTGCCTCCTAGAAGGGCAGAAAGGCATGGTCGGCGGCGCCTACCCCGCACATCAGTGACCCCCCTTGTCAACATTCCTCTCCACCCTTATCGAATTAAGCGGCGATTAATCCGCCTCTTCCTACCGATTTTTTGTAGGGTAGTCATTTTCGAGTGATGCTTTAGACATCATGGTGACAATCAATCCATCATTTGATCTATATTATAATCGGTAACTTACATTTTGAGTAGGTAATTAAGAGAGGTAATTGCAGAGTTGCAGTCAAATTACATACGATAGTACAAGAAATGTCTCAGCCGTACGGAACTGCATATTGCCGAACCAAATATGAGGTATTATAGTACAACTAGGTGATGAGAGGGTATTCTACCAAGTGGGTGTAGCACATAGCTTCCTCGTCATCATATAGTTTAGTAGGTAATGGTATAGGAGATTGTCGGAATGACATATTGCCGAACCAAATATGAGGTATTATAGTACAACTAGGTGATGAGAGGGTATTCTACCAAGTGGGTGTAGCACATAGCTTCCTCGTCATCATATAGTTTAGTAGGTAATGGTATAGGAGATTGTCGGAACGGCATAGTGCCGAACCAAATATGAGGTATTATAGTACAACTAGGTGATGAGAGGGTATTCTACCAATTGGGTGTAGCACATAGCTTCCTCGTAATTCATAAATAGTTGGGTAGGTAATAGTACAGGAGATCTTCAGAACTGAATAGTGCCGTACCAAACATGAGGTATATAGTACAGTTAGGTGATAAGAGGGTTTTCTACCAAGTGGATGTAGCACAATCATGTCATGGTTGAGTTGTTGAATTCTGTAGTCAGAACTACCATGTACCTACCTAATATGAAGAAAGTCGAACAGTAAGGGTATAAGAGAGTAAATTGCTAAGTAGGAAAGTGGATCAAATGCCTCCAAAAACTGATCCAAAAACGGAAACTCATCTTTACATATGGAAACTGATCCGGATTACAGAATGTAATTTATTACCTATTGTAATTACCTTACGGCTTCTGGTTCACCTCACTGAAATGATTCACAGTATGGAAATATATCTACATTGCGAAAACTGATTGCAAAATTGCGGGTAAATTAATTTCAGATTTAAATTGAGGATCCCTAGAAAAATAAAAAATATTATAAAAATGGAAAAACAATAAATAAAATAAAAACCTTTACAACAAAAAAATGGGCCAACCTCAAAAATTATGTCCGTAAACACCTAATAATAGTCTCAGATAAAACCTACTTAAAGGACATAAATTTGGACATGGTTGTTGGACATAAATATCTAGCCAACAGACAGACAGATTGTTGGAATACCAACAGTTATTTGTAGTGTGATGCACACTTATTGTCACTCTCATATCCTCCATCATACGATAGCAGTGACTTAATGTCTAATAGTTTTGGAACACTTATATCTACTCGTATTCATGTTTTCTATTGCACGATAGACGCATGTTGTAATACTCACCAGATCATGGGAGTAGTACTTAATAACCACAGCGTATCCAGATAGGTAGGTAGGTACGCATTGAAGTCGCTGCCGTGCCCATCTGTAGACACAAACGTCTTCTAGATCTTCTACTTACCAACATATCATTCTTTTTCGCAAATATACATACCTCCCATACTACAAACATGCTTCCACAACGAGTATGAACGTAAATATCTGTTTGCTTAAAATTATGGGAGGTGTTGAACGTTAATTAGGTAAAAACGCTTCCAAAGGTTCGTAGCTACATCATAATATGTCCACCAATATAATAAACAGTCTCATATAATAATAAAGTCTCAAAATACTCGTCACAACGATTCCTTGGGAGGTTCACACTTACTATCATACTCATGTGACAGCAGAGACGTACTAGGTACCTGATAGTTTGGGAACACATTTTAACTCAATGGTAGGCACTTTCTCTTGCAATGCTAACCAGATCATCGAGTAAGGAAGGTGGTTAGTTTGTGTGTACAGATGAGCACGGCGGCGACTTCAATGCGTACCTACCTACCTATCTGGACACGCTGTGGTTATTAAGTACTACTCCCATGATCTGGTGAGTATCACAACATGCGTCTATCGTGCAATACAAAACACGAATACGAGTAGATATAAGTGTTCCAACACTATTAGATATTAAGTCACTGCTATCGTATGATGGAGGATATGAGTGTGACAATAAGTGTGCATCACGCTACAAATAATTATTGGTATTCCAACATACCATCTGTTGACTAGATATTTATGTCCAACAACCATGTCCAAATTTATGTCCATCAAGTATGTTTTAGCTGAGATTAATATTTTTCCCTTTTTGGTGTTTACGGACATAATTTTTTAGGTCGGTCCATTTTTGGTTTATTATTTTCAATAATGAACCTTTGGAATCGACCAAGAAAAAAAAATTTTAACACCCCCTCAAAATTTGATGGTTTACGTTTCAAGCTACGTAGAATCCAAAAATCGATTAAAATTTTGGCCGTCCGTCCGCCGTACGCGGCACTTTTGCCACTTAGCATTGACCGATTTTGATGAAATTTGGTATGTAGGCTCCATTTGGGGTCTAGTTGTGCCCCGAAGCTTTTGGTTGATGTAGGTCAGTTCTAAGGGTTCCAAAATCAATTTTGAAATTTTGAAAACGCCCTAACTCAAAAATTTTGAAATAAAGGTATTGTTTTTCCTTCAATTTAAGATTCTATAGAATTTTTAGAATTTTTTGAGACCACGCGGAGCTCTGTAGGACTAACCGTTCGCTCCCTACGAAAATTTAAGGGTTTATATTGAAATATATATATATATAAATCAAAACACGAGTGTGAATCGCAAAAGAGGCCTAATCTCCGTTCAAATTAGAGCTGTCCGAAATGCGATCGATGGTTGGTGATTTTGATTTTTTTTTGTTTTTTTTATTTTATTTTTTTTTCTTCTCTTCTTATTGGATGGTTGGTGATTTTGTAGACGAGTGATCTATATAGAAAAATAATAAACCATTGTGTAATAATTTGCAGCGTTTTTTTGTTAAAAAGGTTTTTCAGGTGTTTGGTCTGAAATCCTTGTAATGGCAAAATTTTAATGTCCCAGTTTGATGAAATTTCCAGGAATAGTGCGGGTTGGTGTGTGGATAGTCGGAATAAAAATATGTAATAATGGAAATAATGAAATCCCCCCCCTCACACACACACACACTCACACACTGATAGTAGCCTCTGTGCATGCATTAACTCGTAGCCCTTGAAACATCCAAAACTTTTACATTGTCCGGGTTGAGGTGTAGACCGTATGAAAATCATCGTCCCTGGTATTATAGTAGCCCCTGGGCATTCGAAAATGTAAAATCCTTGTTAACAATCACAACTTTCACAGTTTCTATCGGATTTTGATGGAATTCTCAAAGGTTGTTGGTTGAGACTCTGGATGGTTCCATATAAATGTATCCGTGATGTGATAATCAGTTTTAGAGGGTAGTGGTAGGCACTTGAAGATTCTGGTTTTGAAATTCTTCTGAAATTTCTGAAAAATTTGAGTTTCTTCTATCCATCGTATAATCCCTTCAATAGTGCTATGGAGACGAGGGAACTATGTGCCAAGCTCACGTGGCAGACGTTTGTTGAGGTATATCAGGGAGCGAGGTATGCAATCCCCGCACGACTCATCGGTCGTGAGGGAGAGAAGAAACCGAGCGCCGTTCGAGGTTTCACCAAGCCAACTCCGCTAGCTCCGTTCACTAGTGATGTGCGAAACGGTTACTTTTTGGTAATAGGTGACAACGTGACAGTGACAGGCCGGTAATAGGTTCCAGTAATAGGTGACTTTGTAACAGGGTGACAGAGAAGCGCATCCTGGAACTGCGGCGCTGCTCGGTGTAAAGTGACCAGCAGTGATTTCCGTAACGAGAGTTCTTGCCCCAATAGACGCAACTAGCGTATCGGTCTCATATTTCTAATAAAAAATTGGTTCTGTTCATTGAGAAAAAATTTATATACCCCTCCATTATATTTGTATATTACGTTTTACCGATTTAAGCAACTAGTATGAGACACTCAGCAATCAGATTAATATGTTTAGAGCTCAGAAATAATTAATTTATCGATCGTGGTCCTAGAGTCATCATAGTCCTCCGTTGGTAGGTAAAATGGAATAAATAAGAAAAAAATGGATTTTATCACAGTCGATCATTATTGGTAGGTAACATACATTTTCACCTCAATATTATCTCTAATTGAAACAAATGAAGGAACATGAGCAACTAGAAAAAATTATTACGAATTACATTTTTTAATTTGTAGGTAATGGTAGTTTTGAAACTACATACAAACTTGACCACATAGGTCGCACTTGGCAGTTTTTCGACCTTTTAATGAGCTTAAAAATCGCCCATAATTGAGAAGATTTCGGTTTTTTATTCATCTCAACTAATCACAAAACAATGAAACTATCGAAAAACATCGAACTAAACGGGCAACACGAGTCAAACTAAAGGCGAGAGTCCTAAACCCGGGCCGCGGAAACATCGGCATGAGGGACGAGAGACAACCGATCACCTGATCACGCTACACAAATGGTAAGAGTGACAAGTGACGATGGAGCTCCAACCGTGACAAGGAGCTCCAAGAGTGACAACGTGACAAGTAGCGCCGACCGCCCATGAAGTGACAACCAGCGCCAACCACTACGGAGTGACGAGTAGCGCCAAGTTGGCGCCGCCACACAGTACTGTGAGTTTATAGGTCAAGTGATCAAAAATCAATTTATGGAGAGTTCTGTTAGAGAAAGTTGCTCTGATCAAGGATTTCATACTACTTCATATTTTAAGGAAAGAAAATTGCACAATAAATAATATTAGAAGGAGTTTATTAATTTTAATTGTATGTTTAAATATTGAAATTTTAAATTCAAAACAGAAGTAACATTTCACCAATTTTACAAAAGTTAAGGTACCGAAACATAGGTAATAATTAGATATGTTAGAAGTGCATTACACTGATTGATGAATCTAAATCGTCACTGTCATTAGCGCTGCTGATGCTGGAGAGACCGCTTCTACAACTCAGTTCCACAGCGTTAGATGTGCTTGGTACAGCATTAGGTATCAGTTTTGTGGATGGTGGTCGTGTCAATGAAGTTATCCCTAATCAGATACTGGTTGATGACTTCATAATCTTTTCTGTTCTATTCTGTTGATATGAAAAATGCGAGGATGTGGTTTTTTTCCTCTCCACACTTTCCCGCGACTTTAATTTTCATAGAGCTTTCTATTCGTACCTACTGAAAATTTCATAGAAAAAAAAGTCGCGGCTAGTCGCAGCAAATTCCAACGGGATTGAGTCAAGGGATAGTGCCAGAAAACATTCATCAAGTGCTCTAATTCCTCATTTCTCCTCTTTTTGAGAAATTCTCTATTTAATGTTAAGATTAAGAAGAAAAATTGGGAATTATTATTCTGACGATTTTACCGAGTGCTTAGGGGAATTTCATACTTCAAAATACTTAAAAACGTGAATAAAGCACATACTTATGCCGTGATTGGTCATGAAGAGCAATAAGACCCAACTTGTTGATATGACAGTATCCGCACTCATAATGAGCAAGTAGTTAATCGTTAGCGTTTTCGGTGAAATGAGTTATTAACATAAATGATAGCGGAACTTGCCCTCTGGTGATCCGTAAGAGGCTTGTGAGGTCAGGAAACCTATTTAAACTTGCTCAAAGACTATCTGGGGATAGGTTCTTGCACTCCTTTCCAATACTAATAGACGGTCGTTTTTTCGATTTTTTACACATACTCACAGTACTGTGCGCCAACGGCACTGTAGTGACAACGCACACAGTGACAATTCAAGAAGCTCCGAAGGGGTCAAAGTGAAATAATTTGAGATAGTGATTCGGAGCATGGAGGAAGGGAGAGTTATTTTACCTGCTGTCACTGCAAGTCCGTTGGTAATAGGGTCTGCTCCGTAATAGGTGACAAACGGAACGGTGACTCTCCGGTAATAGGTGACTTTAACCAGTGACGCGATTTCCTACCCACCTCTACCGTTCACCAGCAGAGAAGGTATTACTTATTAATCGGCAGGTAACCGTCTCTCTAGAACATCTCATTACAATGGGATAGATAAAAATCATTAAAATCATTAAGGCTAAATGTCCCTTATTCAGTTTCAAAAGGCATTACCTGGTTGTGCTGCTCATAAGCAAAAATGCATCTACGTTTTTCTTTGTAACGTCTTCTGATGTTCTTTCTGAAATGCTTTTTGTAAACGTTATAATCAAACACAGGTTTGTACGTTCGATTTTGATTTTGAAAATTGTTCTCTTGCAGTGTTCAATCGTTTTGTCCAAATTTTAACCTTTTCTAAACTATGATTTTCCAGAACCTCATCAAAACATCATTCAAAAACATATTCTTAAGTAAATTTCCAAGTCAAAAATAGGTTCGTTAGATCGATCGGCCCATTAGAACTACGAATTACAATATATAGGTACTCAATTTTTATGAGCAGGATTGAGGCTTTATTAACGAATAATTCACTATTGTAATGCATTAGACAAATTGAAATTCTTTTTCCTTTTTTCCTCTTTCCTTTAAATACATACGAAACCAGAGAAATTTCTGAGACCTTCACTTCAGAAAACTCGGTCGGTTTTTTTTATTTTTTTCAAAATATATACAGGGTGTCACCCTAACTCGAGGAACAAACTTCAAGGATCGATTCTACAACTAATTTGCAAACTTTTTTGTCTCCTGACATTTTTTTTTAAAACGCTTTAAAATTATACTTTTTTCACTTTTAAGATTTTGTTCGTGTTTTCGACCTTGAGCCATTAAAACGGCCATAACTCCCTCAATTTACTGGATAAACTCAAATATGAGTATACCGTTGGAAAGAGCGTTAAATTTCCTATCAGTTCATTAGGACACAAAAGCTTTTTAAGCCTTTCGTATAAGTGAATAAATTGGTCAAAGTCAGAAATTTAAAACTTTCTCGATTATCACCATTTTTCAGGCTGACTCATCTTATGTAATAAACAGCCGTATCGGCGGGCACTCAACGGACAAAAATTGCCCAGAATCTCAGCTTTCCAACGGTCTATCAATTTTTCTTTTTAACATTCAAATTAGAAGAGTAAATGAAGTTTGAATGCCCGAAAACGTGTGTTTTACAAGCAAATCCAGTGTTTTAAGCGGTTTCTGGTCCCCCTCGACCTCAAGATGGCTTGACGATTTTGGTATCGTTTCCTATGTAATTTTCTACGCTGAATCAAATAGTGATACTTCCGAATGGTTCCGACTGCTAGAAAGTGGATTTTTTGAAGAAAACCTTCGTTTTTCGTACATAAAATACGCATTATTCTTAAATGTGGTAGTGAGCATGAAGTAACACCTTTGAACTCAACAAAAACTTCAATCAACTAGAAATTCGGTGTTTTTATTGAGTTAAAAGGTGTTACTTCATGCTCACTACCACATTTAAGAATAATGCGTACCTATTTTATGTACGAAAAACGAAGGTTTTCTTCAAAAAATCCACTTTCTAGCAGTCGGAACCATTCGGAAGTATCACTATTTGATTCAGCGTAGAAAATTACATAGGAAATGATACCAAAATCGTCAAGCCATCTTGAGGTCGAGGGGGACCAGAAACCGCTTAAAACACTGGATTTGCTTGTAAAACACACGTTTTCGGGCATTCAAACTTCATTTACTCTTCTAATTTGAATGTTAAAAAGAAAAATTGATAGACCGTTGGAAAGCTGAGATTCTGGGCAATTTTTGTCCGTTGAGTGCCCGCCGATACGGCTGTTTATTACATAAGATGAGTCAGCCTGAAAAATGGTGATATTCGAGAAAGTTTTAAATTTCTGACTTTGACCAATTTATTCACTTATACGAAAGGCTTAAAAAGCTTTTGTGTCCTGATGAACTGATAGGAAATTTAACGTTCTTTCCAACAGTATACTCATATTTGAGTTTATCTAGTAAATTGAGGGAGTTATGGCCGTTTTAATGGCTCAAGGTCGAAAACACGAACAAAATCTTAAAAGTGAAAAAAGTATAATTTTAAAGCGTTTTAAAAAAAAATGTCAAAAGACAAAAAAGTTTGCAAATTAGTTGTAGAATCGATCCTTGAAGTTTGGTCCTCGAGTTAGGGTGACACCCTGTATATGTATATCTTCATCTTCATGTTGGATGGTTGGTGGCTTTGCAGACGAGTGATCTATATAGAAAAATAATAAAACATTGTGTAATATTTTGCAGCTTTTTTATTCGATTTTCGAATTCTACGTACGTTGATACGCAAACCAACAAATTTTGAGGGGGGGGGGGGGGGGTTAAAATGTTTTTTTCTTGGTCGATTCTAAAGGTTCATTATTGAAATTAATAAACCAAGATTTGAAGGGGTTGCTTGAGGTAGGTAGAGAACCGGCGAGAAAGAGAGAAAAACACAACACAACAACAACAACTAACAACAACATATATAACAACAATCAGCTATTTTTAACAATCAGTCTGAAATGTATTCGGACACTAGAACCTCATAGTTTTCAACGATAATGGACGTTTCCTTGAGCCAACGGAAATATGATACAATGAAAAGGAATTATGTGAATTTTCCCCTGAGGCCTTGAGAAGATCATAGAAAATCTTGAAATTATTGCCTTGGAAAAATGAAATTCAAGTCGTGACAAACAAAGGGTGACAATATTTTCCTTGTCATGTTCGTAGTGACCGCTGTAAGTACTGTTTGCAATCCAAGACCGGTTGTGTAATGATCCAATGCATTGGGAATCATCTAAACAACCATCCCAAAAGAGTTTTGCCCCCGTGGTCTGATTCAGCGAGTGAAAATATTACTAAAATCGGTGACAACAAGCCTTAATCGCCACTTTCTAGACAAATGACTGTTAGTAGAAATCAATATTGATAACAGTGATGAAATGATCATGATATTCATCATATTTGTGTCATATCATGAATTTTATCATCAGTACATAAATATAATACTGATGTTATCATCATGCATGCAATAATGAATAAAGATCATAATAAAAAATCCTTGAATAAATTATTCTGATGCTTCCTGATAAACCATTTTTTGAATGTCGAGTGAAAGTTACAGGAAAATTTCCGAAAACGGAGTTGAAAGAGTTCGTCTCAGTCTTCCATTTCAGTGGAGTTTTGAGTAGTTGTATTTACGAATGAACTAACGACGTCGGTAGATGATAATATTCGGCGGATTTATAGAAAACATCTTCCAACGGATGAGGATGAAAGGCGGTTTCAAGGGGTAGTGCTTGACTCAAAGTTGAAGACTGAAGTTTGAAAGAACAAGAAAATCTCTTTGTACCGAGTCTGGTAGTTTGCTCGGAGTTAGAGGTTTCGATTATTCGAATAATTTCCCAAGTTGGGTATCACAACGACACGGGAGAGGAGGCAGCTGTCGTGGTTTCAAAGGGAGGAGGAATCAAACACAACTTTTATAAACATCGCGCTGCTCATTATTTCCATTTCATCTATTCCTTTTCTCACTTTTAGAATAAACCTTGATTGATAAGTCAATGAGTCTCTTTCAAAGTCAACCGTTCATTCACTTCTCGTTTTTCAACCTTTACTGTTGATAATTAACATTCATTATTCGATATGCTAAACCTACCCGGCGTGAATAATTAATCTTAATTGCAGGTTCTAATAATTGTATCAAAACATTCCGGTGAATTATGAGGCAAGTCTTCTTGAGAGCTACCGATTGTCAATAACTTGTGTTGGTTTAAATCAAATCTTTTCTTCAAAACTACTGGATAAGGAGTTAGTTCTGAACGTATTTTTTATTGATTAATCAGGTCTTCAACCATCTTCTATCATTCGTCAATAATCATTCAAGTGAAGACTTTTGCACATTCCATTACTCCTCGTGTGTTTGATCTGGTTTTCCCCTTTTTATTCGCTCTCGAACCAGAATAACTAGGTGACCTAATGGTGAAACAAAATCTTGTTTACTATGCACATCTCTAAATTATCAACCGATTTTTATGGTCGTCCCTTGTTCGACTAAAATATTCATTTAGTTGTGTACTTCGCTTCTAGAATTTTCACATTTGTATATGAGACCCTGCAGCAATAACGAGCCAACTTCATGACTGTCGATTTTAAATTGGTTTCGAACTCGCCAGATCTAGTGGTGACACGAGAAACTTCCTGAACTAATTGCCATCCAGGTAGAGATCAAGAAGTTTCTCGCGTAACCTCTAGATCGGGCTACTACATCAGAGTTCGAAACAAGCGTTAGCTCATAAACGACAATTTCGGAGGCTTTTTGTTGCAGCAGGGTCTTCAATTGAATCAGGAGGAAAAACAAGGGCGTCAATGTAAAAACATGTGTATTTTGACGAGATCTTGAGTGATCCGCCCAGTCTGAATTCTTTAGGCAAAGGTTTGAAGGAAAAATTATCATTTTTGTTTCAAATCTTTTATTCCAAGTAGTAATACATTTAATAGAGTTCCTTTTTAGGACGTCCCACGGTAAGATTTGGGCGTCCTTATGCGATGGATCTGGGGTGAAAATGGACAAAACTCAATAGAAAAAAAACCACACAGTAATCCGTTTTAGACCATTCTGAATCCAAATCCGCGAAAAAAACCATAGGTGTATGTCTGTGTGTGTGTGTGTGTATGTGTGTGTGACAAAATCTTGTGTACTCTGCCCAGGCCTTAGTTCTAACCGATTTTAGTGGTTTTTTTTCTTCGACGCGGAAAACTATCTAGTTGTGCACTGCGGCGTCGGAATTTTGAATTTTCCTTTTTAACCTTTTGCGGTCGTACGGCATGTGTGACATGCCAGCCCACCGTTGTTAGCCTGGACGTCAGCTATTGACGAGGTTGAGTGGCTAGTGGTCGTATGGCATGTGTCACATGCACTTGTTGTTAGCTCGATCTAGTCGTATGGCATGTGAGACATGCCACCACTTTTATCCTCAATTACTTATTCCTACGAACTTCTAAATAATTTCTGGGCGGTATTTACCTATCTCAGATTCCTAGGCAACGAAATGCTTCAATAATTCGGGCGTCAAACTTTTTTCCGCTCCCTCCATATGAATTGCCAAACGGGGAACTCGTGGGAGGGATTTTCAGCTGGGAATTTTTTGGTTGCGATCATACTCTTTTCTCTTTTCCAACTGTGCTAGGTACCTATTCTATTCAATCAATCCAATTATTTTGACTTATTTTATCTAAATATTTATTTTCTCGAGTTACTTTTATCGAGTTACTTTCGCTACTTTTTATTCGAGTTATTTTATTTTAATCCGCAAACACGCCGGGTTTGGCCAATTTTTATTTTCAAAATAAATATTCTTACCAATTACTGCAATAAAAGTAACAGTTTATATTTTTAATGCTCTTTAATCAATTTGTCATAGTTTATAATAATGGTTTGAAGGATAAATACCCCTAAGTACTCTTGTCAGACCAAATGGAAAATGCGGGTCCTGACCTTGGTGTACCCGTCGCATTCCAAATAATGTTCTACCCAAGCCATTGAGCTGAGGTAGTTGAAATTTTTGCACCGTGGATCAAAGGTAGGTAGCACGATTTGATCAAAATATGAAAGTATTCCGCCGATCAGAACCCATGAAAATGGTCCATTGAAAAACTAAAAAAAGCGAGTGCCAAATTTTACCTCATTTTTAAGAGTGAAATAGTAATATTTTAAAAATAATTAAGAAAAAATTAATTTGATCATAGGATCCAGTCATTTATCCAGATTACAAATCAGTCGGGGAAATTTGGAAAATTTGACTCAATTTGGAACACAAACAATATTTGTAAGAGTGTTAGATAATTCCAATGTCGACGTAAATACCATTACGTCCAGGCTAACTCATCATCCCAGAATAAGCTTCGTCCAGGCTACCAAATGGCGGCTGGCATGTGACACATGCCATACGACCACAACGCTTGGTTCACCTTCGCAGCCTCGCGACCGCAAAAGGTTAAGGGGGGGAAGTTAAAAGTGGGGGTTAAAGCTTAAAAAACGTGCGTTTGACGGCATAATCTTGTAAACTCTGCCCAGGCCTCAATTTCCAACTGATTCGTGTGTTTCTTTTTTTGTTTGACTCAAATAACTTTCGAGTTACACATGATTTCACCAGAGTACCAAAATTCGCAAGGGGAGGGGATGAGTGGGGGGATAATATTCACAAAATATCCGATTTTTTAATATTTTGGTTCCGTTACTGTTTGCTAATTTTACCCAAGCTTTGAAATTGAGGAAAAATTCTCATTATACCTCCGGATTTTCATGAATTATTCTCTGTACCACCATGGAACCAATTGTGGTGCCACCATGGTGCCAGGACACCATAAACCGCATATTTCGTGTTTTTTTTTGTGTTTCACCTTGAATACGGATGTGAACCTCGACGGTCCGCCTACTAAAACTAATAGATGAAAGTTCAATGTTACGACGCTTTTCCGCTTTGGTGCCAGACTGGCACCATTGGCGGAAGGGGGGGGGGGTGAACTCGAATTCGCATGTTGGGTATAGTAGATCATGGATTTTAAAATGCTCTTCAGATTCGAGGCTCCTATGCCGCTAAAAATGTTATGGTGGATAATGGTGAGGGAGGGGGATTACTATTCCTTGCCTAAAGTAATTAATAAATTACATCGAGTGAAACAGTTTTATCGCTTACCAACTGGTTAAACTGATCTAATGCTTATCCAATGGGACGTCCCCTGGTTTCAAGACAATTGGCATGAATCTCCTGCTAATATCAACAAAGATATGGTTTTGGAAGTTAATAACCTTTCGGTTCGTCAAACCTTCCTGTTCAGTCACATGTGTCTTCACTCCAGAATAGCATTCATTATGTTTCACTATGTTTCGGGTAAATACTGAGCATAGCTTGGAAACGTCAACAAGATCAAGTTGAACATTTGAGTGAAAATCATCGTATTTTTATAGCATTTACAACTTCTTTGAGGATGTACTACATCTTACCGATGAGGAAGCTCTGTAAGTTATGAGAATAGCCTGAATTTCACCTGAACTTTTCTTCGCAACTTTACAGAGAACTTTCTGTTTATTGAAAACTTTCAATAAGAGAGTCATTTTTAAAAGCAACAGAAAACGAAGAAGCAAAGAGGGAAACCTAAAACGGAAATTTGGAATAGGTAATTGGTTAGAAAAACATGGATAGTTTCATTGTTTTGATCACTGTTTTCTACAAACATGACCTTCTTATTCTTCTTCTCATTCAAAAGTATAACCAATGACTTGTATCATGGAGGAAGCAAATCCCTGAAACTTTTGAGAAATGGAAAAAGTTAGATGTGAGCGACAAAAAACGATAAGTCACTTTTGTCGACACATTTGCCCCAATTTCTCGAGATCGACTGAATGGAATTAAATATATGTTTTTAAACATTTTGTAGGCAACAAGTTTTTCTTTTTTGATGCACGAGTCGGTTTGGTTCGATTACGTTTGTTGTCGACATGAAAGATCGGTAAAGTCGAATTATCAGTGATAGGTTGGACCTACATTTTTGTGACAGCACTAATTTCAGATTTTGAGAATACAAACTATCCTCTCCCTCCTGTCTATTTGTTCTAAATGTTATTAAAAACAACCGGAAACGATCGGGAGAGTTTTGAATAATTAGGAAAGTCAGATAATGGGGATGATATGAAGAAAAACGTGATTTTGTCCAAAAAATAAGGCGATTTCATTCGATGATTAGGGCTTGGAAATTTCATCAATCAGTAAGTAGTGTTTTTGGAACCTTCATTTTTCTTAACGAATCCAATGATACGTAACTAAGTAAATTTATCCATATTTCAAGTGGTTAAATGACACTGCTGCTCATGACGACTGTTCTCATTTCGGCTCTCTCTGGATTCTCTCAGGTCGGCTGTCGCGTATGCTTTTGTCTCATGTCACATTCCGCGTTAACTGTAACCATGTGTCGAGTCTTTTGGTTCCTAATTGGGAAAACCTTCCTAAATCATACAAGGTTCAACACCCAATGAAGGGTGTGAAATTTGATGCATCGTAACGTCCGGGATTTTCCGGGACTTCGCCGCGGGTAAAAACGGAGTTGGGAGGATGGCTCGGAGGAAAGGGAGAGTGTAAGCGACTACGTAAATAGCGGGTTGATTGTGGGTGGAGGGAAGAAGGGAGGTGAAGCGAAAGGGAAAATAGAAAGAGGGGAGAAAGAGTTGAGAGGAGACAACCCACCTCTACCTCCGTCCTGCGTTTTCCTCTTCCTGCACCTTCTTCCACGGCCAACGACGCCCAGAAGCTTGATATCTTATTTTCCCTTCATCCCGACCTCTCACTGGGGTGATTCTGAGAGACTTTGGTGTTTTCCTCCCCCAAATTCATGGCACCACTTCGCTCTTTCGGCTGTTTCAACACGTCGATCAACAACATTGATAATATTCGATAATAATTGTCGAGGTTGGTCAACAATCGTATGAATAATGTCAACTCTGAACTTGCATTCTGAAGTGTGAGAGAAGACTACAAAATGGGCTTTAGGATGTTAGTGACGCTCAAATTGTTACACAACGGTTCCTTATTCCTTCCGAGACTACCGAGGTTGCAGAGGCATGGTTTTCACATTTTAAGTTTGAAGAAAAATATACTCCAATTTCAAAACATCCACTCGTGTTTTACGTTTTGGACTTTCCTGAACAATTTTGTTTGCGTTTCTGTCTCTTTTGTCATGAAATCCTAACAACAGGCAAATCTATACGAAGTTGTTGTTCGAGTCTGGGGCGGTTAGTGCGTCCTTAGAGGGAAGGAGAAACTTTAACATTGTTAATGAATCATTGTGGCTCTTCCATCCGCGTGTTAAAATGCTGCAAATTATTACACGAAGGTTTATCATTTCTATATAGATCAATCGTCTACAAACAACATGGCTTTGCCATTGTCACTCTTTCTTTCCCCTTCTTACTTACAAACAATAGGTTATACCTAATTACTGTGTACCTACTTCACAATTAAGTTTATTTGGAAGAAATAAACGCCTAACACTCAGTTCGAAGAAATAAACAGTTTTTGGTGCATTCATGAAGAAACTGAGGACATCTTGGTCAGGTAAAATTTGAACGGAGATTAGGCCTTTTCTGCGATTCACACTCGTGTTTCTGATTTAAAACAAGTTCAACCCTTGAGTTTTCATGGGGAGTATACAGTTGGTTCTAAAAAGCTCTAGGTGGTCTCATTCGATTCTAAAAATCCAATTATATTTTAAATTGATGAAAAAACAATACTACCTTTATATCAACAGTTTTTGAGCTAGGGCGTTTTAAAATTGTCAACCCCTAATTTTCAACCCTAAAAAGTGAATAACATCAACCAAAAGCTTCGGGGTATTGTTGCCCATACACCAAATTTCATCAAAGTCGGTCCGTGGGATTCTACGTGCCTTGAAACGTAAACCAAGAAATTTTGAGTGAGGGGGGGGGGGATTTTTTTTCTTCAAGGTCGATTCCGAAGGTTTATTATTGAAAATAATGAACCAAAATCACAACCTAATAAAAAAATTTGAACCACAACAATGTGGAATCCATGTGAATCCGGGACTTTTCACCTACTTGCCATCGATCAAACATCGGATTTCATGAGCATTTTTCATTAATTTTACTGCATTTTAACGATAATCATCAATTGTTCAGATAGGTAGGTAAGGTATGTAGGAGAAATCTTCAAATTTGATTATTTTGGAAGAGACTGCTGAACACATCATAAGAGAATGTGACCTCTATGATGAGGAGCGAAATAATATGTGTGGCCAAAGATCGTATGGAGGGCCATTGGAGAACCTTGTTTCTGATACCAATTCATACAAACGATTAGAAACATTTGCAAGGAAATACAGGGAACAGTCAGATAATTCAGTGTATATCAATATCCTTGATCTACTGATTTCTGGAAAGCAACCATCCCATAAAAGCTGTCACCTCCGCGAGGTCCATCCTGGGCATGGGTCAAGTCCAACCCCATGGCGAACGGCAGACATTATTGACATAATACATGTAAATTAACATAGCCCGCTGTACCTCCTCACCAAATAAAATGGTGAATTCAGAATGATTTCAAAGGGTCCTTGTAGGCCTTAGACACAATCTATCAATACAGTATAGCGGACGGCGGACGGCCAAATTTTAGGATTCTACGTACCTTGAAACGTAAACCAACAAATTTTGAGGGAGGGTTAAACAAAAAAAAAAAAGCTTCCGCTACCTTGGTAGACTCAGAAGCAATACTTGGTCGATTACAAAGGTTCATTATTGAAAAAATAAACCAAAAACGTCGGCTGACTGATAAGGGAACAATAGGTCCGACAAAGCTCTGAGTTGTTTAATTCTAATCTAAGATGAAAACCCAGTTACTGTGTACTTACTGAAAGTTCGTGAGCTAGGACGTTAAGATGATTGAAATTCCCACTTTTCACCGTTTACTAGAACTAGTTCCTAAATGGAGCCGATATAGCAATTTCATCGAAATTGGTTCACGGAAACTGGGCAGAGTGCCATACACGGCGGTCGGAAAATTTTGTATTCTTATTTTTTGGATTCTACTTACCTTGAAACATAAACAATAACATTTTGAAGGGGGCTAATTTTTTGTTTTTGTTCGATTATAAAGGTTTGTTAGCGACAATGATAAGGCGTAAACGCTGCGGGGCAGGAAGTAGTTGAAAGCCATAACTTGCCATTACTTGCTATGTGAATATCCCCAAAAACGTTCGTCATCAACACGGTTCCAGGGATCCCGACATCACTTCCTAGCTCCATGGCAATCCCTATGTCTTATCACCACTGAGAGTATTATTATTATAACATTATTACATTATGGATCATTCCATTCGATATGCGTAGGAAATATCGGTTTAAAAACGAAGATAATTTTTTAGTTATACTAGCCTGGCTTTTCAGAACGCAAAATAACAACATCAAAAAACACGAACTCTTCATCTGCCGAAATATTACAAGTTAAAATAAGTATATAAGTAGTAAGTTAAAATAATAGTAGTAAGTAGTAAGTAGAAAGTAGTATGTAAGTAAATAATAGTAGTAAGTAGTATATAAGTATATAAGTATACTTATATAAGTATAAAGTAAGTATACTTATATAAGTAGTATGTTAAAATAAGTAGTAAGTTACTGGGACGAGCATGACGTTGCGTTCGAGCATTTGAGGGATTAAGCTCGGTAATATCACCATCAAGTATCTCTGATGTAGCTGGGGGTCACTTTTGCATAATTTTTGGCTATAAATAGGAAGAGCGACCGCCGCACGAAAGGGCAGCAGACTGGTAATTTTCGTGAGATAGCCTGCCGTTTGCACCCTCATGCACCTTATGACCGGATTTTCGTCTAATACCATACATTAATAAGGGGAAAAATTATACAACGGTTCATGATTTCCAATTTAAAACTAAAAAACGTCTGCCAAGTGGGTGTGGCACATAGCTTCCTCGTATCCATAACCCGATTTTATAGATGATCCGATGCAATGTAGTTAATCTCCAAACATCAATCTCTTTGTACTACTCAATTTACTATCAAAGTAGTACATCATTTGAATAAGAGAACGAACTGTTACAGAAAATTAAATTAAATTATAATACTCATAAGGAGCTGGTAGGGGGAAGCAAGAAAATATGGTTACAGATTGGAAAGTGAATTCAAGTTAACTGGAAAAGAATACACACGTTTACAAAGTTATACATTGCGCGTTTGCATGCGCATAGGCATCTCCCCGAGGGCGACGATTTTCGAAGGGGACCATTCACACGCCAATCCAAACAATCCCTGAAAATTTCATCGAAATCAGGTAGAAAATGTGCACGTTATGGAGGTGTCAAGGATTTCACGTTTGCGCATGCGTAGCGGCTACTATCAGTTCGGCGGTGTTGATTTTCATAGGGGACCATCTATACGTCAATCCACACAATCCCTGAAAATTTCATCGAAATCAGGTAGAAAATGTGCACGTTATGGAGGTGCCAAGGATTTCACGTTTGCGCATGCGTAGCGGCTACTATCAGTTCGGTGGTGTTGTTTTCATAGGGGACCATCTATACGTCAATCCACACAATCCCTGAAAATTTCATCGAAATCAGGTAGAAAATGTGCACGTTATGGAGGTGCCAAGGATTTCACGTTTGCGCATGCGTAGCGGCTACTATCAGATCGGCGGTGTTGATTTTCATAGGGGACCATCTATACGTCAATCCACACAATCCCTGAAATTTTCATCGAAATCGGATGAGAAATGTAGAAGTTATGGCTGGGGCAAAGATTTTACGTTTGCGCATGCGCAGCGGCTATTATCAGTCCGGCGCTGTTAATTTTCATAGGGGATCATCTACACGCCAACCCGCAAAATCCGACAAAAATCCGTAAAACGCGAGTGGAAATTTTGATTTTGGAGAACTTTTGTCTCAACCTTGAACAGTGAAAACAAAGCTTCTGCTACCTTGGTAGACTCGGAAGCAATAAACTAAATTTAAAATTAAATACGTCCCATAAGAACTAAAAGAACGTATATTATATATTGTATCTAGTACGAGACTCTACACAACTTTTATTACTCGTAAAATGCATGCAAAATTATGATTCATTCTAAAATAGAGTAAAGGGGAGCCGAAGTCATGACTGCACTGGCTGACAAAAAGTTAGTGCTCTTCTACTTTATTACCTTCAACGTATGAAGGAAAAAAAGCCTGAATTAATGCCATTATATAGGGTTATTCTGAAACTCCATTAGACAGAGGAATTTTCTTCGTTTCCTGAAAGTCCATTAAGGAGGCATCGTTTGAAACATATAAACCTTTGTAATATTTTCGCCATTTTTCCCTTCCACCTTCAACATTAGCGAATTTTCAAAGAAAATGAAGCAATCGCAATGGACTCAAAGTTTCTAGCATGGAATTTTTTGAAAATTTGTCCACTGAAATCTGAAATACGTTTTGGAACATATTTAAACGCCTCCTGAAGATTTTCTGAAAATCATACGTCATCATGTGTGACTCCAGAGAAGTTTTACTTGAGTAATTGTTTCGCAATAAATTCAAGTTTGTGCCAAAATGTTCAAGATAACAAACGAAAAGACGAGTTCGTTAGCCATAAATTTACCTCATACCTTCTGCATGAATGGACATTTTTGATAGTGTTGATAAAAATCAAAGAAAACTCCATGAAATAATATAGAGCCAGACACGGACCAAATACAGGAATTTCGAATATATGTATAGAGAGCACTGCCTGAAAACGTTCATGTTTTGTTGGGTGGAGCTAAGTTCTCTATACCTATCTGTTCGCCTTTGAATAGGTAACCAGTTAACCATCTCGTGCACAATACGTTCATGAAGGTAGAAGTACTACTATATATCGTTTATCCTTTCTAACTCCGTGGTTTTGTGAAAATACAATTTTATTCATCAGAAATGCACAATAAATTTTCAAATCAAATGCCGAAGTTTTTTCTCTTCATGTTATTCGGTATAAGTATCAATATTGGTTGACTTATTTATGGAATGATTTTTTTTTTCAAAAGAGGAAAATATCAATTCTTTCAAGTTTTTGAATAATGTTGATTTTCGCAGAGCTGTCAGTAAATGAATTGATTTTGGAAACTTCCAAACCCAAATATCTACATTGGACCTTTTTCTACTGTTTGTGACCACGAACTATCAATTTGGATGATTAGAACCTGATTAATCCATTCCGGCCGACCCCTTATGACGGTGGGAAGAATGACAGCGGTGTACATAAATGACAGTACTAAGGAAACACCCCCTCCCCCCAACACATACCTAGTGAATAATAAACAGTTTTGCAATTGCACAATAGTACCTTCCCTGCTCTCTTTGCTTCTCCCTGAATGGACTGCTCTATTTGCATTTCTTCAGTATTATAATGAAACGAAATGAATAAATATATATGGTAATTTCTGACAAGTAAAAGTGAAAGTTCATAACGAAAACGGTCGATTGGATTAATTTTAGGATCGGAGGTGGGTATATATTTTCGTGCAAACAGAAGGATCCGGCTGGGCTGGTGAATGGAGAGCCGTTGCATCCGATTCATATATATTTATACCAAGAAGGTTGAGCATAAGACTTTGGGAGGGATCGGGAGTGGAGGAAGAAGGGATGAACGAGTGGGCAGGAGGGGCTGGGATGACGTCACAGCAGTCTGTGACCTACTGGCTTTACTGAATCGATTGTAACAAGTAAGCCACCCCTTGCCATGGCCACCCCTACTCATTTTATATACACGCTTCCTCTGTCCAATCGATACATACCATCGATCCTTTCGAACTAGCCAGGCTGGTTCGAAAATAGGACGGGAATCATTCTTGAACAGCAATTATCGAGCAATGCTGGCTAATTATACATGGGAGTTTCCAAGTTCAGATTGGATGAATGGGGGTGTTTCAGGTACTATAAAATTACTCTAAAATCCGTACAAGATTCGTTATATCTTATAATTAACCTCTAGGATCGATCGAGGAAAAATTAAACTTCTGAACAAAAGTTTTAAAAACTTTTTTGTCATGGTATACATGACGTTACCCAGCAGTAGGGCTTGATGTCCATTTCCTCGTGGAATGGATAAGGACAATACTCAATATTGAAAGGAGAAATGATTCAGAATAGTCTAAAACGGATTACTGTGTGGTTTTTTTTTCTGTTTAGTGTTGTTCTCCTTCACCTCTGATCGGTCGAATAAGGACGCCCAAGTCTTACTGTGGGACGTCCTAAAAATACCCGATTTTCAATATTTCGGGAGCTATTGAAGCTGACGATCCTTTCCAATCCTTGAAATACAAAGAATGAAATCATTTTTTCTTCCGGGTCTACCAAGGCAGCGGAAGCATTGATTTCACTTTCAAGAATGAAAAAAAAAATGTCCCCAAAAGCACATTTTTAATTCCATGTCTGTCTGTCTGTGTGTCTGCCATTAAATCCTTATTACGGGCAAAACTATACGAAGTTATTATTCAAGAAATCATAATTTTAAGGAATTATGTGGGTTTTCGTGTAGATGGTCCCCTAAGAAATCACGCACCAACAAAAGATCATTGATAAGAATAGACGGAGAAGGAATAGAGGTAGAAATTAATAGGAAAATATAGAAGTTATTGCTATTTCGAGGATTTTACATTTGCGCTTGTTATGAGACTACTAACAATCCGGGGGCCATGATTTTCATGATGAACAGTGTACACGCTTACCCGCTTAATCGCAGAATTTCGTCGAAATCTGAAACTAACTTCGTATAGTTTTGCGCGTTACAAAGGTTCGATGACAGTCACAGATGACACACAAAAACCTAGACAGACACGGAACCAAAATTTTTCACGAAGGTCTAAAACGTGAAACGCGAGTAGAAATTTTGATTTTGGAGAACATTTTTTTACCTTGAAAAGTGAAAACAATGCTTCCGCTGCCTTGGCAGACTCGGATGCAATATTGCAATGATTCCAAAATATTTGGATTTAAAATGACTCCTACATACTTTACCTACCTATGTCGAAAACCGATGATTTTCGTTGAATGCAGTGAAATGCAGGGAAAAATTCTGATGAAATTCCATGATTTATTTATGAAAAAGTTATGTAGGTGAAAACTCCCGGATCTCCACGGATTTCACATTTGTGTGGTTCAACAAATTTTACTAGGTTGTGATTATCAACGCGGGGATGATGACTCCTCCCCTCTAAAGGTACACTAACCCCCCTAGACTCTATGACGAATTGGCATTGGCCAGAATAGTTCAGGTGACTTCCAGTCAACCTAAAAATCAAATGAGCTACGGCAGGAATTAATTCAGGTTCCACTTTTTTTTTTCGACTTTCCAAGTGTCAATTATTCATCTGCTGCCGTGTCATCTGATTATGGAGCGCGGATGATTCTAAACCGTTAAAAGGATCTGTTAACGATGGAGCAAGTGAAACCACCAATTTGCAATCCAGCAAGGTAAACCACATAGACTTGAAGGTGGGTAAAACACGAATTCGCAGAGAAGGGAGGGTGGTGGCGATTTCGCCTGGATGAGGCTTCTCTGGGAAAGCGCATACTCTAGTTTTGCCCAACAAGTTGATATATTTGCTTGTTAGACGTTTTACTTCTGTAGTGTTCTCAAAGGTTTTTTTTAGCGCATTATGGCTTGTTCTAATCTCGGCTGAAGTACGAGGTCCCCTGTCTGGTGAAATTCTAGTGATGATGCGATTCTGCAAAACATTCTGTAATGTGACACCCCTGATGCAATGTACCCCTTTTCCAGTAACTTGAGATTGCAGCTTTTCCATCATTCATCTTGGTGTCAATGAGACGCTAAAATGTGTCAGACAATTTGATTTGTAAAGGCCCAGTTTTGATTTTTTTCGAGACAATCTGTATTGTTGGTGACGTTCGTTAGGTACTGCATGATGAAACTCGGCTCTTCGCGCCTCGCCAGGAGGTTCATATCTTCTTAACGCCTACGGCGTGAATTATAAAAAAAAACATGGATCATGTTTTAGCCAAATTTAGTGCAAAACTTTCAGTTGTAGGTAGGTATAACGATAGAAATACTTGAGTCAATCAATAACTCGAATTATCTTTTATCAATTAATGCTGATTAACAGGGGTTTCCACCGCACTCTCCATAGAAAACATGGAGCACTGGCCGACGCAACATATCTAAAACGCAATTAAATAAAACGAACCAAACCGATCTATCAAACTCAATCAACGGAAGAATGCCTCCCTTCGCTACCTAAGTTATAGAAAACATGGAACATGTTTCAGCCAAATTTATTGCAGAACCTCTAGTCGTAGGTTGGTGTAGGTATAGAAATACTTGAGTCTATCAATAAATACCAACTCAATTATTAATCACGAAATAAAGCCTACTTATCAATCACAGGAAGATGACCGTATCAAGGGAAAATTATTTCCGTGAACTATCATCCTGTTCAACACTCGTTAGAATGATCGAAATATAATATATTCTGCATGTCATGCAAAGTTAGTGAGTCTGCTGAAGGGTTCATGCAGGTGTATTTCTCTGAAAATAGCTAGTTTTAGGTTGAAAAAATATACATTCGTATTAACTCGAATTATTTTTTATCAATTAATGCTGATTAGTAGGGGTTTCCACAGCACTCTCCATAGAAAACATGAAGCAATGGCCGACGCAACATATCTAAAATGCATTGAAATAAAACCAACCTAACCGATCTATCAAAGTCAATCAAAAATACCTTTCTTCGCCATCTACCTATAATAATATGCTCTATCAATAATTGTTCGTTGTCGTCTGAAGGGTTCATGCAGGTGTATTTCTCTGAAAATAGCTAGTTTTAGGTTGAAAAAATATACATTCGTATTAACTCGAATTATTTTTTATCAATTAATGCTGATTAGTAGGGGTTTCCACAGCACTCTCCATAGAAAACATGAAGCAATGGCCGACGCAACATATCTAAAATGCATTAAAATAAAACCAACCTAACCGATCTATCAAAGTCAATCAAAAATACCTTTCTTCGCCATCTACCTATAATAATATGCTCTATCAATAATTGTTTGTTGTCGTGTGTAATAAAGCGGATTTTCTAGCCCTTATAATAGGGTAAGGGGCGAAAAATTGGCAAAGTGAGTTAGAATAAATTGTTGGATAAATCAATAGCTTTTCAATGAGTGGATTTCAGTGGGTTGGATAATACATAAGTTATATTATCCCTAGCAACATACCTAAAATGCATTAAAAATAGGAGGGTCGCTATTTTTGTAACACAATTTTGTGACCTGTTTGGCCGGTTAGCTCACGGTTAAAACATGTTCCATAATTATAAAAGGTATTATTATCAACTAGCAGAATATGACAGGAAGACAACTAGGTTCACATAGTACAAGAGTGTTCAATCGTATTTGAGATGTGTAGCAGTTCTATTTCGCAACTCATGAAACCGCTCATCTAGGTACCTGAAAACCACGTAATATACGACGCGTATTTTCCAAACGGATAGACGACAAGACACGTGAAAGATAATACGACGAGGAGGAACAGTCCATGGACGTTGGGGATGGAAGTTGGGTGAGGAACAGTGAAGTTATAGCGGGGGCCACATCTATCATTGAGGTGGCTCGAGTGCTCGCCGTGCCCCCCAGGCTTTTCCCTTCTCGATGTCATCATGTAGGTCATAATTTACGTCTTTGTTGCCTTGGAGCGTCATATGCGCGCGGAAATGCGCTGCTCCGCATCACCTTGACGTGCAGGATCGGCAACCCGTGGACAAGGAATTTCTGAGGGCTCAAAGGGATAACAAAATACTCCCATTTGTGCAGCATGAGTGAATGAGCGAATAATCAATGAAATATTTTAAGCCATTTTTGAACTACAAAAATGTTCTTCACTTAATATGGTTCATTCTTAATATAAACTTTCACTATGAACATAATTATTATGTCCAATATATAACTTAAGAAAACTCCTCTTGAGAAAATTCATTTTTGGAGTCTATATCTTCGAGAATTGGAACTCTTTGAGTCTTGAGCTATTATAGTTTAATTTTTGGTTTATCTTTGTCTGTTTGTAAGTCAGTATGTTAGGTAGTTGTTTTGGAAAGGTGTAAAGGTTCTGCAGCGAAGAAAAAAAATACATTGAGATCCCGCAGCCACATCTAATCAAGAAGTACAATCAGGGAGTACATGATTTAGATAAGTATCTTGGTAGGTACCGTCCAGAGTTGAGGAATAAATAATGGTGGTGTAATTTATTCTCAAATGGGCTGAACATTTCTGTAGTGGCGAGTTATCTACTGTATACCTAAGCGTTTGAAGATGTCCCATCTTGAATTCAGACGGAATATAACCACGTGTATGTTGAATGAGCAAAGCCAGGACCCAGGTGCCGTAATTCAGCAGAAGGGAACTAACACGTTTGGTTTTACTTAAAAGGGAACCACGCCGCTCATTGGCTCTGTTCAGTGTTGAGTTTGGTAGAAATACTTAGCAAGGGGAAGAGAATGGTTGCTGCGTGCTCTCCACAATCACAAACTCTTTAATGATGATGATTAAATGACTTTATGACTTTAAAGATAAGTACCTCATATTGAAACTTCTTAAGGTTATTACTGAACACTGAAGTGGAATTTGAGTGGAGCTTTATTTAACTCCGTACAAAATAAAAATAGTTAACCGTGCGAAATGTATTTTAAATATGATAAACATTGCCAAAAACATGTTGCATTTTGAAGTCCAAATATAATCATAAACGATGTTGGTAGTTCAGTTGTTTGATAAGCCTGGAACTCATTCTTAGCCACGTGCATTTTAAAAAATATAATGATTTTCCTGAGCTTATTGTAATTTTTTTATCTTTTTTTTAAATATAGGTATTTATCAATTAGGTTTAATTCCATAACTTGAACTCTGAAAATTTTGAAACTGAAAAAAGTACGCCATATCGGTATATGTACTCATTCTTACTCATATGCTATTTCTAAAGTGCCAATCTATGAGTTTATGAGAATTTTGCCAACAATTTAATAGTAATTACAACTTGATTGTAAAATAAATAACTATGAGTCAAACTGCATAATATTACTACATCTACCAATAATACCCAGCATACTGTTTGGCTGAAAAAATTTAACACATAGAACAATGTAAAAAACGTGTATACATATATAATGTTGGAGGATTTGGGACGCCAAGGTCATTTATCGTTTTCAACCAAAAGGATGGTGAATATTGGTTTGCAAACAACTGAAGGTTGAATGTGAACACTCGTTTAGAATTCCTCAGAATGGAACCAGCTGAGTTGGTTCATCACTCTCTGATTTGTTTACAGCGTTTTCCAAAATCTCAGAAAGGAACCATCCACACATAATTTGACTTTTAGGCGCTCTACTACAGATATTGCATTTAATATAGGTAGGAAGTGACGCAAAATTTATTTAGGTTAGAGGAGAAAAGAAAAAAATCCCGATAAAATTATCACCTGATTTGAAAACTTGAAATAACTTTGACGCTTGATTACTCAAAACAAGGTTTTTGTGGTTGGTTTCTTTCTGGTTAATGCCGTCTAATTCATCTCTGTCTTAGCTAGAACCCAAGGAGGCTGCAAATGCACAAAAAAACAATGTTTTTAGCTACTTCATAATTCGGTCTGTAGAATAGTTGGTTTCATTCGTTTCTTATACTGAACAATACCATAAATTGATGAAAGAACGTCATGGAACATTCTTTAAATAGGCAAATAATTATCCTCATTAGCGAACGGTTGGTCACACACACCTCTGGGTGGTAACAAAAAATTCTTAAAATTCGTCACTATTTGAAACTGATAGAAAAACATTACCTACCTGTGCTACAAGCTTGGGCGTTTTGAAAATGTTTTCCCCACTTTTGATCCTCTTAGAAGTGACTGACAGTAACCAAAACCTTCGGGGTACAGAAACATTTTCATTCGGTGTTTGGCTTCTCGTCGATTCCATATTGATACCTTAAAGCACAAAGGAGCTATGTCCATCCATCTTCCACATTTTTTATTTGATTTAATTTCAGAAAAACTCAAATTCAACAAAAGTATTATCGAGTTTTCTTGACGATAATAGCTTGAAAATCTATCGAGGAAATCAAGGAGTTTAGTGTAATAAGCCATTATTTTAGGAATTGTGCACTGGTGATAATTTCTTTTGCGTTTTTCTCAAAACTCCATTTTTGGACATAGCACCTTTGTGCTTTGCAAGGTATCGATATTACATTATCCTAATACATAAAACCCCAACCGTACTTATGTACGTCGGAGACGAAAAAGTCGTGGGCGGGAGGAGTTAGAAGAGTCGTGGTGGGGGGGAGTAGGAGGAGAGAGCTATCTCGCGGGATAAAATTCCACCTTTGTGAAGTGTAACTCATGTAATATCCCTCTCCTAATATTTGAATTTTTCTGAAATTAAAAAAAAAAATCAAAAATGTTGAAGACGGGTGGAAATAGCACCTTTGTGCTTCAAGGTATCGATGTACTATCTATGATTTGTTTTTGCCGCATTTAGCAGGCTTTTCAGGTAGTTGAAAATAATAAACCAAAAGCTCCAGAAGGGTTCACAAGCAAAAATTCAGTTTCAGGATCTACGATGGGAATCGGAGGATACAAACTTGCTAGTCAAAGCCTATGGGTTAGTCTTTGGCAGGCTTACGGCGGGGAGGCTGCAACAATTAGATCGAGAAGTTCGCTCTGCTGTGCGCTCTTGGCTGAAGTTCCCTCCTGGTGTCCCAAGTGCCTATTTTCACGCACCGGTCAAATCCGGTGGGCTTGGCATTGTGTCTCTCTCGGCATGTATCCCTTCACTGCGCCGCCGGCGCCTGCTAGCCCTTCAGGGGTCGAGCTGGGAGGTCGCCCGTGCGGCTGCTGATCTTGATTTTGTCAGGCAGCAGTTAGCATGGTGCGACCGAGCAACACCATCTGCTCCAAAACCCAGTTCGTCTGCTGAGTTCGCTGCTGCGCTGCATGAATCGGTGGATGGTAAAGAACTCCGACAGTGCTCCGAAAGCCTTGTCTCATCCCAATGGGTAGATTGGGCTTCGGAGGGCATTGGGGCCCGCGACTACCGACACTTCCACGCCATCCGCGTGGCATCTTTGCCAACTGCGGTGCGGTGTTCGAGAGGTAGTCGCGGGACAACGCTACCCCTTTGCCGTGCCTGTCGGAGTGGAAATGAACACCTGTATCATGTGGTGCAGCAGTGTCCACGAACTCATGGGGGCCGCATCCTCCGTCATGATGCGGTCGCCAAGCAGATAGCAGGTGCATTGTCATCTAGCGGCTGGGATGTTGAGAGAGAGAGATTGTATCACATGCCAAGTGACCAGGGTAAGAAGCCCGACATTGTTGCTGTCAAGCCCGACCAGTCTTGCATTATCCTGGATGTCCAAGTTGTCAATGGCAGCTTGGACATGGAGCAGACTTGGCGGGCCAAGATAAGGAAATATGACACAAATGATTTACGGCAAGCAGTGTCGGAGCTAAAAGGAGTGGCACCCAACAACATCAGGGTGATGACTGCAACCTTGTCGTGGCGCGGTGTGTGGTGCGGGAAAAGTGCCACGGAGTTGCGCGAGTTGGGCATCTCAGTAGGCGTACTCCGTGGTATCACCACCCGTGTCCTGCTCGGCTCATATTTGAACTGGTGGTCGTTTTATAGAGGCACTTCCCTTCATCCTTCTCTCCCACCCCCACCTTCCTCATCTTCCCTCATCCCTAGGGCCGGCGTCGGGTGAGTCCTGGGCGTCCTCCCCATTATTTTATTTATTTATTTATTTTATTTTTATGGCGTGCCCCCTCCGTCAAAAAAGACATTTTGTCTTTGAGGGGAGATTGAAAAAAAAAAAAAAAAAAAAAAAAAAAAAGTCTACGGCTTGCCACCGCTTTTGCTCGTACGTAACACCACGCCTGAATTCTAACAGCCTTCCCATAACAACAATCAGGGTATGAGAAGATCATATTCACGTGGTTCATTGATCATGGCCACATAGAATTTAAATTGTTGGTTTACAGCATTTATAGAGGTTATTAATTTGCTTTAAAAAAAAAATTACATAAAACTTTTAGGTCACAGAAATCAGAGGCAGATATGAATCAAAAAGTGATAATATCAATCTCGACATGGATAATAGCAGAAATCTGTATTATTAACAATCAGCTAATTTTATTTTCAGTGTACTACAGCAACTCCTCTACTTAACACCGAACTGAGTTCTATTCAATGCCGTATATTCCGTACTTGTCGTTATTCTCCGTCACTTGTACATAATTGAATCGTTTTTCTAAAATTTGGGTTTTTTGTGTACGATAGCTTTATATGGCTCTCGATATGGAATGAAGTATTTTTCATTTTCATTTTCCTTTCTTGTGATTAAATTTTTGAAATTATTCTCTTATTGGGTCGTTGATCAACGTAGTGACGTTGATTTTTGCAACATGAATGTCCGATATCAAAAAAGTTCACTGAGACTTTTCCATCCAACCACAACAATCCAAGAACGCAATTGTTTGACACTTTTTTCGAATACCAAAACCGAGTCCTTGAATTAAAAGAATCAAGTGCTACTAAAGCAGAAATTTATGAAATAGGAGATGAAGCCACCATCAGCCATGTTACGCAACGTTCAAAACTGCGGTAACTCACATTGTTATCATCAATTGACTCGCGAATTCGTCAAGAAACAATGCCAGTGTACAAAGCTGATTCTATCGTGGTCTACCCATATGCATGGAAGACTGTAAATATAGACGGTAGATTAATGAAAGCAGGGACGGTGGGTAGACAACAAATAGATCTGGTTTCGCAGCGCACCGAACTTTGGACGGGAAGGAATGCTATTAGGGTCATTTCAAAATTTGGGGTTATTTCTTGTCACGCAGCTTTTGTGAACAATCTATTTGTCTTGGAAATTCAGAATTTTTTCAGGGAGATACAGCAGGTTGGTGTCTACAAAGATCACATAGAATGAATTTCACTAATCAAATAACTCAGATAATTAAAAATCATTAATGATCCCAATTCTCTCTCCCTACACCTGTCACAGAGGGTAGGTTGGGAACTTTGAAAATTTTTGGAGAACTCTATATTCATATTTTAATTTAAGTAAAAAACGTTATTGGTCCAGAATACTCTCCTCTTCAGGAATAAATTAGAAACGAACGAAAATTCCATGAATTGGAAGGGTTTTTGCTATGTTTTGATGCTGTCACAAGGTTTTATCCTCTCTCCCTACAATTTTTTTGAAATGCCTGCCCACTCCTGGAAAACGATTATTTTGTGTCATGAAAAACAAAAGTGAACACTGCTGCAAGATGGCTTCCGAAGCTACTGAAGTTTGTTGAATTTCCAAGCTCCCAGTTGTGTGGGTTATGTTGTGAAGTGTTGAAGCTTTGAGAGTAGGTAAATACTTTCTCTCTCCCTACAACCACCTCACTCATCAGGGTAAGTGTTCAACTAAGTTTAATTAAACTCAAATTACAATTATGAATGCCATAGTGTTATTTATTTTTTCTAACGTTCAGAATCAATAATGGTTAGGCCAGTAGAGAGTGATAACCTCACAAATCTCTCTCCCTACAACCTCTCTACCTACAACTTCTGGGAAGAGGCTGGTTTGTAGGGAGAGAGATGGAATTGCAGGGAGAGACGTTTTTTTTTCAAAGCCGTTTACATTTTTAAGAGTTACCTGAACTATTTACACCGCTGGGTCATGTAATTCTGACTTTTCATTAACCCACATTTTACGAAAGATTAGACTGATTGAAAGACTTGAAGAATCTGATAATTCTGATGTACCTAGATTATAGCTTCGGACTGTGATTGCGATATGTAAAAGAGACTCCTAAACTAAGATTCTCGTATTTTGAAGGAATAAAAAGGTTTCATGGGTTAAACTCACACTTGGTTTTCTCTCTCCCTACAAAGTCGAAATTATGGAAAAAAATTCAAAATTCTATAAATTTGAAACTACTTGATAAAGTGTGCGCCCACTTCAGGATCTGCCTCAGTGGCCAAAACAAAGGACGTTTACGGAAGAAAAAACATAAAAACTTCAACAATAATTTATGGAAAAGTTCGAGGACAAAATAACCCCAAATTTTGAAATGGCCCATTAGTTGTTTTGATAGAATTGCTTGGATTTGGATAACTGAATACACAGAAACATGGTGGAAACAAACATAGCAGGTCAAATCTCAAGGGTTCATTCGCTCATAGAACTCATTTCCTAAAAATTTTGAAGTTGTTTTTCAACAATTTGTTTCTGGGAGTATTTCTACTTTTGTTCGTCTTGACTTCTTTACGTCCTAATAACCATTAATCTTTTGTAATGATGACCATCCCACACCACGGCTAAATATTTATGGGAATTGCATTTTAGATTCTACAACAAATATGTGAGAAGTTTGCTATCTACAATAATAATTGGACCTCAAAAAGATCAATGTTCATTGCCTGTTGCTTCAAATAATTTTTTTAATTTGATTTTAGTAGCCTTGCAATTATTGTTTCTTTACATCGTATAAGTACGTACAACATGCATAAAATGGTTATTACATCATAACATAATTTCATGATTCAAATCTTTTAAATTTCAATCTTTGAAATATTTAAAAATCTCTTGAGATATTTTAAATCTTTTAAATTTCATGATTTAAACATTTTACTTCAATCTCTGTCATCAACATCGATTCAACTGCCTCGTCAATACTTCTCGTCGGATGTATTAAGAAACCATGTAATGACTATAACGGAATCCAAACGTAGGCTTCGATTGATTTCACCCGGGGTCAACGCACCCACTTTGTTCGAGGTGAAAGCGACACTTCTGCCATCTCCTACAAATAGGAGTAGAACCAATCACGTGTATGATTCTCTATATTGTGGAAACACTTCCACAATTGTTGTTGTGATATGCTCGGTCGAGCGATGTATTGAGAGCCAGTTAGAGAGGAAATGACTTGAATTTTGCAAGCTGCCCGATATTGGGTCGCCAAGACGACGCAGCCTGCTAAGTCGACGTTCAGTTGCAGTGATAACAACTGAACTGATGGGTGTGTTCCAAAACTTTCCATTCGTCAAAATGTTGATTTCGTTTAAAAATAACGTTTTTTCGATGTTTAAATACACTTGCTCTATTTCTACCAAGTTCTACCAAGGTAGCGGAAGCTCTTTTTCCACGTGTCAAGGTTGAAAAAAAAAGTCCTCCAAAATCGAAACTTCCACTCGCGTTTTACGTGTCTGTGTTTTACAGGTTTTACGCATTTATCACGTTCCGTGTCTGTCTGTCATGAAATCCTTGCCAAAGCCATAACTTCAATAATTCTCATCTGATTTCGATGAAATTTTCAGCGATTGTGCGGGTTGGCGTGAAGATGGTCCCCCTTGAAAATCATCACCTCCGGACTGATAGTAGCCACTGCGCATGCGCAAACGTTAAATCCTTGTAACAGGCATAACTTCCAAATTTTCTATCCGATTTCGATGAAATTACAGGGAATATGCGGATTAGGTTTTAGCTGATCCCCCATGAAAATCATCATCCCCGGACTGATAGTAGCCACTGCGCATGCGCAAACGTGGACTTCCTCGTTACAGCCATAACTTCTACATTTTCCATGTGATTTTCAGAAATTTTCTGAAATTTTCAGAAATTAAGCGAGTTGGGGTGATGATGGTCTCCTATGGAAGGCATTGACCCTAAATTGAAAGTAGTTTGTGGGCATGTGCAAACGTGAAATCCTCGTAACAGCCATAACTTCTAAAAATTTCCAACAATATTCAAAGATCGTGCCGGTTGACGTGTAGACGTGTAGAGTCCCCTATGAGTGTAGTGGAAGGTACTTAGAGACTGAGAACCCAACAAACCCCTCAAGATTCCCAAGGTCTCAAGGTTGGACACCTGACAGGGCCGTGCATTAGGATTGGTGCTCGTCAGGCAATGAATCGGAATACGACCAATTCTTTCACTTATCGTGCGAATGTACGCCAATGCACTACCAGTGACTTAGAAATGAAGTTAAAGTAACTGGCGCCCCTGTTTTCTGATAAATTTCACTTTAAACGCGCTTTATACTATTTTTGATCATCTGAGTGATATTATTCGTTTCTAGAAATTTAACAAGTTCTTAAAATTGGTGAAAAAAAACAAGTAATGATCATTCACTAATTAGGTGATTAATTATTCTGACTAGGCCAACAGTTGCTCCCATAAAGCTCGAGTGTTGTAGCAGTTCCGCGAACTATGCCTGATGAGGCGTCGCTGCGCTCCTTGTCTAGTCCCCAGGGGGTGACACCAGAGGCATCACCTCAATCGTTCAGCACAGGGTCACACTAACCCAAAAACAAACAAAAAACTATAAATGCTAATAAAAATTGGAAGATCTTTCAAACCTCAAACATAAAGAAAGCTTATCCGACGACAAACAACTAAAATAAAGCAACAACCACAATCGACAAATATCTTCAATTTTCAAATATGTTTGTAGGATGTATTTAGTCCTATTGTACCGGTAGTGTTAGAAGGACAACAGATTCGTGCACTGTTGGACACAGAGCAGACAATTTCGTTCCAGGACAAAGGATTGAGTTAGTAAAAGCCTCTTTAGAAACAAATAGGACAAACAAAATATTACGAGCGAATTCATAACCCTCACACATTCAAAGAAGAAGGCAAAGTTCTATCACCGGTCACATACAGACTGATAAACAAGCTGTAAGCTGACAATAACACGTCAGTTAGTTGAAACTATTCCTACAACTGACTTGACGAGGAAAACAAATTTTTAAAAAAATCAATAATTATTTTAAAAAAATAGTTAATAAGAAACACAATTCAAAAAATATTTGTATGTGTAAATGGAAATAATAACAATCATAGTATTGATCACGTTACATGCCCAAGAGACGTAAACGGGAACATGAAACAAGAAGATTTGAAGGCCATCCAGCCAAAGCCATCAAGTACGATGGGATCCTCATGGAAAAGTCTTAATAATTTACAAATAATAGATAGCAAAGAATCTTTTAAAAATACGATAACAATAATTTGCCAATAAAGGAGAAACCGGCAGGTTTTGTCCAGCATCGAACGTACCACTGGTAGCCTCCTACAGTGCCAATGGCACGGAATGGAGCACGGTTTCCCTGCTGAGGGTCCAGTAGGACTGATTTACTGAATTTATTTTTGTAATTACAACCCCCCAACTTCTAACTATCCAACCACCCTCTAAAAGTTTTGTTTCAACAGTTTTAATACCCAGACGACTACAAGAGTGTAGCAGTTTCGCGAACTAGACTGGGAACGAGCTCGGCAGTCAGTCACTTTCCTGCCTTGCCCCTGGTGAGTGATCTCCTCTCAACATTTAATATGTTGCTGATTCCCTTGATACCCAAAATCCCTTTTAATTTCATTTCCGACCTATATAGAGTCAATCTATAAGTATAAACCACACTCCGATTTGCTATTGAACCATACCCAATTCATATCTATATATATTTAATATTCACTTTAAATTATAATAAATCATTGGGTAAAAATACGAGCTGGTTATTCCATCAAAATATTTCCAACTCTATTCCAGAGTTGTGAACGAATTCTTGACAATTGTCGCTATTTTAGTTAAATGAAAAAATAACACCTGTACATCAAACGTTTTCGAGCTAGTGCGTTCTGAAACTGTTTTCCCCCACTTTTGACCTCTTAGAAATAACTGACAACAACCAAACGCTTCGGGGCTCAACTAGACCAAAAATGGAGCCAATACACTAAATTTTATCAAAGTTGATTCTTGGGAACTAGTGAATGTGCCGCGTACGGCTGACGAACGGAAAATGTTGCATTCAATTTTCGGATTACACGTAGGTACCTTGAAACGTAAACCATCAAATATTGAGGGAGTTACAATTTTTGCTTCCGAGTCTACCAAGGTAGCGGAAGCTTCGTTTTCACTTTTCAAGGTTGAAAAAAAAAGGTTTCCAAAATCGAAATTTCCACTCGCGTATTACGTTTCTGACCTTTCTGGACAATTTTGGTTCCGTGTCTGTCTGTCATGAAATCCCTTTAACCGGCATAACTATACGAAGTTATTGTCCGATTTCGATGACATTTTCAGAAATTGTGCGAGTTGGCGTGTAGACGGTCCCCTATAAAAATCATCACTCCCGGACTGGTAGTAGCAGCTGCGCATGCGCAAACGTGAATTCCTTGTAACAGCGATAACGTCCAGATTTTTCATCCGATGTCGATGAAATTCTCAGGAATTATGCGGATTAGGTTGTAGATGGTCTCAAATGAAATTCAAGGCCTTAAAATTGACAATGGATTCCGCGCATGCGCAAACGTAAAATCCTTGTAATAGCCACAAAACTTACATTTTTCATCCGACTTGGATGAAATTTTCTAGGATTGTTCAAATTAGCGTGTATATGATTCCCTGTGAAAATCATCTCCCCCAGATTAATAGTAGTTGCTGCGCATGCGCAAACGTGAATTCCTTGTAACAGCCATAACATCTACATTTTCTATCCGATTTCGACGAAATTTCTCAGGATTGTTCAGATTATTGTGTAGATGGTCCCCTATGGTGGTAGTGCAAGATTTTCAAAGATTGATGTTTCGAGATGATTTCGAGATTTTCAAAGATTGATGTTCCGAGATTTTCAAAGATTGATGTTTCGAGATTAACTACTATGCATCGGATCATCTATACAATCGGGTTATGGATACGAGGAAGCTATGTGCCACACCCACTTGGCAGACGTTTTTCCAGCTTGTTTCCAAAGATTTACTACTAAAAATAATTAGTCAAAAACAACGAAAATAATTAATCAGTTTAGCACGTCGGTTGGGGTAGTGGAGAGAACAAGAATGACGAGGATGAAGGCATTGAAGGTCCGTATAATACATCTGGGTGTACATCAAAACGTTGATTATTGTAATCACATTTCCGAACCGATAATACCTTCATCCTATAGGAATCTATAGGAATTCTATAGGGATCTATAGGGATTTGGTTCTATTGAATCTATTTCAAGAATCAGAATGTTAAAAATTACTTGCTGAACGGTTATAATTGTTTCATCAGTAACAGTTATCGACGAAGAATTATTTTCTTAATCGAAATGTGATAATTACATACGTAAATGATTATTGTTTATTTTATCGGTGAAACACGTTTTTATTGATCATTTCGATTGAGACAATGATTAAGATGTTGTAGGTATATCTCCGTTTCACACCAACGTCGACAAAACACCTGATACTTTTGGTAGCGATAGAATAATATTCTATCAGCCTAATAGACAAGAGAATAGCGTTGTTGAGGGGGTTATTAAGCGGAAACATAAGCAAAGCATGCGGATCGGTACATAGGTCGAACACGGAATCTACAAAGCTGACAAAGCACTCGAGATTGATTGCGCCCTACAGACTAATTTGATCAAATGGAAGGTGAGATCAGGAGAGGTACGATAGCTATGATCGTGAACTCCCCAGTAATCTTCCTCTGAGGCCCACAATCATATCACAGGTAAATGGTTCGGTTCGAGCAATGTATTATACATTGCTATACTACATATAGCATACAAATATATGTATACTACATGTAGTCTCATACCTACACTATCTGTCTCACATACGTTCACTGTGATTTCGTATGTCAGACAATACGGTATCTGCGGTATCGTGAATGTTTGAATAGGTGCACAAAATAATGAACATAAAAACTAAGATTCCTGAAAACTTTGTTTTAGATCTTTTTATTATTTTTGTGAATATTTTTTCTGGTATTTATCTATCATTATCTGTTCTAAAGAAGACACTGAAATTTCAATTGTTTTTCATACCTTATTGACCTTTTCACGATTTTTTAAATTTTAGAAACTTCAAAAAACTGTTACTTATTGGTGTCATTTGTTTTCATTCCTAATGTCATCACTAATTTCGATTCTTTCTTCCATTCTCTAGGCGAAGGTGAAGGTTGAAGGTAACCAACACTTTTAACGCATTAGGAAGACTAGATTATCCAATCAATTCTAAAATAGACTGAATATTTAGGTAATAATATCCCCACGTATTTTCTGACGCGGAATTGAACGAAACCATCAACTGGAAGATGGGACCTCAACCGCTAGGATTATCGTCAGGTTTAAACAAACAACCGTCTTTTCATATCTTTATGATTGCAAAGTAAAGAGAGTAACTAATTTACTTATCAAAATGAGACCTTAGGTATTTTCTTCAGGGATTTTTTTTTTGCAGAGGGAATGGTGATAGAAAAAATTATCCCTAAAATACCGTTATTTTTGAAGGTTTTTATGGATTATCCGTTTCTTCAAGAAATCACAACAAGAAAGATCACACGATCATGACGAATTAGGTTTACCGTATCAGTTTTCTCTTAGTCTACGAATGTCGTTCTGTTGTCTCTCGTTGATGAAGGTATGATGTGGGAACACTTACTAAGTTCTAGCTAAGCTTGAGCGAGTACAGTGTTGAATTCCTTTATCAACCTATTGAGACAGTCCAAACAATATGCTTCTACTGCCTGTGAGTGTTTACATTTTAGTAGACGAGTGAGTGCCAAATACAAAAATACTCACTTTGGCTCTGGGAAACGAAAAATAGGATTACTGACGTAGTGTTTCACTCCTACTAGCTTTCATTATTCAAAAATTTGAACCATCTGATCATAAAACAGAAACAATAAACATCAATTAAACGCCACTATTGACTGATAGTTCCCATCGATATCAAGGATGTCAATGTTCTGTAATGAAATAACGTTGATGAACCATACCAAGATAATGCTTTGATTTGGAAAAAAAAGTTTATTTCTTATTTATTTTTTTATTTTTTTGTTGATCATTGGGAAAACGCATGTTCCTTCACAAGCCTTCGAAACAATCATTTATTGAAGGATAATATTTTTTTGGTCTGGAAGACGTCTCATGATTATACGCCCGGACGGTAAAGATCCCGATGACTCATTGCATGGTAAGTACTTAGCCTTACCATGAGTCGGGTGAGGTGAGGTGAACTTGGTTACGTACTTAACTTCCGGTAGGTATTACATCTATCTACGTGCTGGAATGAGCATCAAGCACGGTCGAATGAAACTTTGATTGTATAAGAAAAAAATCGTTCTAGCTCAGCATTTCACTGTTGCTTGCCTGGAAAGAAGAAATAGCATAACGCTCCGTGCAAGTCTGGAAGGTCTGTGAATAGATAACGTTTCCTGGTTCAATCCTTAGCTAGATGCATAATTCAGATTAATTTATTCTCCCTTACTGCCTCAGGCGGCCTTTTCCTTTCCTACTTCCTACTTCAGAATTCTCCCGTTCTGTAGTTCAGGACGTCACAGAAGTTAGTGCGGAACAAGAAGGAATCTAGAGATTTACACCACGAATACAAATTTTTATTGATTCTGAAATCGTGAGAAAGCATGAAAATGGCTCAAATTAAAATACAGATGTTTTGTGGAAATAAAAAATTAAGAAGGAAATATTCTCCAATGACCTTTTTCGTTATATCTGATGGGTTCAAAAGATCACACATTTGATTTCGGCCCTCGTTTTTCTTCAATTCAAGAAAATGTTTACTCCAGTGAGTACGGGTATTGTACAACCCCGAAAACATGACATTGTCAGGTCAGGAGACCGCCGCTGGAGGCCGCCAGTACCTACGCAATAGCGTACCACGAAAATCTGTCAATCATCACCGGAATGATAGAGGGAAGATTAAGTCATTTGCTGTTACGTGATGGTCACTTTTGTACTTAGAGAAGGGCTACTTCTGCCCAAGACAAGTGGACAAAATGGGATCATATTCAACCTGCGATCATAGTAATTGTTTTGTATAACAAATGATGAGATGGGTTTTAACCTTTTCAACTTCCTTCACCTATACCCTTGACCTTCTGATTCAACCATCAATTCTCAAGAACCCTTGGAAAAACAAAATAATGATGGTTGTATAGCACTTTGTAGGGGTCTGGCATTGCGAGATTTCAACACTTAGGAGGACTCGACGAACCTCGTTGTGCCATGTAGCGGCCGCTTCTCGTCAAAGGCTCTTTGTCTATGTGTTGATGGTATGAAGGTAGAGGATCAAAGAAAAAAGGAACATTTGAAACTTGTCACAAGCAGTCGGAGAGCTCAGAGGTCGCTGCAGACATTCACGAGGTTCTCGGGGGATGGTGAGACTCTTCAAAGGGCCCTTCTCCAACCCCTGCCAAAAGTTGCTTCCTTTGAGAGATTATTGCCGCTGTATAAATGACGACATTCATGAGTTGCAAATGCTGGACAAGAGGTTTTCATGTGGTGCTTTGCCAGTGAAAATATTCAATTGAACACAATCGGAATTCCCATTCGACCGCTTATTTTACTTACAACATACATTACAACTAATGAATATGATGGTCCTATAATTTCGTGTCATACAATAAATCGTGGAAAAGATGAAATGTTTAGCACATAGCCATTCAAACAAGGTTCATCCATAGTAAGCAAGTACACGGACGGCCTTGGTTCCATGGGGATCGATCATGACTGAACGATCAAATGCAAAACAAATGAATCATGCGGTACTGCTACTTTTTTTGATGGAATTCTAGTTTAAAAATTTAGGAGTGTTGTATTGAGAGCTCAATGAGAGCTTTAATTTAATATTGAAAAAACACAGGTTTTTAAAAATAAATTTCAAAGGAGTTTTTTGATTCAGACTTTTATTTAAAGGTGTATGTGGAAAACAATAAAGAGTTAGGGACACTTTGAAACTCGTAAAACTCTCTTTTCAATGAAAACATATTAAACTTAGCAGGGGAAACGTTCAATGGGACAGCTAATGACCTGTTAGCTCATGGTACTCCTCAGTAGCATTTTAGGTACCCTCACGGTATTTAAAAGAAAACTCTTATCATTAACTCTGTAGCAATAACTGGTACAAGTGATACCATTTTTGAAGCAACGGGCATTTTCGGGGTCATTTACATTCAGAGCTTCCTACGCTCTACCAGAAGAGTAAGAGCACGCCTGCCAAGTGATGTGGCTTGCAGCTCTCTCCTATCCATAACCTGATTGTATAGATTATCCGATGCATTGAATCTCATCTCAAAACATCTATCTCCAAATACCTTGTTCAATATTTAAAAGAGAGCGTCTACACGCCAACCAGCACAATTCCTGAAAATGTCATTGTATTCGGGTGAAAAATGTAGAGGTTTTGGCTGTTACTAGGTTTTTACGTTTTCACATATTTTTTTCTCATAAAACTACTAATCTATCCTAATAAGGTAGGAAGCACCATTATCTGTTTACTTGATAAGAGGGAGCCAAGCAGTTGCTTCCCTGCCCCTATCAGATGCCATAGGCCCACGCCACTGCTCTTCTTCTTCCTTCTCGTCGATGCAAGCTTGTGCCCCTAGTAAAAGCTCTTAAGTTCACCCAAACCCATAAGGACCCTGGTGGTGATCCCTCCGAGGGTCTCCAAGGGCACTCTAATCCACTGAAGAGCTTCAACACTGGTCAATCACGAGACAACCCTCCAGCTCACTGTGCTGGCCATCACCTCAACTTGCCCAGGGTTCACCCCATCCTTAGCCCCCACCACATTGAGCAGATTGGCCCTCTTATATTACTTGCATAAGTAGGTGAAATGTGGGGGGAACCGGAACTTTCGGCCTTCAAGGGCTCGTAAAGTGCTGAAATTTGGTGGGTGGCTAGAGTATGTCCTTCTTTGTCTGTGGTTTTTTTTTCGAAATAAGTGGTCCGATAATTAGTGGGGTCAGGGGATGGGTTTGATACTGAAGAGCACACACAACCACATCCATAGGTTGGATGTGGTTCAAATCCGGTGGGTGGATGTGGTTCAAATCCGGTGGGTGGATAGAGGAAGTGCTTTTTTCTCAGTGAAATTTTGAAATAAATTTTGAGGGGTGTCCGATGATTAGGGGGGTCAGGGGGAGGGTTTAACCTTGGGAATAAAGTTAGCCTTACAGCCTGACGGGTTGATATAGTTGATACTTTAACTTCAAACCCCCGACCCCCCTAATTGTCAGACCGACGTGATTTCGAAAAAAACACAGACAAAGAAAGACATCATCTAGCTACCAACCAAATTTCAGAACTTTACAACCCCTCAAAGAGAGAAAGTTGCGGTACTCCCACATTTCACATATTTGCATACTTCAGCCTGGACAGCATTCCGATGGCCATAGAATGCCGAAACAACTTGTGCATAGATCACCAGGGTGGTATCTCTAATTCCCTGCCTAAACGGTAGAGGGACTTCTTCTCAACCGTCCAATGAGTGAACACTCAGTGGGAGGAATCATGTCATCCAAGGTAAGCAAATTAATATTCTTTAATTATACGATGAGCGAAATGAAAAAAGTTCATAACTCTACACCAACTCATGACAAACGTAATATAGCGAGAGCGTCAACGAGAAGTCTCCAGATAGTTAGTTATTCTGGCCCTTGGAGGGTCACAGGTTCATATGGTGTACCAAAAAATTTTCCCCCACCCTAAACGCTTAACCAAAAGTTCCAATAGGCCCAAAATAAATTCAAAACTGTTTAGTCCCACTAAGAATTTTGCGTATTAAAGGGTTAACATTCGCGAGGTGTGGAGTAGGATCCCGAATTTGGGGGACCTACTAGTACATTTGAAGACTGGGGACTAGCAGACTGGAATCACAAAACTGAATCAATAAATGCTATTGTTGTTGGGAAGAAACCGGAGAGGGGATGAGGTGTTTTGGCCTCCCCTCGTTCGAGTGTAGCCGTCTTCCTACGTCACCAAAACATCGTTTTAGGATCGATCCCACCCGAAACTCTAGACAGAATTAGGTCTACAACATCTTCCTTTGATTTCCGAGGAAGTCGAATCTAATCGACACTTGTAGTTTAGGTATCAACAGGTAGTTCCTTAGGTATGTCATTCAAACAAATGAACCATTCAGAGATTTACGTTAATAAATTACCTCGACATAAAACTGATTACAAAATGGTAGAGTTTCTCAGCTATTTAAGAAGGAACATTTTAAATACAATTTTTTTGGGTGGAGTAATTCATACATGATAATTCTTGCAACGCAATATATTTCTAGTCGTTAGTCCTCCTTCATAAGGTTTTTTTTAAAATTTTAGAGAAGTCATTAATATTGTCTCAAATCCTCTTGTCGCTTGATGAAACAACCAAAGTTGTTAGGAAATTATTACTACAGTTCTGATCCAACATTGATTCCAATAATTTTCAATACCACATTTCAAGGATCTATCCCAATGATGTACAGAATCTGAACTGCAGATACCTGAGATATGTAAAAATATTAGAATAAAATTCTATTCGACTGCATAGAATCACACGTCAAACCGGTTGTGGAAATATTGAAATTATCCAGACTTTCATCTGTTCAGGAGATATTTACTCAATCAGCTATGGGATGAAACGCTTCGTACATGATTGAATAGGACGCCTTCTAAACAGAACTCTGAATTAACTAAGAATTTTAAGTTTTCAGAGTGCTTAAGACTAAAAAACCAAAAGTGTATCAAGGGAAATGTCAGAAGTTTCAAACGTGTCTAAAGTGAATGCGTTTAAAACAAAGCTAGAGTAGAGTTTTCAGAAGCTGACATGGTTTTCTTGATGTTTTCCAAACAATCAGCTCTGAAGAAGACTCTCCATGCTCTGGATCCATTGTGATTATCAGGTTTTGAGAGATTTCAATGACCTTGCACGGGAGCTATATGCATCGTAATACTTTCAGGACTTTGCGAGTTACCCAGGGATATCAAAAAGTTCTACTGAACTTCTAAAAAATTCTTCAAATGATTGAACAGCGGCTTATTATTTTCTGTAAAGATCAACCATCTACGAAGTTCTCGGGTTTTCAATAATTGAAGACTGCAGCCGAAAAACGGTCTGTTACATTTTTTTTGAAAATGAATTATTGGCATTTACAGATTCGTTAGGATCTACTCTATCGATTAGGAAGACAAAAACGTTCAATATAATCACATACGGTGGATGTCATGACGACGAAAATAGCAAGAACCAAGGTCCGCGATTGACAAGAAAAATAATCTGCCTACGATCTGCATCTACATCTACAATCTACCTCGTATGTTGCAGCTACCTAGCGCCGTGCGCCGCGTCATTTATACCGTTGTCGTTTTTCCTGGGTGTAGGCGAATTTGTTTGTGTGAAGTTCCGAATTTCGGTGTGAGGATTCGCGGAAATGGATTCTTCGTTGATATTATTGGGAAATGTTGTGGATAGATAAATCAATGTCACGAACCATAAAATGTAATTCAAACAATTAAGGAGGCCATTTGCCAACAACTAGTGTCTGACCTATAACTAGTACTTTCTCCCTTCTTACTGTGGGCATTGAGAAAAAAGCGTTGAACGGGTGATAAAAAGGCCCTCTAGAGACGTGAAAGAAAGAGTCATTCCATATCCCCTTGAATCTCTAAGTAAAACGGATTCATTATAAAATACAGAAAGGAACAAATTCTATAACCAATTGAGTGGAGTGCTCCAATTCATCACGTTGAATAATCTCAGGCTAATTTACGCCCTGTTTATATAGTTGTGAGCTGGTAAAGATTCGGTTAGCGTAAAATAGATGGAGCGAGCATCACGAAAAATGACGAAGATGAATACTAAATGCAAAGAAAGATCCAATTTACAAAGTAATTTAAATTCTCCGGAGGGAAAAAACCTTAATTGAGGAGGGGACTGGTGGCAGAAGGGTTTGTGACGTGTAATCAGAGACTGGGAGTTCATTTGAAACAATTAGTTGATTAAAAGGGTTTCCCACGGTTTTTCTATCCTGTCATTCTTCCTTTTTGGCCTGTTTGTGTGAGAAGCGCACGCTTCGGGGACAGAGTCGGAAATGAAGTGAAAGAAAGGCGAGGGAACTTGGAATTGGAGGTTTTTCTTTTCGACTTTTCTCTCCGATTGAATACGGAAATGTTTAGAGGAAACAAACCGAAGATTTCTGGGAAAACGAAGTCAGGCTCACCGCTCATTATTCTCGTCTTTCAGAATAGTTCCACCGCTCTGACTCGGTTAGCAAGGTATTTCAATGAAAGCTCACAAATTGAGTCTTTTCTCAATCTAGTTTTGAAGATGGTCGATCGGAAGTTGCCGAGAAAATGTTGTATTGCTAGTCACCAGGGTTTGACGAGAACAAAGCTCTTTACCAAATAACAACCTTCCTACTTACTATGTTACTGTTGATGGGGTGTGCGCTTGGGTAGAAAAAACTGTTTATTGTTATTTTTCATCTAAGATAGACCTCATTCAGAGTATTTTGGCACCAACCGCAACCTTATAGCGTGTGTCAATATTTTCCTATGAATTTTTAAAGTTTCGACCGTTTATGACGTCACAGTGGGCTGGGGGGTCCCGCTCAGGCGAGAGGGGCGCGTGACGTCATAAACGGTCGAAACTTTGAAAAATCATAGAAACAGATCTACTCACGCTAGTAGGTCGTGGATGGTGCCAAAATTCTCAGGATGTAGTCTACTTTCGATTAAAAATCTTAAAAAAATCAAGGCGCACCCCCCATTGCTTTCGAGTCTACCAAGTTCTCGGTTGTTTTCATTCTTGAAGGATAAATACAAAACATTCTCGAGAATCGAAATTTCTTCTGATAAAACATGTTTTAGATCTTTCTGAACTTGGAATCTTGAACCTGAATTGGTTTCTGTCTGTCTGGGTGTGTATCCGTCAATCGGCCCAAGGTTTAGGAAATCTATGTAGCACAGTAAACTATACTAAGTTATAGTTCCGATTTTGATTAAATTCTTAACGTTCGTTCTAGTCTAGATAGTCGCCGATGAACTGCACCCCCCCCCTTCCGTGCCACGAATCTAAAGTATTGTCTGCGCATGCGCGAATGTAAGTTATAGAATCCCCCAAACCTCATTATGAATGTCTCTTCTCTTTACTGGAGTTTTATCAATTTTTCAAATTTGTGCTCATAGATACAGATCCCAATTAAAAGAAAAACCGTCTTCGAAGTGGGTGTGGCACATAGCTTCCTCGTCACCGTAACCACTGTATACGTCATTAAAAATATATATTCAATCAATTTTCTCAATCATAAATTCAATTATCAGTTCGGAGTTGTAGATTAGGGTAGAATGTGGAATATAGTTTGGTTATTGTTATGCAGAAGTATAACACGATAAAGGTGAAAATACATTTTATTGTTATTAAATTATGAAATGTCGAAGGAGTGATTGGTTAAAACGTTTCATTTCGGGAAAACCGTCAATCCCAGGTTACACTGCTACCCATCACATAGCTCAGCATTCATCCACAGAAATATCCCAGCAGCAAAGCATTGTTATTTGTTTGTTGGTTGCTAGGGAAGCACAACTGAGTGACATGAGTCTCATTTCGAAGAAATAAACATTCTGATTTATTTAAAATTCAACCTTCCTCATATGGACCAAACTGTTGATCCTTCAAAACTATAAGTGGTATCATTCCATTCTAAAAATTCAATTTTATTCAATATAAAGTATAATATATTAAATAGGTAGGTACGTGATAGATATAAAATATTAAATTAAAAATACAAGTTTGTGGAAGAACAATTATTAAATATTACTTAAATTTAATTCTATTTAATTTAGATTTGATTCTATATTATATTAAAAAGGTACTAAATAAAATTTTGTGAAAAAACAATACCTTTACATCGGTAGTTTTCAAACAAGAAGGACAAATGGTACATACCTACCTAAGGACAGACGGATAATTTTATTTTCGGACTGTACGTACTTACTTTGAAACTTAAACCATTAAATTTTGAAGGAGGGGTGTAATTTTTTTCTCGTTCTATTCCAAAGGGTATTTTAAAAATAATAAACCAAAATCAATTCTGAGTTATTTGCTATGAATGAATCTCCGAGGAAAAAAAACTGGCTCCTTACCAAAATTTACAATAAGAAAGGAAGTTACTCCTTTTTATTATTTTAATTCATTTTTGAGAAATGGAATAAATGACTTATTTTGAATTGTTGTATCTCCGTTATTTATTCTAACCACAGAGCTTAGGTTGATTGTACTGCATTACCAAACGAAGCTTCTGTGTACTCGTCTGCAAAGAACTACCTATCTACCTCATACCTACTTCACAATCGAGTTTTTTGGAAGAAATAAACGCTTCATACTCAGTTCGAAGAAACAGAAAATTGTGGGTGCCTTCATGAGGAAATTTGATTACTGGTTACTATGGACGCAAAACAGTACAACTCGAAGAAACGAACAACGATCGCATTTTGGCCAGCAACAATTTGAACGGAGATTAGGCCTCTTTTGCGGTTCACACTCGTGTTTCTGATTCATCGTAAAACCAACCCTCAAGTTCTCATAGGTCGTAAACGAATGGTCCTGGAGAGCTCTGGGTGGTCTCATTCGAGTCTAAAAATTCAATGCTATCAAAAATTGATGGAAAAACAACACCTTTATATCAAAATTGTTTAAGCTAGGGAGTTTTCAAAATTGCAGCTCTTTTTTTCAACCCTTATAACTGAATGACATCAACCAAAAGCTTCGGGGCATAACTAGACCCAAAATCAGTCAATGGGAACTAAGGAAAGCGTCTTGTATATCGTACGGACGTAGAAAATTTTATTCAATTTTCGGATTCTACCTACCATGAAACGTAAACCAACAAATTTTAAGGAAGGGGGGGGGGGGTGAAAATTATTTTTCTTGGTCAATTCCTGAGGTTCATTATTGAAAATAATAAACCAAAAATTAGGGTCGAAAGCATCTTCCTTGGTAGGCAAGGACCTAAATTGATGAAAATTTAGTACAATGAACCCGTTTCAGGTCTCACTGAAAATTTTCATTCTCGTTTTCATAACTGGAATGATGGATAGTAAAAGACTAAAAACCTACCAATTGTTTAAGAAGAAATTAACTTTCTTCGTCATTTAGTGTGAGTGGGAACAAAGAGAGGTCTTGCTATAGTTCAATCGTGATTGGCTTGGAAGACATTGTGCATGAACAAACGTGAAATCCTTGTAACATGAGTAACTTCTATTGTTTCCAGCCGATTTAGAGGGTACATGAGGATTGTCGTTTTAATGATCCCTATAAATCATATCATTTCTACAATCGTGTTAATTTCTAAGAATATGCCTACGTGACCACCTCAGTCGCAAATAATTCGTTTGTCGAATCGTTCCATGTCGGTTCGTTACTTCTCAACAATAATTCTCTTGCTAGGAAATATTCATGTTGGAATTAGATTCATGCTACGCTGTTAACAATAGCAGAAAAATTATTGTGATAGGACCAATTTAGTTTGATGTACATTAGTGTATCACTTAGAACAACCAATTCATCTGTTAGAAAGCACGGGAGGTTGAACACGGAAGGTCAAGGCTGATCATACAGCAAGGAATAAAAACCGCGTTGCGTGTGACGATCACTAACCAAATTAGTTTTCCAACGGAATTCCCAAGCGAACGGTTGGTATAATAATCGTGGAAATTGATGACCCACACGATTTCCTACGTGATTAGTGAGTTTCTCTCAAACGTCCACTTAGGGATTTCCTAGCAATCTCTCCCGAGATTGTGAATTTATTTATTGTTGGTAATTGATTATCAAAAATCATAGGTACCAATTCAAAAAATATGCACAGATACTTTTCTCCAAATTAGGAAACCGGTCCTATTTGTGGAAAAATTAATTGAAAAAAAAGCTATTAATTGTAGTTATAAAATGAATTTAAAAACATTGATGAGTAAAAAGTTACAATAATGAAATTTATTATTTTATTATTTTTTATTTTATTCTTATAATTTTCATTTAATGAAAAATTATAAAATAATAACCTTTTCTCATTAAAAAGCAGGCGACGTGTACCTAATCTCGATTAATTTCACGATCAACTCCCACTATTCACCATCAGACCACCAGTGTAAAAATGCAATCCTATGTTTTTGAGGATAATAATTATTTGGAGTTTTAAACACGCATAGATACCTAGGTACCTACTAAAATTTATAAGTTGCTCAATTTTGACATTCTCCCAACAAAAACGAAGTCCGAAATATAACACATAAATTTTGATTCCAAAAACAACGAAAACGGGAAAATAATTCAAACTTCATTCATCTTGTCTGAATCCATCAGAATGGACTCCTTCCAGAATGTAAAGGCGCTGCCTACATTTCTTATTTCTTCTTTTCGTGCATTCTTTTTTTTCTTCTTTTTGCTATTTCAAATTTGTTTCGCGAAATAGTTTTAACGTTTATCCTTTCACCTTTTCGCACAAATTTATTGTACATTCTAAGTTTTAGTGCATAACACGACGGTAATTTCAACTTCTCACCTTTTTTAGTTTCTTCATTAATATTAGATTCATTCGTTACTGCATCAGGCTAACTGTTCATGTCTGAGGTCCAGGTCGGACCCTCTCACCAACAAGAAAAGGCTATCTTCGAACTGAACACCCTCGAATGGCGTGATCTTCCGGATTCACTGTACCAGGCATATTTCTCCAACTTTTAAGGTCGGTTAAGGTTTTCATCTTTTTCCTTGTTTCTTTCACGTTAGGATCATCAATACCTAATACATCCAATGCATTCAAATTACACTCTCTAAGTGCTTAATCTCGAAATATCAGGTTTAAGCCTCCATTTAGTAGTGAAAACAATTGTTAACCACCAAAGGTCTTTCACACTCTAATTCTGCAGGTAATAGACTTTGAGAAAACCACGTTACATTTCATATTCAGTCACTTTGCAACAAATGGAATTTTTTCCACTCCCGCCCCACTGTGCGGCGGACGGCGGACAGCGGACAAACGGCCAAATTTTCATTCGATTTTTGATTTACCCGAACCTTGAAACGTAAACCAACAAATTTTGAGGGGGTGTTAGAAATTTTTTTATTCTTGGTCGATTCCAAAGGTTCATTATAGAAAATAATGAACCAAAACCAGGATTGTTCCTGAGATTGGAATTTCATTCGATAAGCAAAAACGATGCAAATTATTACACAATGGTTTATTATTTTTCTATATAGATCACTCGTCTGCAAAGAACCGGCATTACTATTGTTACCTCCAACATGAAGAAAAACATCGATTGCATTTCGGTCAGCTATAATTTGAACTTAATAATAGTTTGGCCTATTTTGCGATTCACACTCGTGTTTCTGATTTATCGGAAGCTCAACCCCTAAATTTTCTTACACGGCTCCGCGTGGTCTCAAAAAATTCTAAAAATTCTATACTATCTTAAATTGATGAAAAAACAATACCTTTATATCAAAATTGTTTGAGTTGGGGCGTTTTCAAAATTTCAAAATTAATTTTTCAACCCTTTAAAGTGACCTATATTAACCAAAATCGTTGGGGCATATCTAGACACCAAATGGAGCCTACATACCAAATTTCATCAAAATCGGTTGATGCTAAGTGGGGAAAGTACGGCGGACGGACGGCCTACTTTTTATTCGATTTTTGGATTCTACGTACCTTGAAACGTGAACCAAAAAATTTGGAGGGGGGGGGGAGGTTAAAAAAAATTTCTCTTGGTCGATTCCAAAGGTTCATTATTGAAAATGATAATCCCAAAACGCTAGCAAAAAAAATATTCAATATTTTCATAGTGGTGTTGATCTTTACATCTCTTTGAACTTTGCTTTACCAAAGGAGTGGTGTAAAATATGAATGAAAAAGGATTTAGAATAAAACGCGATTTTTTTCTCCATAGAATTTTGCGTCTAATTGTTTCAATCCTGCTATTATTCGCGGCGAAAAAGAACGAGTTGAACATACAAGGTTCTAAGAGAACAGTAAATAAAATCATGGAGTCCTGAAGAAGTGTTTTCTCGTGATCCGGGTCACGAGTATTTGAACAGCCGAGAAAAGTACTCCATCCAAGCCTGACGAACCTCTCAAGTTAACAGATGGGTAAGTATCGGGGATTCGCACAATGTTGTACACTTCAGTCTCCCGAAAACGTAGGTGAGCTAGAAACAAACCCCCTTGAGTGTCTGTCAAAAACATTCTAGTGACGTCTCTTGAGCGTGATATCACCTACGGATTGTAACTCCCTTTTGAGAAGTTGGTTCGAACAACTGTGTCAAATAGTCACCCTCCTTATTTATCTACTTATTATTATCATTATTATTATTATTATTATAGCGATATCTCAATTTTCTTGCATTGAATTCAAAATTTATTTGTAATATTTATTTGTACTATTTAATTCATTTAATTCTTAATAATAAATTATTTTGAATGATTGATAAAGCCGGAACCGGATCGTCCGCCTTTTTTTCAATACGGCGCGCCGGATTGCCTCCGAGTGACGTATTCTGCCGTAAGATTACGGCGCCGGATTGAGAGTGTGTGTGTAACAATATGGGACCGGATTGAGAGTGTGTGCGTAGTACGTCACGCCGTATGTAAGCCGAACCAACCCCACTAGGAACTCTCTATTGTGTCTTTCTTGAAATTGAACAATATCTTTAATTAATGAAAAAACGTCGTGAAAAATCAATTAATTAGGTAATTAATTTTCCTCATCAGCGAACGGTTGGGCCACAGCGCTCTGGGTGGTGTCATTATATTCTTTGAAATCATCACCAAAATTATGAATAAATACATCATTGAAAGCTTTCGAGCTAGGGCGTTTTGAAAATGTATTCGTCCACTTGTTATCCCATAGAAGTGGCTGACAATAACCAAACCCAATAACAGTCCAGATACATTTTAAAATGTCTTCTTGAAACCTCTCACATCGTTATTTGAAAAAAAACGCTGCAAAAGTGTAATATTTTCACATAGATCACTCATATGTAGTACGCGGCTTTGCCATTGTCACATATCTACTTCACAATCAAGTTTATTTGGATGATATAAACGCTTCACACTCAATTCGAATAATAAAGAGTTGAGGGTGCCTTCATAAGGAAATTTGATTACCGGTTGCTAAGGACGCAAAACTGAGGACAACTCGAAGAAACGAACAATGATCACATTTTGGTCAGCTAAAATTTGAACGGAGATTAAACCTCTTTGGTGATTCACACTCGTGTTTCTGATTTATCATGAAAACAACCCTTAAGTTCTCATAGGTAGTGAACGGTTGTTCCTAGAGAGCTCTGGGTGGTCTCATTCGAGTTTAAAAATTCAATACTATTTTAAATTGATGGAAAAACAATACCTTTATATCAATTTTTTCGAGATAGGGCGTTTCCAAAATTTCAGCCCTTATTCTTCAACCCTTAGAAGTGACCTACATCAACCAAAATCTCTAGGGCATAACTAGACCCCAAATGAAGCCTGTAAACCAAATTTCATCAAAATCGGTCAATGCTAAGTGAGGAAAGTGCCGCGTACGGCGTACGGCCAACCTTTCATTCAATGAGGAATTTCACCGATTTTTGTTTGCATTTTTCCTGAATAGTTAATGGTGTGGGATAGATGAAAATCGGGTTGATCTCGGAAAATAAGTCTCCTGTTATTTTTGGGAGACAGTCAAAATTTTTAATTTCAAAACTAACCGGGAAAACGGACGTGGAGCGGGAACGCTCGCTGATTGGGCTGTTCGGATCGCCGTCTCCTCCCAGTGTTGCCCATTGGGACGACGAAATCGTGTTTTCTAAGAGAAAAGTTATCAAACAAAAACAGATGATACCTAATTTTCCCCATCTTGCTTTTTCTATTTTTTTCTTCAGTTTTTCGATTTCGAACTTTACTGTTTCATGAAATTTTGCATCTGGGGACTATGGATTTCTCGATCTCAGCGCTTTAAGCGGCCATAAATGAACTATTCCAGCATGACGTCATTTTCCCGGTTTTTTTAAACATTCTTATTTTCTACACTGTTTTGTTTATTCGTAAATTAGGAAGTTCGGGCTGAAAGTTTGCCTTAGGGGGTTTTTAGAGGTGCTGAATCCGATTTTGGGGTCAAAAATAGGAAATTCCGACATGGTGAAATTCCTCATTTTCGGATTCTAAGTACCTTGAAACGTAAACCAACAAATTTTGAGGGGGGCTCAAAAATTTAGTTTCTTGGTCAATTCCAAAGGTTTATTACCTAATGAAAATAATAAACCAAAAGAGCACCGCCCAATTTTTCAAATTATTTTGGTGGCAGACATTTGGCAATGCGAATGCAAATTCTGTGTTCACATGAGCCTATCCATCTATTTGAGTCGTAGAAATTTTAATTCTATAAGACAACGCTTAGTTTACATCGTACACTAAACTCGAATGTTATTTATAATAATTCCTCAATAATTTTCTCTCGACAACCTCTTATTTTGTCTATTCACTAAAGTGATCCACTTCAGCAATACGCGTTTTATGTGCCATGCCCTTCAGGGGTCCCAACCACAATATCCCTGAACTATCCTAGGAGATCAAAACAATCCGTCTCAAAGAAGTCTCCTTACAGTCAAGTTTAAACACGTTCTGTGTTTATAGCTACGGAACGTTGAGTGTTTCTCATCTTATAGACCGACTGCCTGTGTTCGAACTAACTTTGATATTTTCGCATGAAAAAAGGAATCAGTTTTAGCGAATTTTCAAGGAAAATGAAGCGATTGCAATGTCCTCAAAATTTTTAGAATGGACTTTCTCGAAAAAAATTTCACTGAAATCCGTTTTGGAACATTCTGAAACGATCCCTGAAGTTTTTCCGATAATTATATGTATATATAATCTAAAATGCCTTATAAACATTCCATTCCTATTTCTCTACAAAAAAAGTCTGCCAAGTTAGGTGGTCAATACAGTTTCCTCTCAAAGTACTCGTTCGTTACATGGACGTACAGAACTGGTCGGTTCGAAAATGATTGAGTTGACCATAACGGAGCTTTGATGTGAAATACGAACTTCACGAAAAAGTGGCTGGTTTTCTTTGTTTATTAGTTCCTTTATTTACTGAAACTAGTACGTATTATATTCTGCTCATCACAAAGGCCCACACACAAATGCTCATTGCCACTGACAGACAAAAACGGAACCAAACTTCTATGTCCGAGCGCCGTAAAATAAATTGGGGACCATATAGATTACATTGGTTCTCGGGCAGTATGAAGGATTTTTGGTTAGGACCTTCACTAAACCCCATCGAAATTTGAACGTAACTATGTACAGTTTCGCCAGTTACTTACTGGGATTTAAAGTCCCATACTGACACACAAATATACACTCACGGAACCAAAATTGTTTAACACTTTCAGTGCGGATCATGTCATATGACAGCCAATGGCCATATGAAGCCAATGGCCATATGAAGGCCAAAAATGGACAGTGGTAGTACAGTTTTGAACTGTGAGTTCTAAGCCCTGTCTAAAAGTTACCTACTTGTTCACTAGAGAGTGATTTTGCTTCTCAAATGTTCACACTTACTAATCACTGCACCAGATAGCAGTGCACAAGATGGCCAGGGCCTGAGTGGATTGGGGCTCTGGTGGATAAATACGCACCTCGGATGCCAACAACGCCTATACCCTCTTGAATCCTCATTGTTACTATTAGGATGACTCTAAGAAACTATAAAAAATTTCCGAGGAGTTCATTATGTTATCAATCACCTGCAAATAATTCCATTGAATGGAAGGTAACAAACACGCTAACCCAATAGGTTCAAAATGTCAATATCGGTGGAAAAATCTGCATAACTTTAAATCAGTTAAACTAAATAGTATGGTATATCGGAATCAATGTGAAATTCAAAAGTTGTCATAATGAGAAAGTCAGTTCAAAATAGTTTCGAAGATTGCCTGAAAAAAATGGAAATAGCCTGCCCGTGAGCTCTAGAATAATATGCTATATAATATATTATAAATAAAAATATGTATATGTAAAATAAATATATTATAATACATTATAAAATATAATATATTACATTGTGAAGAAAATGTGTTAATACTCGTATAAATTTCAGAAGCCTGGAACTGTTTCTCAACTAACTCACCAGCAGTCAACAACTTAAACCCAAAGTAAGTGGATTTGTTTGATTTAACGAAAAAATGGCTCAAAGGATCAAGGTTTTGGTCTGAAATTCTAATTATCGATTCTAATTATCCTTAGCACTCGGGACCAATGGTGGTTGTACCCTCACAACCCTCCGGATCCGCCCCTGCTTGAAGTCGGAGGAGTTGAGAATCACAGTGGCTGAGAACTGTTGTAAGACATGACCTTTGGAATGATATCCTGAGGACTCCAGGTGAGCAAGTAGCGTGAAGGTAATCATAAATCAATATTATTTCCATAATTTAAGGTAGGTAGTTGTGGGACGGGCCAAGGAATATTACACCTACTTCGGTTCATGAAAAGCTTGTTTCCAATCTGATAGCAACAGTAGTTGTTTCGAATGCAAGAAACATTACTTTGAATTGCACGACAAAGAACAGTTCATTTATTCTCGGACACGTGACAATCATAACCGACGCAGAAGAAGTTCCCCACATAGAAGAAAACTTATAAACATAGACGCTGTGAAATTAGTTGACAGCGGTTTGATCGTGGCTCTCAATTTTTATTACTTCGACTTACCAGATAAGTATGAAGGTAATTAGATACCTACCTATCCATCATTTTGCACTCTAATCGTCGGGATAAGGAAAACTATGAATTCACGCAGCTGGTCAAAAAGAGTCCATCATGCAGTATAAGTTAGTGAGCGATTTTTCGAAGAAATCATTGAAGCTATGGCTAAGAAAATTTTCAAAAAAGCGCTTTGAAATCTTTGATGAAAGAGGAACTGTGTAAAGAAGTGTTGTTCATAAGCGTAAATGACCTGATTGGAAGTCGTAGAAAGAACAAGTATCGTAAGAAATACGAGGAAAATCAAATTATTGAAACTTGTATGAGGGAGTTGGCAGATCTATTTTTGATAATTTTTAACTTCTGAAATTGTACTTTTTTATACAAAAAATTTCGTGCTGAATCGGAATTTACCAATGTATATTTGTATGATAATTAATGGTTGTATCCAAAAAATCTCTAAAAACACGTTTTTGGTCTATTTTTTAAATTTGGTTCCTTAGGGTTGTCTAAAGTTTTTGGCTAGCGAACTCGTCTTTTCTTGTGTTATTAAGAACATTTTGACAGATACTCGAAATTTTCGCGAAACAAATATACTTGAATTATCGTCCGGTGATGCACATGTACACGGTGTCTACCATTTGGATGGACCAAACTTCAAGGATCGATTCTACAACTAATTTGCAACAAAAAATGTCTCTAAGCAATTTTTTCTTAACCCACTCAGCATGCCTTTTCTTCATTTCGAAGTTTTTTTTAAACGTTTTCTACCTTACGTCATTAAAACTGTCATAACTCCTGTTATTTACCAAGTACATTCAAATTTAACGGTATGGTGGTTGGTACGGTGGTTTTGGTTGTTCCAGTGTAAAACCAAAATCTTTTACCAATAAACCATTTCTAAAAAACGCTGCAAATTATTACACAATGGTTTATTATTTTTCTATAGATCACTCGTCTGCAAAGCCACCAACCATCCAACATGAAGAAAAACATCGATCGTATTTCGGTCAGCTATAATCTGAACGGAGATTAGGCCTCTTTAGCGATTCACACTCGTGTTTCTGATATATCGTACGTCCAAATCTTAAATTCTCGTAGAGAGCGAACGATTTGTCCTACAGAGCTCCGGGTGGTCTCAAAAAATATTAAAAATTCTACAGAATCCTAAATTGAAGGAAAAACAATACCTTTATATCAAAATTTTTTGAGTTAGGGCGTTTTCAAAATTTCAAAATTCATTTTGGAACCCTTAGACGTAACCTACACTAACCAAAATCTTCGGGGCACGACTAGACCCCAAATGGAGCCTACATACCAAATTTCATCGAAATCGGTCAATTCTAAGTGGCCGATTCAGCTTCTTTGGCCGGTTATTTGCCCTTAACTTCCATACGAATTAAGCGATAGTTCGACGTTAGGACCAACTAGACCCCAAATGGAGTCTATGTGCAAAAGAATGGGTTTTTTTTAGACCGATTCTAACGCCTTTTATGGCCCGGACGGCGGACGGCGGACGGACATTGCAAATTTGGATTCTACGCACCTTGAAACGTAAAGTGACAAAGTTTGAGGGGGAGTTATGAAAATTTTTTGCGATACGATCACATAGGCTTATTATTAGAAATAATAAACCAAAATCAAGTACAAAAGCACAATATACATTTTGTTTCGAAGTTTTCACTTTGAACGCCTGCCCCTTTCAATCGGCGCTCTTCGGAGAAAACATGCTCAAATTGTCTGCTATCCAATGGTATATCAATTTTTCTTTCTTAAATTCAAATTGGAAGAGTGAATCAAGTTTGAATGCAAGAAAACGTGTGTTCTATTCAATAAAAACATCAATCAGCTGGAAATTTGATGTTTTCATCGAGTAGAAAGGTGTTACTTTATGCTTTATTTGATGTTTTTATTGAGTAGAAGGTGTTACTTTATGCTCATAATACGTATTTTATGTACAAAATACGAAGGTTTTCACCAAAAAATCAACTTTATAGCAGTCAGAATCATTCGGAAGTATCACTATTGGATTCAGCGTGAACAATTACATAGTGCATTATATCAAATTCGTAAAGTCATCTTGAGATCGATAGTGACCATATACCACGTAAAACACTCGATTTTCTTGTAAGAAACAAAAGTTTTTTGCATTCAAACTTGATTAACTCTTCCAATTTGAATTTAAAGAAGAAAAATTTATGTACCGTTGGGAAGGTGACAATGTAAGCATGTTTTTCCGAAGAGCGCCCATCGAAATGGGCAGGCGTTCGAAGTTCAAAACTCGAACGAAAAGAACAAATCAAATTTTGAAAAAATATTTAAAGGGTGCTCTTTAACTTGATTTTTTATAAATGGTTTATTGCTAAAAGTTTTTGGTTTTATACTGGATAGCTTGGAAATTTAACGCTTTTTCCAACAATATCCTTTAATTTGAATTTACTTGGTGAGCAACAGGAGTTATGACAGTTTTAATGACGTAAGGTCGAACACGCGAAGAAAAAACTTCGAAATGACAGAAAGGCATTTTGAGTGGGTTAAGACATATTGCTTTGAGACATTTTTTTTTTTTTTTTTGTAAATTCGTGGTAGAACCGATCCTTGAAGTTTGGTCTATCCAAATGGTAGACACCCTATATAGGTAGGTATCGTTACATATGTATAGGTACCTACCGTTATTTATGAGTATTACATATGATTTTTGGAAAAACTTCAAGAATCGTTTTAGAATGTTCCAAAAAGGATTTCAATGGAAAACGCTGCAAATTATTTACAATGGTTCATTATTTTTCCATAGATCACTCGTCTGCAAAGCCACCAACCATCCAACATGAAGAAAAACTTCGATCGCATTTCGGTCAGCTTCAATTTGAACGGAGATTAGGCCTCTTTTGCGATTCACAGTCGTGTTTCTGATTTATCGTACGTCCAAACTTTAAATTCTCGTAGGGAGCGAACGGTTTGTCCTACAGGCCTCCGCGTGGTCTCAAAAAAATTTTAAAAAATCTATACTATCTTAAATTGATGGAAAAACAATACCTTTATATCATTTTTTTTTTTGAGTTTGGGTGATTTCAAAATATTAAAATTCGTTTTTCAACCCTTGGAGGTGACCTACATCAACCAAAATCTTTGGAGCACAACTAGACCCCAAATGGAGCCTACATACCAAATTTCATAAAAATCGGTCAATGCTAAGTGGGGAAAGTGCCGCGGCTTACGGCGGACGGCGGACGGACGGCCAAATTTTTATTCGATTTTTGGACTCTACGTGAAAAAAAATTTTCTTGGTCGATTCCAAAGGTTCATTATTGAAAATAATAAACCAAAAATAGCAAAAAAGTCCATGCTAAAAATTTTGAGTCCACTGCAATAACTATATTTTCCTTGAAAATTTGCTAGCATCTCAAACTTTCCAGGGTTTCAAACCGAACAATTTCGGACCCGTGTCTGTCTGTCGATCGGGGATGAATTTCTTGTCGTAGACATAACTAGGTATGCTACATAGGTATTATTCTGATTTTTGAGAAATGTCCAGGTTTTGTGTCTGTTAGCCTTACAGAGTTCATTGCGATTGCACGGATAGTGATTTTGTGATTTTTCTCGAAAATTTCTATCAAATTAATAAACATCTATATATTTAATTTTTATTTGTTTATTTTCTTCTTGAAAATTTATATTTTGATTTCTCACGATTGAATGACCATATTTTATAAAATTTGAAAAGTGGTTTGGAATTGGGCACAAAATGTCTTTTCAATTAATTTTTAGTTTTAAAATTTCATATTTCAATTTTTCACGGTTCAATATCAATATTTTATGACATTTGAAAGGTGGTTTGGAACTAGGGATAAAATAATTCCTATCAATTGATTTTCAGGGGTAAAAGAAACATCATCGTAAACTTTGTTGATGTTAGTCAACTTCGGAAACTATCAAAATAATAAGTTTTGAATAAACAAAAATTGTTACACAAAAAGAAAGAATAACAAATATTTTTTTTATTCTCAAGTGTTTTGGATTTTCAATACCTATTACAATCAATCATGTTTGCCCCAACTAACTCTATGCATACATGTTAGTTTGAGGCAGGAAGCTACGAGCTCGTATACTGCTCTCTGAATCTGCCAGACGTTCAATGCCAATAATAAACATTCGAATTCCATTTAGTTTGTACAGATAAACATCTATATATGAAATTGATATTGATAGCAATGACGTTATTATACGGAATTGACTTTGATTACAACCAATAAATCAATTTGTTTTAAATCAAAGTCCCAAAAAAAAGTCCGGAACCCTAAGGTCGCAATTGGTTCAGAAGGTGGGTGATGAAGGGGGGTGATGAATTCGAATCCGAATCGGTTTTTTATTGAAGCCGTCTAATTAGACACAGAAGTTTGCAAACTCGTGCCGGGATACTTCCTTCAAGTTTTTTGTATTATTTTGTTCTCAAATCGGTCGAACATCTGTGCCCATTGCCTGCCCTCTGTGACTGACTTCAACTTTCACGAAAATTCTGCCATAAAGTGAACAATGGATCGAATCGATTGAGCCCTTGATCGATTAAAAACGTCACCCAGTGAGACAAATGAAGATCGATACGAGTGAGGTGTTGAAACATTAATCAAAAACTTTTCGTGTGGGACAATGGAGACTCTCCTTTCATTCGCCACTACGTATAACCAATTAGATGGGTCAAATCGAACTGGAGTGATCTTTGTACCGTCCATTTTCCGAAGTGGCATTCGATAACAAGTGAACAGCGCAAAATCTCCACTTCAATTCACGTGCTATCCAGCAGAGTTCAGAAAAAAATAAGTAATAAGCAGTTTGAACTCAGTAACTACAATTACAATTTGCGTAATTGGTTATTGTAATTACTTGTAACTACCATAGTAGTACCAACCACAATAGATTACCTAACTACTATGCATCGGATTATCTATACAATCGGGTTATGGATACGAGGAAGCTATGTGCCACACCCACTAGGCAGATGTTTTTTACCTATCTTCTTACTCCAGTTGACGATGGTATAAAATAGTTGTTCATGTTTAGCGGATCATCCAGTTAAGTAGGGGGTTTCATGTACTCATATCACAGGTATCACCTCTGATCGGTTGTGAATTATAATATCGATTAGATTATTATAAAAACATGGAGATACATTAGATGTGTGAATTCAAAATTCGCAAAACATTCAAAAAATATACCTTTTGACTGAAAATGCCAGTTTTACATCAAGTTCCTATTGTGATCCATTAGACAAAAGCATACGTTCCGCCGGTTTACAATGAATATCGCCGGAAATGTATATCGTGATAAACTCGTGAAGTTCTACAAAGTAAGCTTTCAGTGAACACTTTTTCAACGATATTAAAGAAAGCACGTAGCAGTGAGCACTCAGGATTAGCCCGAGCGAAGTTGTAAAGCAGTTCAAGATGCGTGATTGGACGCAGGGATTACTGTGTACAGCAGCCACCACTTGAGTGATCGGTGGAGAATTTGTGTGATTGACGCTTGAGTGGGTGTATGACACGTGTGATAACATACAAAATTAGCGGAAGTTATTTTACCCTTCAGAAGTCAGAAAATGTTGCAAGAAAGGTTATTAGTTCAAACTTTCAAAATGATCACAATGAAAATGAGAAGTAAAACATTGGGAATCACAATTTATCTTCTTTTAAACTGCTAATAGCAAATGTCATCCCTGGGGAACTTGAAGACGATGGATATGAATGGGATTTTTTGAAGATTGTTATTTTATGAAACACTTTTACTGGAAATTGTCACTTAATTCCGAATATAATTATGAAGTCAAAGCAACCATACACCGATTTATTAGTTTCATCACATTATCATTATCTGATTGCTTGGCTGTTCCAATTATACGGAATGGCATGGTTGCATCAAGAAGTTGTTCTGACTTGCAATCTCATACTGCATCCCATGGGGTCCAAATTTGACTAAACAACATAGATGAGAATAGTTAAATTCTATAATTTTTATTTGGTATTATCTTTCAGGAGATTTAATATTTATTTTGGAGATAGCTTTTGAACTAAGTCCATGGCACAAAGATTTGTTTACGTTTTTAGTGTGGTTGGACCTGCTCTTAAAGTACTACCTAATGAATGATATACTGGAAGCTTGGAGAGCTAGCTATGATGTTTCATGGCCCCATTTATCTAGTTCCAATCTCACATCATTGTCGCATCAATTTACTCCTCCGTTTATTTACCGTAAAACAGGTCTGAATGTTTACTATAAAGCTTATTAACGAAAGTTGGCGTGGAGACCTAAGAGAACCTAATACACGCTCCTTCCCAAGTAAGAATTTACTGCTGTTTTCATAATTTCAGTTTGGTATTGTTTACAATGAAACCCATGTTATTTCTTATTTTTTTAAAATGCCATAACCTCAAAGTAGATATTTTCACCGAAAACTAGATAAGACTGGATAAGGCGCTTAAAACAAATCAAATGACTGTCTTAATGCCCGATAAGATTAAATCAGAGACCCTAGCCAGATCGCCAGACATGTTGAACAAAGTTGAATCACACAAATGAATTAGTCACTCATTTCTTTCTGGGCAATAAGGGTGGGCCCCAGAAACGAAAATCGAATGTCTGATGGTTATTTCAAAAATGAGGTTACGAAATTACGAATTTTTCACCCCGAAAATAAATTGTTGAGCTGATGTCCTACATAAATAAAGGATCCTTAAACTATTCCGACCACCGTGAAGCAGTTTTTGGATCACCAAACGAAAGCGCAAGCTAAAAACAACATCGAGACTGACAAACCGCAATCTATACCTTTGAGGAGTGTGTTCTGGGCTGGCGAAAAATGATAAATCGAACCTGTGAATATAAGAAACACATCATGAAATAATAATATATAATTTATTGATGTAGTGGTTATTCTGTCTTGTGAAATCTGTGCAATGGCATGAGACAGCATTGTGCCGAATGAAGGTTCAAAATAGAAAATAGAAAGAATGTAAATATGGAGTAATATCGTCGTTAGGAACCTTTTTTTTCCTAATTCCAAAATTGTCATTATATTAAAGCTAAACGAAACGAGTACAGTTTCGAAGTCTGTCAAGTTGTGAGAAAATTCTGAAATCCCCTCGTGGCATCATCAAAATGAAGAAATTTTTGTTTAGTTTTAATTTGTTAACAAAACTAGATATTTTAATTTTGCAAACGCGCTTCAAGATTCACAGAGAATTGTGAGTAACTAGTTTGAAAAGTGTGCTCTTTCAAACTTTTCAACAAAAAAAAACCTTGAAGTTTTGAACACTTTCGGAGGCAACATGAGATGCCTGACGCAATGTTAATTAAAAAAACTGAAGGCTATATTGATCGACGTTGAACTGAATAGGTACCGAGTTTTTGTATGATTAATTTTGACAAATATTTGAAATACGAATTGTGATCTGGAATTATATTTTTGTTCTTTAACTTTGACATTTATTAACCTTACTAAACATGTAATTGACGATTGTATTGTCTCGCAGGCTTCTTACCGAATAAAATATTTATTTATTCATTTCCATTACAATCTAAAAAAATACAAAAATCCGTTCTTATACCCACTTAGTGAACTTTATCTTAGCTGTCGGATTGTCGTTTCCAGGATTTGGGGTGAAGGGCGATCTCAAGTCTCTGGGTGTTGTGGGAGTATCTCAAGGTATTGGGTAGTATCCCAATGAGGGGCGTACTGTGGTCACTCTGCTGTCCAAATACGTGAAGGGTTGAAAATACACCACATTTTCTAGTAAAATTAAGTTGATCGAGTTAATATTCTTTCACTTTTGAAGCAATCGATAAATTATTAGGCAAATAAAAACCTATTTTCACTGCAGGTGGTGAATAGAAAATGATTAAATGAAAAGTTTTTTTCCAATCACAAATAAATGTTTATTTCTCAGAATTCGACCCCCTTTAGTATGCCCCTAATAGGGTGTGCGCCTGGGTAGGAAAAACTGTTTATTGTTATTTTTAATCTAAGGTAGACCTCGTTCTGAGAATTTTGGTACCAACCGCGACCTTCTAGCGTGTGTAAATCTTTTCCTATGAATTTTTAAAGTTTCGACCGTTTATGACGTCACAGTGGGCTGGGGAGTCCCGCCCAGGCGAGAGGGGCGCGTGACGTCATAAACGGTCGAAATTTTGAAAAATCATAGGAACAAATCTACTCATGCTAGAAGGTCGCGGTCGGTGCCAAAATTCTCAGGATGTAGTCTACTTTCGATTAAAAATCTAAAAAAAATCAAGGCGCACCCCCCATTTTTAGCTTCCCCTTTGATATTATAGACATAATTTTCATTTTCTTCAGCTAATTCTCACTTACACAAATGTACGTATAAAACTTCGAAAATCATCCTTGAATTGAATGTAACGGATTGCCATGTTGACATTTTCTTAAAATTTCCCCAAGTTTTAGACATATTGCAATAGCTAAACAATTTTGAGGACATGCTTGATTATGACATGGGCGTCTGAAGATCATCATTCCCTTCGAGAAATACTTTTCCTAGATTTTATCCTTTAAGGATTGCCAAAATTCCTGGCCAAAAAACTCATTATTTTTATTCTAAATGTCAATATGCCACATAAAATATCAATATGCCACCTAAAAAAATATTTAAAAAAAATAAAATAAAATGTCACTTATTTTGGTAAAAGCATAATTTACTTGATTTTTTCTTTTTTGCGAGATTTAGCAAATCAGGGTGGAGTCAGAAGAGAATGTTCTTTGAGGAGTTATAGGTACCTCATGAAGTAAGAAAAATTATCGTAGTTCAAAAATCAAAATAGGTGAAGAAGAAACGTCACGCACTCAATCATATCTCCCGAATAAAAATTGAAAGTTTTATTTACTCGTGTTTTTATTGGTAGGTTGTGCCTAGAGGAATAATAGAAGTCAAAACAAGCCATGGTTTAAACCACTTCAAGTTACAGTAATAACTCAAGTTTCGATCGATGGAAAAGCAAACATGGAGGGATATTGTTAGGAAAATCGAATGAGAAGTTACCTACTATTACCTACTCATCACAATAATCAATATACCTATACAGAAAACCCGAAATCACCAAATGGGGAGGAAATAAATAACGTTGATTACAACCTTATTTTGTTGGCATATGACACGGATAAAGCGTTTTAAACCGTGAAATAATCGCTTGGAAACCGTAATAAGTACAGACGGGTGGAGGGTAATAAAATAATCCTGAAAAGTAACATGACAGCAATCAAGAATCCTTTAATTATTTTTGAGATTTAAAAAGTCAAGGTTTTTAGCTTTCTGTAGAAACCCACTTGCAGAGAGTGGGATGAAACATCGTTGGTTTTCTCCCTTCAGGTGGAGAAAAACGTCCCACTCTGGAGCGGTAAGCCACCGTTTCAAGTATTAATAGACTGAGGATAGAGTTGAATTTTTAAACCCGAACACGCTAGAGACTTGAGTATGTTGTGAGGAAGCAACTTCACACGTACTTTCCCGTTTTTACCCCTCTAAAATGAATTCTCCTGTCAAATTAACAATTACTTTTCCATAACAACATTTTGTTTCTCTTTCAAACGGGCAAGTATTGTAAGGTGCGGTTTGCTGTATTTGACCTCAGAACCGGTCTTACTAGAGTCGAAATCCCCCAACCCAATTTCTTGATCCAAAATTAGAAATAGTATAGAAGAAATTACAAAATTTGGAGTGCGTATAACTAATTGAAACGGTGAATAATATCACAATTGTGACATCAATCGTAACGTCTTTGTAACATTTCTAGTTAAAGGCCATGAAAATTCGGGAATCAGAAATTACAGTAGTGTATGACAATCGACCCGATGTAAATTATGTCAGCTTTATTGGGATTTGGGTCCAACAACAAAATCCTCCTCTTTCACCAAATTTTCGAAAAATTTATTTCCTTCATCAGGGCTAAGAGGATGAGTTCAGGTTTGAACCTCAAACCACGGTCGGGAACAAAGAGGTGTAAACCAGGAACACTAATCATTAAATTGGTGTTAAAAAACTTGACTATTATAATTAAAATTTGGAAAAACACAATAACTCAGGCTATAATAATATTGGTAAAAAACAAATCAAGACAGTCAGAAAGACACAACCACAAACAAAATTTTAATTATAATAGTCAAGTTTTTTAACACCAATTTAATGATTAGTGTTCCTGGTTTATACCTCTTTGTTCCCGACCGTGGTTTGATGTTCAAACCTAAACTCATCCTCTGAGCCCTGATGAAGGAAATAAATTTTTCGAAAATTTGGTGAAAGAGGAGGATTTTGTTGTTGGACCCAAATCCCAATAAAGCTGACATATCAGAAATTACCTTTTACGAATGTTCGGCACTTATTGCTTGCACATTAACCATTGTTGTAAACAACTGGTAGCATAGGGACCGCATAAGATGTTCCATCCCATAAGAAGTAATTTTTCCTTAAGGGGGTCTCAGTCGATCGCCGTTCGTTCCTCGTTCCGGGTCAGTATTTAACGAAATTAAAGGCGCAAATACTTAAAAAGTTGTACCTAAATTTGAAATTTTCAAGGATTTTAGAAATTCATTAGTGCACGGAATTAGGGAATTGAAAACCCAAAATATTGCCTCTGGAATCATCAAAATAAACAATAAAAGAAATATGGGAAAAACTTGGAAAAACCCGTTCATTCAGTAGTTTTTCCCATTTTTCTTTGGCAATTATTGTTCGATTTCGATGATTCCAGCGGCAATATTTTAGTTTCTCAATTCCCTAGGGCCGTACACTAATGACTTTCTAAAATCCTTTAAAATTTAAAATTTAGGTACAACTTTTTAAGTTTTAGCGCCTTCAATTACGCTAAATATTATAAAAATGAACCGACGGCGACTGAGACCCCCTTAATGTTTTCAATCTAACTCATGGAACAGGAAATAATATACAACAAATATCTACCAATTTCTTCCATACCGTGAAATTAATATCCCATTATCCCAGTATTAATACCCATTTTTTATTGGCGTGTTGGGTGATGATAGTTTTTGTCAGTTAGATATTTCTTATTATTCTGAAACAACGAGATTACTTCGAGGTACTGAGATCTAAAGTATTCACAATATTTTCGAGTAATCATAATATGATGGTTACATTATAATCTTACGAAATGAGCCATATCAAGAAAACGGGAAAATATCCACAATCGAACGAAACCCGCTTGATTCTAAACACACTTATCCATTATTATAATTGAGCTGTTTCAGTGGATCAAAACTTCCAACTTGACTGATTTTTAAAATTTGTACTATTAAAACCGTTTCAAAGCATCCCAACACTATCTAACCCTATGAACCAGCTGGGAAGAAAGAGGATATTCTGTCAGCGTAGACATAACTTAAGGTCCATCGAAGTATTAAAAAAAAACAGTTTAACTCACATTTGAAGCCGTTTTTTTGGGGTTGGGAGTGTCATTTTCTCAAAACTGATGTCACCATTCCGATGAGGTCAAAATCTCGTAGGACGTACTGTCATCTCAAATACTGATAAATATTTCAGTGCCTCTTTCTTCTCAGTGACCCAAATGGACCTCAAGTAGGATGGTACACTAGCTGCATTTTTAAAAATAACTATTTCGTGATGATTAACGTGGTGGTTTTCGAGTCCTTAGGTACAAAATTGTTACGTTTTGCTACCTTATGTGAGAGGTAATAAAATAATCCTAGCAATTAAACTAGACTGGAGGTTTAAAGAGAGACTGACGACATTTTCTCAATTCCAACTTCGATCGATATCAACAGTGGAAAGGAAAACGAAGCCCCCGGATGTGACGGAGTCTGCAAGCAGGGAAGAACGACACGGCGGGGATAAGCCAAATAATAGGGAATGGCGGTGGTGGGAGAGAGGGTGTGATTGTGATTGCGAGACCGGGGAACTCCTCGGCTGAAAAATCAGCTAAGGAATTAACGTTGTTGCGGGAACCTAATCCAATTATTGGGATTGTTTTTAGCGGAGCCCTTCGACGCTCGATCGTTCTATCGAGTTTTTCGCTACGACCTAGAGATGATCAGAATTTTGGAGGGGAAATAAAAGATCTCGTTAAAATACGAACGGGCCCTCCCGAGCCTGCCCACTACAAATGAACGGTATCAACTTAGAATTCAACTTTGGAGTCTCGAAACATGTTTTATTCGACCCAAATCAATGAAAAGTAAACGTCTTCATAAGTTCAAGGATACCAAACTATATTTCATGAGAATGAAGATAAGAGAGGGTGTGGGAATGGAATAGATTGGAGATAGAAAACAAATCAAATGGTAAATAAAAAAGAAATAGAAGTGGGGGAATAAACTGCGAACTCACTCCTAATCTTTCAAAACTTAAAATGAACAGCCTGAGAACATTCTTCGAGACGTGAGCACAGAGTTATACCAAGAGCCTAAGAATGGGTGATGGTAATATTTATTCTAGAAGACCTTTTTTCCCGTGAAGAGACCGGAAAAAACCCTTTTCACTGATTGATCCATTGTTATCAAATCATATTGACTTATTTTTTAATAATGAACCCTTGCGATCGAGCAATAAAAAAATTGTTTACCTTACTACCCTTCCAAAAAGAGAACGGCTGGAGTCAAAATTCTCAGAATGAAGTCCACTTTCGATTTAAAATTAAAAAAAAAAAAAAAAAAAAAAAAAATCAGGCGCACCCCAATCTTTTTTCGTGAAGTTATCGAATGTTGACAAGGGACGTCACTCAGATCAGTTCCTTGCAACATCAGATAACTAATGTTGGGCTGAGTTCTCAAATTTGGCAGGAGACACTCTCAACTATCCTTGCCAATTTGAGACCTATTTCCTAGACAGTAAACTCATGTAACAAATTTTCGGGAGCAAGGAGGAAAGCAAGATTGTCCTGAGTCAAAACTAACTATATTCTGATGTCAGAACGGTGATGAAAGAAACTGTCCTTCGCTAGAGGTGAATGGATGTACTTGATGATGCGTGTTGCTTGTTATGGGTGTTTCGTACATATGTATCACGAACGATATGAAGGTAAGAACCTAACCCATTCCTCAGTAATAATATTTAAACGTGTAGATTTGAGCTTGATACAGGATGCGGCAGCATAACTACCTTCTTTCAAAACTGAATAAGACGCATTGGGTGAATAAGAAAGTTTGTAATTTGGTTTTCACAATGAAGATTACTAAAGCTTTGTTTCACATAGTTCTGAAGATAAAATCACTCAGGTGACGTCCCCCATTATCAATTCATTGAATATACCGATTTCTGGCGTTTGATTTCAAAAAACCCCGTGGAAAAAAATCACAAGGGACAAATTGGGAGATCCGGCCATTGCAAATTGCCCTTGATTGAGATGAGGCGTTCTGGGAAGTGTTCCCTCAAAACAGCCATCGATGCTTTTGCGATGCGTGCTGTTGCTCCCGTTCGGGTGGCTAACTCTACCCCTAAATTACTACTTAACTAATTTAAAAATGCGTCGCAACTCATAAGGACGGAAAAAGAGCGATTTTCTAATTAAAACCACCTTCTTTTCGGCCTCCGTTCCGAAAAATTCCAGTTAAATCCAAAAATACATACCACCACGTGATTTAGCGTCGAAAATTAATGAAAAAACATCTATCACACTTGGGGTCTACCTTCATCTCAATTTTGGCACAATACAGGGGTTGCGCATGTTCGCGCGCTCACTGGACGGGTTGTGAGCAACCAAAAACAAGTGGGTGTGGCACATAGCTTCCTCGTATCAATAACCCGATTATATAGATGATCCGATGCATAGTAGTTAATCTCAAAACACCAATCTCTAAGTACCTTTCACTACCCTCATAGGGGACCATCTACACGCTAATCTGGATAATCCTTGAAAATTTCATCAAATTCGGATGAAAAATGTAAGTGAGTCACTACTCAAAAAATCAAAAAAATTTTTCTCGGTATGGCTGGGAATCGAACCCGTTACCTCTTCGATGATAGATTGACTCGCTGCGAATGTGCTACGGGGGCCTGACAGTAGGCGTTGTAGGATTTGAGATTCTGACTCACGCACGGCTGTTACAAGGATTTAACGTTCGCGCATGTGCATCGGCTACTATCAGTCCGGGGGTGATGATTATCATAGGGGACCATTTACAATCTAATCCGCATAGTCCCTGAAAATTTCATTGAAATCGGATGGAAAATGTAGAAGTTATGGCCGTTACAAGGAAATTCACGTTTGCGCATGCGCAGTGGCTACTATCAGTCCGAAGGTGATGATTTTCATAGGGGACCATCTAAGTACTAATTTGTAACATCCCTGAAAATTTCATTGAAATCGGATGGAAAATGTAGAAGTTATGGCCGTTACAAGGAATTCACGTTTGCGCATGCGCAGTCGCTTCTATCAGTCCGGGGATGATGATTTTCATAGGGGACCGTCTACACACCAACCCGCACAATCCCTGAAAATTTCATCGAAATCGGACAATAACTTCGTAAAGTTATGCGCGTTACAAGGAATTCATGACAGACACACAGACACACGGACACACAGACACACAGACACTGAACCAAAATTGTTCAGAAAGGTCTAAAAAGCAAAACGCGAGTGAAAATTTTGATTTTGGAGAACTTTTTTTTTTTCATCCTTGAAAAGTGAAAACAAAGCTTCCGCTACCTTGGTAGACTCGGAAGCAAAATCGGTCGAGGGGTCCGAAACCCATGAAATTTTGCGTAGAATTCAAATCTGCAATCAAAAATAGGGGTTCCCACTTGAGATAACAAAGTTGGTGTGCGTTGCGCATATTTGAGATCCTCGGGAAAAATCATGAAGATTTAAAAAAAAAAAAAAAAGTGGGTGTGGCACATAGCTTCCTCGTATCCATAACCCGATTGTATAGATAATCCGATGCATAGTAGTTAATCTCAAAACATCAAAACAAGTTAATCTGTAACATCCCTGAAAATTTCATTGAAATCGGATGGAAAATGTAGAAGTTATGGCCGTTACAAGGAATTCGCGTTTGCGCATGCGCAGTGGCTACTATCAGTCCGGAAGTGGTGATTTTCATAGGGGACCCTCTAAATACTAATCTGTAACATCCCTGAAAATTTCATTGAAATCGGATAGAAAATGTAGAAATTATGGACGTTACAAGGAAATTCACGTTTGCGCATGCGCAGTGGCTACTATCAGACCGAAGGTGATGATTTTCATAGGGAACCATCTAAATACTAATCTGTAACATCCCTGAAAATTTCATTGGAATCGGATGGAAAACGTAGAAGTTATGGCTGTTACAAGGAATTCACGTTTGCGCATGCGCAGTCGCTTCTATCAGTCCGGGGATGATGATTTTCATAGGGGACCGTCTACACACCAACCCGCACAATCCCTGAAAATTTCATTTAAATCGGACAATAACTTCGTATAGTTATGCGCGTTACAAGGAATTCATGACAGACAGACAGACACACAGACACACAGACACACAGACACACAGACACTGAACCAAAATTGTTCAGAAAGGTCTAAAACGCAAAACGCGAGTGAAAATTTTGATTTTGGAGAACTTTTTTTTTTCGACCTTGAAAAGTGAAAACAAAGCTTCCGCTACCTTGGTAGACTCGGAAGCAATATCACCATCTGGACGATTTTAGCAGGGGAGGAACAACACGTGCGACACCCTGTATAATGAAAACCTGCATATCCATTGTAACCAAAAATGCAATAACCAAGGGGTACCTTATGAGCTCGTGAAGACGGAGAGATCACGAATAACATCTTCAAAACATACCTTGTTAATGTTCATACAGTGTGATGGTATGGTATGACATAGGCACTGAACATTGAACAAATGGCATTATACGCGTGTGTACTTTTTGAGTTTGGGGTGACGAAGAGAGCTAAATGTGGACTACTGAAATGTTTAAAAGATATTTTGTGCATACAATATGGTTTCATATAGGAAGTAGACAGAAAATAGGACAGAACTTACAATTTACGTTGAGGGTATTCTATAAGTTAAGGGTGACTAGAAGAGTATTTATTTATTTTTCATTCTTAACCAAGAGGTTTATTGTATGATTTTAACAATTCTTGCTATGCGCCTCACTCACAATGCTGACTAATCTCTCATAAAGTTATTATTCCGATTTCCTTAATACAGTTTTGAAGATTTCTATGAAAATTCACTCATTACCTCATGCTGTAAGAATAGAGTTAGAGCATGAGTTATTGAAAAAAATTGCAAGCTCTGATTTATTCGTTATTAGTTAATTGTATCCGTAATCGTAGAAAAGTATTTGTTAATGACGAATTCATTTTATAATCGTTAATCGTTCTACCCAATGAACAATGAATACTTCAAATTAATCGTGATTGTCGGTTACTTTTGTATTCGTAAAAGTAATTGTTAATGGATTAACGCACATCGCAGTATTGACAGCTAGTTAATCCCCTCTATCTAACTTAGCTAAATATGATAAATTGATCATCCATCTGGTGTCTATCACGAGACAATTTTAGGCTAGGAGCTTGTGATGTGCCTCTCTCGGACAACCGTTCGATTCCTCCCAATGCTGATGCTATATTCCCTAATTAGCGTTCGATAATTCACTGATAAACATAATATGTTTATCATATTTATCTGCCTACTGCACCAGGATATTATCCTGGTGCCAGTGTCCGAAGAGCTCGCGCTACTTGGATTTGATCCCCCTAGTTTTAAACCTAATTCGTACGATCCACGAATTGAACCATCCTGACATCCCAAATTCGAGGAATGCTTCATTGTTGATAATTATTGAAGAATCTTCTAAGGTGGGATTTGTTCTATTACATTTTCAGCATTTGGTGAACGCATTTGTAAAATTATTTTCATAGAAAGGAATCTCGACTAGCGCTGGAATTGGTTTCACAAATACCTGCACTCTCGCAAATTTTTCACATTTCCTTTCCCGGTTTTTCCTAAAAATATCAACCGATGTATCTTTCTCCATTTCCATTCGTGGTATAAATATTGGGTCAATCTGAGCGCACATACTCGGCATGCATACCAGTATGTACAATAGCAACCTTCTCTCTTTGTAAAGGCCATAAAATCGGGTTTAGTGAGTTCCTGCGTCAAACCAATCGCTAAAATAGCTCGAGGGGAAAATGCTTTCCAATTCAGGCTTGAATATCGTTATTTAGTTGGAGATGAATTGGATAGCTCAGCAATCAGAGCATAAATATTTTCATCAAATATATTGCATAAATATAATCATGACCAACGATTCTTCAGATGCTTCTCCACCTCCATTATTTTTATTGGACTAGTCAAAAACCAACCACAATATACTTGTGCTCTGAAATATATAAAGGTAAAAATACGCGTAAATATCCTTGTGGAAAACTTAATGAGAGAGATCAGATCCAAATTATATCACCAAATTAAATGCTTCTCAAAAATGTGGAAAAAACAGAAAGTAGCTGTTTTTACATCCACATTATAATAGGGGAAAAATCGTCAATTTCCATTCAAACCTATTACAGACAGATCTACTACGAGACAGCCTAAGCCCTAATGGAAGGTAATGAAGGATTTTTCTACATACTGTAAGGAGTTTCCCAGGATCCAAATAGGCTGAGCATAACTTACCTGTAAGAGAAAAAAGGAATTAAGTATAAAAATAGTGAAGAAATAAGATTATATTATTTTTAGCACTGTAAAAAATACAAAACCTACAACGATATATTTGTGTATCCCAACTTCATAATATTATAGTACCTGTTTGGGGAAACGTTAGTACGCCTAAAACTCGAAACATCCCCCCCCCCCCTTGTTATGTCGACTCTGAATTTCAATGCGTTTAAAGAAAGGTCGAGCAATTTCCAACCTTACAAAAAGCCTAATTCAGCGTTAATCGGGAAATCGCCGTTTTTTATGTTTCCAAGTTGAGAATGAGTAATGTGAAGACACTCCCTTGTTTCTCCACTAGTTGTGACTCCTTTTCGCATATGCAGCGGTTTGTACTGTTCATATCTTGGAGAAATTCATACGCAATCATTCTGAACTCTGAAATCAGCCCTTCAATTACCCATCAAAATCTGAACAAAATCGTAGATCAAATTTTGATATTCCTCAATGTTGTGCTAGTCTTGAATATAATATCATACATTTATTATTGTCTTTGAATATGTTTTTGTACTTTTTCCGCTCAGAAACTTCCAGAATGTATCTTTAAAAAATCGAGCTTTGGCAGAAAAACTTGTCAGAAAGTATTTAATAATTTTCTAAATTCTTAAAATTTGTGAAACAGGCTATCTGAATCTTTTCTCATAATTATAATATCGCGGAAATACAACAAGTTTCACTATGGAATGTTACATACAAATAGGAAGTCAACAATGAAATCAACTAAATCATAAGTATAACGATGAAAAGTTTTCTAGAATTATACCAAATTGTCATTAAAAGCCTCAGTTGAAATATTGCAGAAAGGTTGATGAAATAATTGTAGATTTAAAAAAAATATTGACTCAACAATTCATAAATTGTTCATGATAAATTTGCTAGAACGCTTCTTTGGTTTCATCTCAGTTCGTGAATTTGTGCAATGGATAACTGGTGATTTTTTGACGTTTCAGAATTATGGGGGTTTTCACATCATTCTTTGAGGACAGAACGAGGCAGCACAATCAAGGAATCTCCCAGTCCCGCTGGATCACAACTATCACTACCAACGCCCTCTATCTCCCACAGTTTCAGTCTGGTTTTTATGAGTATCTTCCTCTTCTGTATGAAGAACATTCAACAACGACGATCTGACAGTGGCACGGTGCCAGGATCTGTGAGAGGGAAATAGGTAGGGGATAGAGAGTGGGAGTGAGAAGGAGATACTCTATGAGCCTCGCAATTTTTCTGCCAGAGCTCCTTCATAAGTAGCCGTTTGTGGGATGAGAGGCGTACAAATATCTCGCCATTCCAAGTATGATGCTGTTTCTTCAAGCGTTGTATAACAATTACAATTTTTCTTATATCGTTCCGTGTTTGACTCGTCTCTCCGTTTTCCTAGTTATGTGAAGTGGGGAATGCCACAAGTATTTTCACAATGGTCCCTCACACTGCTCAGATTAAGAATGTATTTTACTTCATATTTCATTAAACTGTTTGATAGTAGAATAATAATTCGGGAAATGTATGTTAAAAGCGTTGAAAATTCCAATGTCCAAATTGCAGTCAAAATGAATACTTCAAAACTACCGACATTTCGAATTTTTATCCTCATTGGAGTACTTGGCTGAATGTTACCCAAAATGTGGAAGAAAAATCGTAGTGATTCACCTAAATCAAGGTTCAGACAATATTGAGAATTTTTCGTGTTCAACACGTAAGTGCAAAGGAAAGTTCAACAGTTTCCAAAGTGACAATTTAAATTTCAATTATGAGTTGAAAATTATAGTGATATCCTCTTCAAATTGATGTTCGGCAATTTGATATGTTTTAATTTTGTGTTCAGCACAACAGAAAACTTGAATTTTGCTCGAATGTCTAAAACTAAAAGATAGCACAATTTGAATAAATGAAAACTGAATAAAATAGCAATGTTTTAAACTATTGTGATTTATAGTTTTTGGCTGTGTAATTGCTGACTGTCGATTTCAATTTTGATGAAATGAATAGTTATTTTTTAGTTATCAGTTATTTAGTTTTTAGTTATTTAGTATTAGTATCGTTTTCATCATCAACACTCCAAAAATAGTAAATACAGAGTTTTAACAGTTTTAGATGAGTTTTTCTGATTCTAAGTTGTTTTTCTGATGATAGATTTCTGTACGTCGAGTGAACACGTGATTCCACATCAAGAATATGTTAGAAAAATAATACAAACGAAACGAGAACAATAATTGTAACACATTGAATCATTCAATGAACAAGGATAATTGTGTTCTTTTTCGATGGATATGATCGGAAAACATTGAAGGGAATGGATTTGTTACCTTTAGATTGAAACCTCTATCTTTCCCTAAAATTAACAGGGATACTACTGTCTTAGCCAAGGGCTTAACAAAAAGATGCGGAAAATAAGGAAAAACCGTTTCTCAAAAAAGTGGTTTTGTTCCCTTTTGAGAAAAAAAAACACTCCTTAATTGACGAGTTTGACACCAAAAGGTACTAAAGACCATTTTTATCGAAATTGAGTTAACACTCCCCCAGTGTTTTAGGGGGATAGTTCTTCACTGAAATGCGATCGTTTCGGAGCAAAAGGTATTATATTCGCTTGAAAAACGAGGGTGAATATTCCGTTTCATTTCAAAAGGTACTATATCCAATACAATGGTGGCCCTTATCCGTTTTGTTTCAAAAAGTAATAAACGTGTTGTTTCAAAAAATACTAGGTATATCCATAAATTTGATATTTCAAATCTCGTTCAGTATTATTTTTAACTTTGAACTAATTTACCTTTTATTCCAAAAATATTTATAATAATTCAGAAATATATAAGATAAATAACATAATTGGTTTATAGCACTTTTTTCAGGTCGCTAAGGTTTTTTGCGTTTTTCTAACGTTTTACCAAAATGGATATAGTACCTTTTGGAATCAAGCTCCTCAATGAGGAATTTCTGTTTGCATTTTTTCTGAATAGTAAATGGTGTGGGATAGATGAAAATCGGGTTGATTTAGGATAATAAGTCTCCTGTTATTTTTGGGAGACAATCAAAATTTATGATTTCAAAAAATAACCGGGAAAACGGATCTTTTTTAACGTGAAGCGGGAACGCTCGCTGATTGGGCTGTTTGGATCGCTGTCTCCTCCCAGTGTTGCAGTTGGTATGACGAAATTGTGTTATCTAAGAGGAAAGTTATCAAACAAAACCTAATTTTCCTCATCTTCCTTTTTCTATTTTTTTCTTCTGTTTTTTGATTTCGAACTTTAGTGGTTTTGTGAAATGTTGCATCTGGCGACTATAGATTTCTCAATCTCAGTGCTTCAAGGGGTCATAAATGAACTATTCCAGGATGAAGTCATCCTCCCGGTTTTTAAACGATCATACTTTCTACACTGTTTTGTTTATTCAGTGAATTAGGAAGTAAGGGCTAAAAGTTTGCCGTAGGAGGTTTTTCGAGGTGCTGAATCCGATTTTGGGGTCAAAAATAGGAAATTTCGACATGATGAAATTCCTCATTATGTTTATGAATGATCGGGTTTAAATGATTTTGTTAGTAAAGATAAAAATGGACTACTGATGTCTTATGGTAAAATCTACCAATATACAATCTAACTGGTACAAGTATTGGCCCAGTTACAGACATACAGTTTGTTCTGAACTCGTACCTACTCGGGTTGGTAGAAAAGGGTTGTTAAGTGGACTCATTAGCTCAAGTCAAAACACGTTTCGTGAATGTGAAGGTGCTCTTTTGCCACGGAATAGCGGTTCAGATTGAAACAGGGTGCAGGAAGAGGGTAGCTGGGGTTCACACCGCCTCCACTGAATAGTTCAGAAGCACGCCCGAGCCCTTGTATTGTACATCTTCAACAGACGCTCGCCCCGACATTCCAAACACCATCAAAACTTCGAGAGCAAACCGCATCGGCCACTTTCCTCCGCATTCATGCGGTAAATTGTTAATGATTTTGAGACCGACACCGCTCATCTTGCTCCTCCTCCTCACCGTGTGTATACACTTCCCTTGGAATTACTGTTTTCTCAACTTTCGAACGAACAGTAGCGACTTTGCATGTTTCAAGAATGTGTATGAGGTTTGTTGATCGATCATGCGAAGAAGATTGGCATTCTCTTCTCTCCTAGCTACACAAGAAATGTTCTCACTTTTAGGCTGCAACAACGAAAGCCACATCAAAGTGAGCAGTTTGAATTCGCCCATAAACTTGCAAGATAATTCCGTTTTTTGTTTCTTTTTAATTTGATTCATTATTGCCACTGAATAATATTAAATAGAATCCATCTAACAATATTACATTTCCTTCGTACACTCCTTGAGAGCAAAGCTTGTACGTGCCTACCACTTATTTTATTTTAATTGTTATTTCAATCGAGATTCATTACTGATTGATTACTCGACTGACCGTTTCCTTTTTAGTATGGTCAATAGTAAGAGCCTGAAGGGTGGAGGGGATGGTATGGTTATCGTTCAGTAACCCATTTTCAGTAACCAGGTCGTCAATTAGCCCCCAGAAACCAAATCCAGAGTCGTGTTTTTCAATCCAAACTACTGTTTTATTTCTGTTCAGTGTCATGGTAAAGGAATACAATTTCTCCTTCCCACAGAAGCTACTGTTAAAATGTGAATCCATCAATAACATTTTTTGATACGTGGGGCCGAGATTCGAATAAAGAAAAAGTGTTTTTTAACCCCCCCTCCCACCAAATTTTTTGGTTTACGTATGTAGAATAATGTTATTATAAATTTAAATAATGTTATAAAATATTATATTATTATAAATACGTAAACTTAAATACATAAATAAATCTACATGTTATGTAGATTTATTTACGTATTTAAGTTTACGTATTTAAGTTTAATTATTTAAGTATTTAAGTGTAATTTAAGTATTTAATTTTAATTTAAGTATTTAATTTTAATTTAAGTATTTGAGTTTAATTTAAGTATTCAAGTTTAATTATTTAAGTATTTACGTATGTAGAAGGTATGTAGAATCCGAAAATCGAATACAAATTTGGCCGTCTGTCCGCCGTACGCTGCACTTTCCTTAGTTCCCGTTGACCGATTTTTATGAAATTTGGTTTATGGGCTCTATTTTGGGGTCTATTTGTGCCCCGAAGCTTTTCGTTGATGTCAGTCACTTCTAAGAGGTGAAAAATAAAGGTAGAAATTTTGAAATCGCCATAGCTAAAAAAATTGCGATATAAAGTTATTGTTTTTTCATAAATTTAAGAGAGTATTGAATTTTTAGAATATTTAGAGACCACGCGGAGCTCTGTAAGACAAACCGTTCGCTCCCTATGAGAACTTGAGGGTTGGACTTACGATAAATCAGAAACACTAGTGTGAATCGCAAAAGAGGCCTAATCTCCGTTCAAATTTTATCTGATTAAGATGCGATCACTGTAGGTACGTGGCAGGTAGGTATCTATGGTTGGTAGGTGGTGATAATGGCAAAGCTGAGTTCTTTGCAGACAAGTGATCTATATAGAAAAATAATAAACCTTTGTGGAATAATTTGCAGCGTTTTCAACTTCATCGAAATGGATTATTATCATTAAGAACCCCAAGAACCCAAGTACGATAACATACAGCAGAAGAGATCATACAATTATTTATATGCGGAAATATCACCTTTTCCACAACTGACGAAGTGCCAATGGTGTTGAATAGTGCTACGATTTCAGCTTATGTTACTACTATCGGCTAAATGGCAGTCCAAGTGCTGTCTGAATGGCTGACCCAATATAATAGGATATAATATATGTATAACATAATATAATAATATAATATAATATAATATAATATAATATATCTAATAAATATCATATAATATAATATAATAATATAATATAAGATACTATAATATAATATAATTATAATATAATATTAATAATAATATCATATAATATAATATAATATAATATAATATAATATAATATAATATACCTAATATAATATAATATAATATAATATAATATGATATATGTATAATAATATATATTATAATAGGACCCAAATATAATAGGAATGAACAAATGAGTGACATGAATTTATATTCAAACAAACAAAATAATAGGATTTGATCAGGTGAAACTCGGATCAATTCTGTCACCGAATGTTCATGTGCAATTCACACTTGTGATCAACTCGCGTTCAAGAGATGACAACTATTTTTTTGTTCAATTCCAAGGATTCGTTATTGGAAATAATAATCCAACATGGGACAAAGTATTTGGGACAAAGTATCTAGGACAAAGTATTTAATGCATGGGATTATTAATTCTATGGAAGTAACTGATATTTTTATATAATCCGTGGATCATTGAAAACTCCACGGTGAGAAATGTTGTTAGTACAAACTGATGAATTTTGCTGTTCCACTTTCCCTTCAGTAAAAGTATCTAACGAATAATTGTATGATGCACTAGAAGCGTCCCTGAGTCAGTGAGTTTTGGCCTTACCTCACACATAGTCATGATAAAAGTGAGGAAACAGTGAGTTTCCTTGAGGCCTCGATGGCAAAAACAAGTGGTCCAAAAGAAATATTTGCCCACTCAATCGACACAATCGCAATGTCTCTCAAATCATTTAACGGGTAAATGGAATATTTGAAGAGCCGACGTGTTATGATAACCTTTTCTGGGCATAAATGAGAACGAAGCCGAAATTAGGTCAGATTCTGGGTCACTAAATGAGCAGCCCTCTTGAGGTCACGGAGTGCTTGGCTCGAGTGGAACCAAGCTACCTTGTTACCGCTGCTCTCTATATCGACCACTTCACCAACTATGAGGATCACAACAACGCGTCGGCAAAAAATGCGATAGATCCGCCTTCCATGAATAATGGAGCTTCTCCAAGCCCTAGCTTGCACAGAAGCCACCAAGTTGAACAATTCGACCTGTCTTAGTTCCCACTCTATCTCTGCGGTAAATTACTTCAAGAGAGGATTCGACTGGTTTTGTGTCCTTCGAAATTGAAACGTTTCTCACTCGCTTCACATTGTTTTGCAGTTTCCTAGTATCCCATTCCATGTCAGTTGTCTATGTGTTCCAAAACTTTCATGGTTTCAATCAAGTCATCGCACCATAACCTCTGGAACTTCTGTATTCATATAAACAAGATGTCACAAACTGCTCAATTGGGTTCACGATTTTATGGTATATTCAAATAAATGGCTATTTACCGAGTGTATGAATTCTGCAGCTAATTCAAAGTGGATATTCAATAGAGAAATAAATTACATAATAAAATACGATATAAAATGACAGGGTGAGGGGGGGGGGGCTACAATGGACGCCATAGCGATTGCCGACTTACACTCTGAAAGAGAACCTTTTTAGATGGAAATCAACTCGTATATTGACTAGCAGTCGTATTTGGGTGACCAGTGAATCGTACATGCGTAGCTTTTCTTCATTATCAGCTATAGTCACAACGTTCACAGGAGATACGCCCCCGCCATTTCAAATAATACGAACCACAACATTACAAGTTGGTTAAATGTAGGCGGTTGGTAAATTGTATTGTTCATCTAGGTATTATTTCAGCAGAGCTGAATTGGAATGCATACTCGAATGGTTTACACAACCGAGTATTCTAATTAACTCTCGACAATCGAATTGCTGTCAATCCATTGTTTATAATTCCGATGATTGTTGTTACATTTGTATCATCACACGAATAGTGTCATCACAGTAGAGTATAGTGTTGTAAATTTATTATAATTGAACAGGAGTTGGACTAAAGACGACCAAAAATCACAACTTACAGTATAGAGTGTCTATTCCACAAATGAAATTTGGAGAGAATAGCTCTGGAAACTATTCATAGTTCCAAGCTTCAATAATTCGTTACATCCTCTTTATAACATTTACCGTAAATTTTCGCAAATACGAAACAATTGCACCAGTCTACAAGTGAAATCCAATCGGACCCATGGAGATGCGTCGGTCAAGACTAGCTCTAGAACTTCTAGCTCTAGAATGAGACGTCAGGTCGCAAACATAAGACCTCGAAGGGATTTGGGTCACTGGTTACTTTCTACCAATCTTGTAAAATGGTGGTCAGAAACAATTTTCATGGAAAAAATGTCCCTCAATTGTCTGGTTGTTAAAATACTCGTTTGAAAGTCGATGCATTAGTAATGGACCACCGAGAGTGCTGGGCCGACCTTCCGAGTCGCCCGTAAAATGTAGAAGTTTAGTACGACTTGAGACAGCACTAAGTGACTACTAAGCGTAGAAGGTCTCCCCACTCTTTGCAAGGACCATAATGTCATTAAGCTATTGGAAAGAGGGTGTATTATATATGTAATTTCAGCACTATGGGCTACACCATGGTCATTAACTTTATGTTGTTGAATGTTTAGGATTTGGTTCCTCCATTGGGTTGGGTTGGTCGGAAGAAGAAGCCGCTCACCTGAAACCTCAACTGTGAAATACTTTATTTTCCTCAACTTATGAACAAAAAAAAAAAAACGCTAAAAATTATTACTCAATGGTTTATTATTTTTCTGTGTAGATCACCCGCCTGCCAAGAACACTACTTTTCATTATCAGTACCTCCCATAACATTACACACAATGATGCCAAGAACACTACTTTTCATTATCAGTACCTCCCATACCATTACACACAATGATCTTATCGACTTTATTTTGAATGGAGATTTAGTCAATTTCCGTCAGTCAACATTCAATTGCGATTCACACTCGTGTTTCTGATTTATTATTCGTCACAACTTCAAGTCCTTATAGGGAATGAACATTTTGTCCTACCAAATAATGTGTCCATGACCTCTGGGTGGTCTCATTCTAAAAATTTTCTTCATTCTAAAAATTCATTACCATTTTAAATTGATGAAAACACAGTACCTTTAAATTGTAAGTTTTTGAACTACAATTAAAATTTCAGCCCTTATGTTTCACTCCTTAGTGACTGACACCAACCAAGGCTTCGGATCACAACTAGACTCCCAAATGGATTCCATATACCAAATTTCATCAAAATCGACCCATGGTAACTAAAGAAAGTGCCCCGTATGGTAGACTTTTTCATATGATTTTCGGATTCTACGTACCTTGAAACGTGAACCAAGATGTTTTGAGAGGGGGTAATTTTTTTCCTGGTGAATTCCAAAGGTTTTTTGTAGACAATAAAATAAATAAAACAAGTTTTCCTTTTTCTGGTATAGACATAAGAGTATTAAAATTTAAATGCTTGCATACGAGTTCGCAAATCATTGGGACATTTCCATGTCAACCACTACACAACAAGGTAGTGAAGTAAGGTTGTTAGTTCATGTACCCAAGCATCAAAATAAGAAAACACTTGATTTTTCTCTACGCAACACAGTGAGTCTATTTTATTTATTTATTGGTCGCGTGAGCAAGACTTGCTTAGTTTTCTGACGATTTTTCAGTTTATGTGCCAATGCAAAGACATGAAAATGTCAAAAAGAGAGAAAGGGCACTTGATTCAAATAAAAAATAACTTTTAATTTCAGGTTTTGAGGAGGAATTGGGTCGCTTTGAAATTCCAAGGTTACTCCTATCTAGGTTTCGTATGAGTGTGTGGCTGTCTGTCTTTCAGTAGATCTGCGTGGCCTTCAAAGGTAGCGAAGAGTAAATTTCACACATTACCCAAAATCATCTTTTTATTATCGCAATAGACTCTAAAATGGTAATAGCTCATTTTACAATACTTCTCACAACGTGTAGTGATGTAAATTTGTTTTTGTGATAGGCACCTCTAACAGTATTTTAGAGCTTCTGATTCTTGAAGGATTCTCGCACATTCAATGGGTGATTCTGGTCTCAAGTTGGAGTCAATCATCGAGCAAAAATCACTCTCAATTTTTACAGGGAAAGGTAGCGTTGGGTAACTTTACTCATTTGTTCTTGTTACTTACTATGTAGTGTTTCCCTCACTCTCACATCAACTTCACAACTAGTTGAAGGAAGAATAGGTGGGAGGTGGGGACTTATCACATGATCCGGGTAGGCACAAACCACAAAAGCTTTCGGCGGTGGAGTAAATTTTACTCACGCTACCTTTCTAGGGTTAAACGCTAAATTCGAAATTCCGATGAAGTAGTCCACAACTAACTTTACTAACAACTAACTAACAACTTCAACTCAGATTAATTGCCCGAGTCTTACTGTGGGACGTCCTAAGCAAAGGTTGCACTTGATAAAAAAAAAAGAATCAAAACCTATTGATTGATTGATAGATTGCAGAAAAGTAAGGGGGAACCTCAAACCGAGTGACTCGTATTTTTAGTGTCGGTATAAGAATAATGAGAACCAGAACTAAGTCGATTCGTTTCAAACCGTCGCGCTGCCGCTGGATCGAGAAACCCCGAGAAAACTAAAATACACTTTGTATAATGAGTTATTCGATACTCGAGCGGAGATAGGGTTTTTTCTCTCTCATTTTTTCCCCCTTTTTTAATGTTTGACTTTTTTATCTGGAACTCAGGAATTGTAGGAAGAGAAGCTTCTTTTCACTGGGCGAGGAAGAACTCCTAATTGGGATGAACGTAAAGGGCGTAAGGGCCAACAGAGAACTCCCTTCAGTTCTTATTAGGCAAATGCTCTTGGGATAAGTAGTGGGAGTGATGAGAAAGGAGGGAGGGTCACTGGGTGTGAGGTTGATTCCTGAGTTCTGACAAGAAAACCGCATAGCCTGCCTTTTCTCAAGACGGTTTTGTATTCTGCTCAGGTCCCTTCCTTCTCATTTCTTTCAGTTCGAGTAAACCGAAGAAAAACAGGCGGTCTTCGAGGAAATCACGTATGCTATGCCCATGACTCAATTTTGAACCCATTTGCATGGGATTATTAATTCATTCTCTACTCGCACCATGGAGTTTTGTACAACGTCACTGAACTTGTACATTAGTAGGCACAAATGACGTAGACTAAATCAGGGAGATAGCATGAACTTATTCATTATTTACGGTCAGTAGTTAAGTGTACAAAGCTCCGAATGAGCGTTTAAACTTTGTTGGAGATTGTGTCACCGTGATACTAGTTGAATTGCGAGTCGCTCATATTGAAAATCATTGGATTCCATGGTCGTCGACATGTGCATCCCTACAACTTCGAAAACCGGAACAGCTCCCCAAGGATCCCAATTTTGTTTTATTATTTTCAATAATTAACCTTTGCAATCGTCCAATAGAAAATTTTTTTTCAACCCATCCCTCAAAATTTGTAGGTTTACGTTTCAAGATACGTGGAATCCAAAAATTGAATGAAAATTTGGCCGTCCGTCCGCCGTACGCGGCACTTTCCCCAGTTAGCATTGACCGATTTTGATGTAATGTGGTATGTGGGCTCCATTTAGGGTCTAGTTGTACCCCGAAGCTTGTGGTTGATGTCGGTCACTTCTAGGAGTTGAAAGTAAGGGTAAACAATTTTGAAAACCCCCTAACTCGAAAAATGTTGACGTGAAGGTATTGTTTTTCAATCAATTTAAGATAGTATATAATTTTTAGAACATTCAGAGACCACGCGGAGCCCTGTAGGACAAATCGTTCGCTCCCTACGAGAACTTAAGGGTTGGACTTTGATAAATCAGAAACACGTGTGTGAATCGCAAAAGAGGCCTAATCTCCGTTCAAATTTTAGCTGACCGAAATGCGATCGATGTTTTTCTTCATGTTGGTTGGTGGTAACAATGGCAAAGCCGTTTTCCTTATAGACGAGTGATCTATATTGACAAATCATAAACCTTTGTGTATAATTTGCAGCGTTTTTATACTTTGTGTAGTATAAAATCAACCCTAACATACCTGGAACAGTGTGGAATGTGATCATCAGCATCAATCATCCTAATAGGTAGGTACTCTGTAATCTGAATGAATCGATCATTCAGTTTCTACAGTTTAGCTTGTCGATGCTTTCTTAACCCGTTTCAAGCCAAGGGTAGAAATAACTGAATAATGAGGAGAGGAGGATGAACTGTTTTACAGAATGCCGGCCGAAATAAAGCGTCATTGGCTTACCAATCGAGAGCAAAAATACTCGATACTTTATAAATTTTACTTTTTAATGAGATTTGAGAGTTTTCCAAAGCGATGTGATTTGCCCAGTTCATTGTTTTTGGTAAAATGTAAAAGTCCGAGGATCTGAATCTCTTCAAACTCATGGCCCAGAACGCTCACTCACCCAGAATCGAATTTGAGCCACCATAATCATGCCTTTGGCCAAAAGGTCTCATTTTCGAAAAATTTCCAAAATCGCATTAAGCTCCCGAACGTCAAAGAAAATTTTTTCTGAAAATTTTAGGAACAGAATGAACGAGAAAAAATTCTTCTCCAAAGATTTTCCACTATTTTCAATATTTCAAAATATTCAAATAAATATATTCAATATTCAAAATCATAAAATATGACGATGCGAAAACGCATCAGTGGTCGGAAATGGGTTAACCCATTTCCAAGGCATAGTTTCATCTATTCCTGTACCGGACATCAGCGTCCCCGATATGTAGATAATGAGATTCTATCCACATCCGATAATTTCAAACGAAATAAAATCAGCTTTCATGAAAGCAAGGTGATGAACTCTTTCCATAGTACCGATGGAATATTAGCTGTAGCTTCCACATCAGCTGGGCAAATTTTTGCGGCAGTACTGTGTCACTTGTTCAACCATTCTTCCAAGAAACTTAACACCTTAAACAGCATTCTTACCTTGAATAATAAAATGGCCAGTGAGAAGATCAGGGTAGAATGTGGCAAAGATAATGATTAAACAAGCTAATGATCGCTTTGTAGTTATTGATTGTCATGTAGGAGCCACGGAGTGATGCAATGGCGAAATGCGTGATATTCAAGGCAACCGACTGCTTCTGGAGGAACTCGAATGAGCATACTACTCAGATAAAACCAAATGTAGAGGAGATGGGAGGTCGCAGTTTACATATTATACCGCTGTATTTTTGTACCACCGTAATGATGTCATGTTCTGTGCGGAACGATACCTGTGAGAAGTCCCACAGCTTGGATTGAAAAGCTTGTTAGGCGAGCAAGATATCTCCAAACCGTCTCTGTGTTCCACCAAACCGGATGGAAGACGCGGATAAGTGTGACGTACGCTGAGAAATCACTGGTACCTAATGGACATGCTTCTGACCTTGTTCGCAGTGATAAAATACGGACTTATCAAGTGGTAAAGTGTAGATTTAGTGACAATATTCTTGTTTCTATACAAGTATATCTCATGGTAATAATTACTATAGAACAATCCCTATAGTTTCCACCTCACATTTCTTATTATTTTATTCATGACAAAAAATACAAATGTAGGATAAATTAAGGAACATTCAGCTTCTCAATAAGGAAACAAAATCAAGCTGAGGGAATACACTTTTTAAGTATTTAACTCCTTCGATCAAATAAGTCTAACAGGTATTTATTTCATGGACACTCTTTTTTTCATGCGTGCGACAGCGAGTCTCTCTGATAAGTACTAGGTAGGTTTCCAGTATGCCATTCATGTTCCTCAACCTGAACTCTCGAACTATAATTTGTTAGGAGACTACTCCGATACTACTCTAATGTAATGAGATTACCATAGCTACGGAGTTACAAATGAATATTGAAAAGATAAGATTGACAAAATGAATAAAGTGTTGTGTAGCTTGAGGTTTACGATAGAATGACATGTATTTTATGACAAGTAATTCTGGACTGATTCCGACCTTAGACAACAGTAGCATAACAAAATTTCCACCCGGAAACTGAATGGCTGGGCCTTATTAACCAAACTAGGAGTGTCAATGTCAGTCGGAATGTACAGTTATGCCAAATGACCCAGTTGCAAGCAGTAAATTTCCCTCTAGAGTGGCCCTCATTGTTAAACTACCCGAAACATCAACAACATTATACTGATAACTAAGTTTGACATTCTATACAACTCACATCCGTCCCCTGAGTTTAAAGAGGGTAAGAGTTGTCAACAGGACGGGAAGTCGGTCTGTAAGGGGAGCTCATTTTGCCGTCGACGTATTCGCTATTTATCTCGAACTCCTATTATATGGAACTTTTTGAGTCCGACATTATCGTGTCGGCCAGAAGTTGCCTCAGGTACGATATTTAATTTACAAGCAATATTGATAATATGCCAAACGCAATTGAATACATTGGGCGAGATAAAGTGGTTTTGGACAGATGATACTACACCTTACCCGTAACTACCCGACAGAATTTGAGTTTGGTTTATTTTTTTGATAATAAACTTTTGGAATTGAACAAGAAACAAATTGCTGTTTGGCGAGAATTGTGTGGCTTAGAGTTCTTGAAGAATAGTGTTGGGAAGTCAGGGGAATAAGGATATTTATATATTTAATATTTGAATTATCGTGCACCATAGAAAGGGAAATAAGTGGTCTGAAGCGTAAGACTGAATGAATGTAATTTAGGCTGTCATGCGAATCTCACCAAGAAATATTAGTGACTAGTAAATGTTAGATTTGTAAGTATACTTTTGTGATACATATTGATGTTGGGTAGTGGTGTATAATATACTGGCTGTCTACACTTTCGATGGGCATAACTTCGGGGTTCAATTCTACAAGGTATTTCCAACAAAAAATGTTTCCTAAATATTTTCCTTTGACCCACTCAAAATTCCTTTTTTTTACTTTAAAGTTTTTCTTCGCGTTTTCGACCTTACAGCACTGATATGGTCATAACTCCCTTATTTATCCTGAAAATTCAAATCTGACTACACCGTTAGAAAGAACGTTAAATTCTTAAGCTACCTAGTGCAAAATCAAAATATTTCAGCTATAAAATAGTTTCAAAAAATCAAGTCAAAAAGCCAGCTTTAAAAAATTTTCGAAACTTGACTTTCTTTGACCAAAGTTTTTACTCTAAATCCCTGCCCATTTCGATAGGCGCTCTTCGGAGAAAACATGCTCAAATTGTCAGCTTTTCAACGGTCCACCAATTTTTTTTTAACATTCAAATTGGAAGAGTAAATTAAGTTTGAATGCCAGAAAACGTGTGTTTTACAAGCAAATCCAGTGTTTTAAGCGGTTTATGGTCCCCCTCGACCTCAAGATGGCTTGACGATTTTGGTATATTTTTCTACGTAATTTTTTACGCTGAATCAAATAGTGATACTTCCGAATGGTTCCAACTGCTAGAAAGTGGATTTTTCGAAGAAAACCTTCGTTTTTCGTACATAAAATACGCATTATTCGTAAATGTGGTAGTGAGGATGAAGTAACACCTTTGAACTAAACAAAACTTCAATCAGCTAGAAATTCGGTGTTTCTGTTGAGGTCAAAGGTGTTACTGTATGCTCACGACTGTATCTACGAATAATGAGTATTTTATGTAAGAAAAACGAAGGTTTTCTTCAAAAAATCCACTTTTTAGCAGTCGGAATCATTTGAAAGTATCACCATTGGATTCAGCGTAAAAAATGACATAGGAAATGATACCAAAATCGTCAAGCCATCTTGAGGTCGAGGGGGACCATAAACCGCTTAAAACACTGGATTTGCTTGTAAAACACACGTTTTCTGGCATTCATACTTAATATACTCTTCCAATTTGAATGTTAAAAAGAAAAATTTATGTACCATTGAAAAGCTGACAATTTGAGCATGTTTTCTCTGAAGAGCGCCCATCGAAATGGGCAGGGATTTAGAGTGAAAACTTTGGTCGAAGAAAGTCAAGTTTCGAAAATTTTTTAGAGTTGGCTTTTTGAACTTGTGTTTTGAAACTATTTTATCGCTGAAATGTTTTGATTTTGCACTAGGTAGCTTAGGGATTTAACGATCTTTCTATTGGTGTAGTCAGATTTGAATTTTCAGGAGAAATAAGGAAATTATGACCACATCAGTGTCGTAAGGTCGAAAACGCGAAGCAAAACTTTAAAGTGAAAAAAAGGAATTTCAAGTGGGTTGAAAGAAAATTGCTAAGTGACATTTTTTGTTGGAAATACCTTGTAGAATCGAACCCTGAAGTTATGCCTATCAAAAGTGTAGACACCCTGTATATTTCTTCAAAGGTTTGATATTAGAGTGATAAAATATGAGCCAAGTATTTCGGCAGTAATAAATTGTTAACTCTGGATATTTGTCTAGTCAGGTCTAGCATGCGGGTAAATGACCAACAATTAAATTTATGAGTTAAAGAACATTAACTAACTAAGTACACAGCACTGCTGTAACAGGCCGATGTGGCCCTTGGCTTCCCGAACTCCCTTCTGCCACCGGGTACGGTCACCCGCCTGAGACCGCCGCAATCCCACCACCCGGAGGTCCCTCAAGACATCATCAAGCCAGCGACTCCGAGGACGACCTCTTCGTCTTCTAGTTTCCATCCTAGCTCGCAGCATCATTCTCGGGCAGGCCTCCACTGGCATGCGGTCGACATGCCCCAGCCATTGGATGCGCCCAGCTTTGATGAATAGGACAATGTCGTCTTGTTTTAATAATACATCAATTCTGTCTTGCTCTCCACCCTTGCCCCTCTGTGACCGCTCCATAGATCCTTCTTATAATCCTTCTATCAAATATCCGCAGTCTAGCTTCATCCTCAGCCCGCATGGTCCAAGCCTCTCCATAACAAACCACAAGCCGCATCAGGGATCTATATAGCCTCATCTTCGTGTTAAAGAACATTAGTTTGTTTAATTTATTTGAAACCATCACCAGCATATTGCAGGCTTTCCAATTTGCGCATTAGGCAATTATCTATTCTTTAAGCAAACTGGTGGCGTCCTAAATAAATAGGTTAGGTATCAAAATCCTTCTTAACGTTTACAGAGCCCTCATGAACCCAAAATCTTCTGAAACTAGTCTGAGAGCTGTATGGCAGTTAGAATTAACCAATTAACTCAACAGAAATTGGCCCCCGCACAGTTTGATTTGCATACGTTCAAGGTATGTAGAATGTCAAAATCGAATAAAAAAGTTTGGTCCGTCCGCCGTTCCAGCACTAGGCCTAGTTTTCATTGAACAATTTGGGCGAAATTTAGAATATTTAGGCTCCATTAGGGGTCTAGTTGTACTCCGGAACTTTTTCTTATCGTTAAACACTTCTAAGGGAGACAAAGAGATGGTTCAAACTTTCAAAACGCTCCAGCCTGTAAACTTTTATCATTACAGTATTGTTTTCACTAGTTTTAAATTCAGACAATTTTATTATAATAGAATGAAACCACTCAGAGCTCTTTAGGAACAACCGTTCGCTTGCTATGCCAGCTAATAATGCGTTATTAATACCAGCTTGGTTTAATTTGCTAATTTCATTTAATTTCAAGATAATGATTCTGCTTGCGAATTTTGTGAAAATTTCCTGATTAATCAGATTAGCATGTTAATGATTTCCTAAAAAAGTCATCGGCCCGTGACAGTTAGAAGCCAGTAAACATACGCAAAAGTGAATTTCCTTGTAATAGTCATAATTTATACATTTTAAATTCGATTTCGATGAAATGTTTATGGATTTTGCGGATTTTGATATTACTACCTACATCAACCTACACCTACATAGTAGGTATAACTATGTGTAGTTTTCAATGACAGACAGGCACAGACATGAAATCAAAATAGTTCAGGTTGGTTCAAAATGTAAAACGCGTGTGAAAATTTTAATTTTAAAGAACCTTTTTTTTCAACATTGGAAAATGGAAACAATGTTTCCACTACCTTGGTATACTCGGGGCACAGTAAATTCAGAACAAAAACGCTGCATATTATTACACAGAGGTTTATTATTTTTTTATACAGGGTGTCTACGAAACAAGTCTCATTCCTCCAAGGGGTCGATTCTACAACTAATTTGCAACAAAAAATGTCACATAACAATTTTTTAGAGGCTTCTTTCCCGAATTATTTTTATAGCAAGTTTTTTTTCTCGTGATTTTGACCTTATGTCATTAAATTGGTAATCAATCTTTTAGTTTGCTGTGATAATTCCAATTTGAGAATACCGCTGGTCAGAGCTTTAATTTCCCTATCTCTCTGATACCAAATAAAAATTTTCAGTTGAATTTTACGTGGAATAAAGCAACCAAATGAGTGAACTTAGTAACTTTTCGAAAGCTTTCCGTTTTTATAACATACAGATAGTACTTTTTATAACATATATACTACCTACCTATCACATACCTACTTCAAAATCAAGTTTATTTGGAAGAAATAAACACTTCACGACTGGGATTTGTAGATGCCTTCATGAAGAAATTTGATTACTGGTTGCTAAGGACTCAAAACAGAGTACAACTGGAAAAAACTTGAGGAAAAACATCGATCGTATTTTGGTCAGCTAAAATGTGAACGGAGATTAGGCCTCTGTTGCGATTCACACTCGTGTTTTTTATATATTGTCCAACACTTAAGTTTTCGTAGGGAGCGAACGGTTGGTCCTACAGAGTTCCGGATGGTCTCATACGATTTTAAAAATTCAATACTATCTTAAATTGATGGGCAAACAATACCTTTATATCATATTGTTTGAGCTAGGTCGTTTTCAATATTTCAACCCCTATTCTTCAACCTCAGAAGTTTTTTTTTTTTTCTTTCAAATTATATTTATTGCACCTAGTAATTCAACTTATTAGCAACATTTCTCTGACAATGTATATAAATAACTGAAAAGAGAGTGTGGTACATAGCACACCTCCATACTTCATTTGTCGGCTATTTTATGTGTCTTTTGACGCACAAGATTCACAGGAGCGCACAGCACAACACTCACTGAACAACTTCATGAAAACACCACTCCCTGCTGCCACAGATCGTGAGGTTTTCGTCTTTTCAGCCGCCTGAGTAGATCATCAACATCCAGCAACTTCACAGCCTCCTCGTTGATATGACCTTGTAGCCTCTGGTGATGGGCTATTGCTTGAGTTTTGATGACTTCATTTATTGTGGGAATTTTAAGGTCCTTATGGATGTCGTCATTGGTTGAGTACCAATACGCATCAACGCATGAGCGCAGTACTTTGTTCTGAAAACGCTGTATAATGTCACGATTGCTTTGAGAGGTGCAGCCCCACAGTTGTGCACCATATGTCCAGACTGGCTTAAGGACCTGATTGTATAAGGTTAGTTTGTTCTGTATTGACAATTTTGATCGTCTACCAACCAACCAATACATTTTTCGGTATCAGACACCTCAGAAGTGACTGACATCAACGGGGCACAACTAGACCCCAAATACCAAATTTCCTCACAATCGGTCAATGCTAAGTGGCAAAAGTGCCGCGTACGGCGGACGGACGGCCAAAATTGTATTCGATTTTTGGATTCTACGTACCTTGAAACGTAAACCATAAAATTTTGAGGGGGTGTTAATTTTTTTTTGTCTAGGTCGATTCCAAAGGTTCATTATTGAAAATAATAAACCAAAACTTGTGTCTACTAGAAATGATAGAGAGATCATACGGTAGATTTGGAGTGCCTACAACACATTAAGAAGATGACTTGAGCACCCCACAGTAATAATGATGGATGAACCAATGGTCGAAGGACCAATGCAAGAAAATAAAGTTGCAAATTATTACAAAAAAGTATATTTATTTTTCTGTTATGATCACTCGCTTTTACCAATGCCACTACCTACCAACCAAATTTTGACTTCACAATGAAGCTAATTTTGAAGAAATAATCACAGTCCATTCGAAGAAATAGGGAGTTGTGGGTGCTTACATTGGGAAATTTGAAAAATTGAAATTGAACTCGAAGATACAAACAACAATGGCATTTTGGTCAGTTGAAATTTGAATGGGGGGGGGGGGGGTCTTTTCTCGGTCGATTCCAAAGACCTAAAATATTGTTAATAATCCGTTCAGGTTTTTTCACTTAAACTGATACAGGTGGGAAGTCAATCACTAACAACCTACCCCGCATAGCGCTTCGTCGTATTCGTCGTCAATGAATGTAGTCTTCCTTCCTCATACGGTCAGGGTTATGGTCGCTGAGGTTCACGATCTCCCATTGACGAAAAGGGTTGGTTGGTGGCAGGAAGCGGTCAAGCTGTACGGTTCACCTACCTTATAACATCGTAAAATATTACCCTGCCCGCCTCTACTTGAAATATCTTCACCCTTCTCATACTTTCCCGATAACAAGACGAAGGTGCCGCCTTCATCACCATTTCAGAAGTTTGTCCCTCGGGTGCCTCTTGCACTGCGAAACAAGCCACGCCGAAAAGCGAAATAGAATTCAACAAGACATGGAATAAACTCAAGACGTACCGTGTTTTTTGTACTTTATGGTGACAATCACCACATAAATTATTGTATGGATTTCTGTCAAGTGGGTGTGGCACTTGGCTTCCTCGTATTACGTATAATACCCAAAACCGTCAATCCAAAATTGTAAATTATTAAGCGAATTCCGACGAATAGTGGACAAATTGTATATTTATGGAAGTATGTTTACGTTTGCACATGTTGCAGGGATAAATATGCTGACAAAAATATACTGATGAAAAAACATCTATTGCTCGAACTGCGTTCTGCTCTAATTATTTAATCGATTCGGATACACATTGTGGGAGTTAGCAGCACGACAAGGCACAGAGGCTATTGAATATCACCGAGATTAGCACGTTTCAGCATTTCCGGGGCTTTTTGAGACATGATCCCTGATGATTTCCTTGAAACCGGTCAGGACCAGTAGAAATCATATGTTATAACGACTTTATGTAAGCTCATTAGCGGAGAATAGGTACCGTCGATCGAATCACAATTAAATTCGAAGGGGTCATCAGAATATTGACCTCACAATTCCTAAAATTCGATCGAAATCGGATGGAAACTTTAGATATTATGCTTGTTTAGTGTATGCGCTCTGCCTACTGTTGATCATATCGCAATAAAAGTTGTGGAGAATGGTAAGTCCGTCAGAAATCATCAACTGCAATCTATTATCCAAAATTGAGACGAATCCGGCCATGAGAAAGAAATAAATCGTTTAGTTATCACCAGCTTTGTTTCTTTTTCAAATAATTGACCTGTAAGGCTGAAATTACCGCTGATCATGACGTAGAAATGAAGTTTTAAAATAAGATTTTGTTCTTCTTTATTACATTGCGAAGATATTTGGAACGGTTGAATTTACAAGGGACTATTTTTTATAAATAACATGTATTTTCACTTTTCTGGAAGTAACACTCACTTATTCTTCCTTATCCAGAGGAAGTTCTTACCAAATTTATAACGACTCCTGATACTTCCTTAAGAATTTAGCGGAGTTACTACATTCCTTCTCTCTACATACAAAAGACTCATTGTGTACGGATACTTGTGGTCCCTAATTTAATAAATTTATTGTGTGCTTCATAATCAATTCATCTATCCTCTAATCATTATTATGATTTTATCTCTGACTGAATAGATTATTCGGTGGTTGTTTCACGAATTTCGTGAATTATCATTATTATGGTTAAATCGATCCCAAGGACGATTGACTAAATTTATGCAGAAAATGTATTGTTTTCGATGCTTGCCGTGTTAGCAATTATCAGTTAGCAGAGGTGCAAGCATTTCCAAACATCTTTCTCATACCAATTCTCAGAAGTATTGTAGATAATCAATTGATACATCGGGAACAGAAGAAGTATTTTTAGTCTTCTTCGTTTCATCTACCTGCATTTGACAGTCCAGCTTAACCAAGCAGCTTGAGAGGACTAAAAAAAAAGAAAAAAGGAGAGATGGAGGAGAAAGAAGGACAGTGGAGAGATTGGCAAGGGATAGGAGGGGCTTATTGCTCAATTAGGAAGTTAGGAAGCCCTTTTAATCAAGATTACCAAGTGAAGCGGAGAGCTCCTGCTAAATCTTTGATGAGGGACCTCTACTGATTAGGGAGATCTTGGAAAACCTTGGGCCCTTATTGTTTCATTTATATTCCACTACGCCGATGGAAACAAGAATCTGGCACACATTTATCTCAACATCGACGTTTCCAGTTGATTTTCAGGACAAATACTCAATGTATACCCAACGTTATTCCCGTATAATTTTTGAGACATTGTGTGGAACTGAGGAGATGAAGCATGAAAGTTAACTCCCTGGACATATTCCGAAGTTGTATATGTCACTCCTTTCAGTAAAAATGCCGTAATTAGGACGGGTGTTTCCAAAAAAATAACGAGTTACTAAATTTAATCAGTGTCGACGGTTAGGTCATCATTAAAAAACGTGAAGTATTGATGTGATCAATCCTAATGAGCTTTTCATAGTCATGATCTCTTTGCTCTCCGAGCTATGTTTCGTGTAAGTGCTAGCATACAAACTGCGTACCCTAGTTAAGGCCAAGTCGATTTAGCCTTTAATTTAGTAAGACCTACCCTAAACATAGATTTGTCTTGAAGGAAAAATTATTGAAAAGTTAAGTTTTCTCAATTAAAAATGTGTATCTTTTTTTTTACACAATTGTGAAAAGTTGGGTCTAGGAGGTCATACGGTCCGAAACGTGAGAAACAATCCAAGATTGAGAATAACTCAAAAATAAAGAGTTCTTGTTGGATGTTTGTGCGAGGAGTTTAGGAACTGAATGACAAATCTCTTCCACTGGAACTTTGTTTATATGAGGAGGAATAAGGTGGTATAGTGACTGAGGGAAGTAGTGGTCTAGCTCACCGAGGGAAGCCTATTTCTTGGTTCTTGGTCTTGGTTCTTGGTCTTCTACTTCAAGATCTTGGTCGTGGAGGCCAGTAAGGATCTAGCCCAGCAAGGGAAGTTAGAGTGTAACCCACCAAGAGAACTTGGGGTCTAGCCCATTGAGGGAAGAAGTGGTCTAGCTCAACTAGATATCAACCAACAACTTTGAATTAGTTATCGAAACTTCCGTTACTAGGGATGTTTTAGGGCGGATAAACCTTTTCAAGCTAATACGTTATTCGAACTGCCTGAAAGTTGGGACTAAAAATATATACTACCCATATTCGTTCTAGTGAAAATGTATCGAAGGACCCGCAAAAACTGGAAATATGAGTAGAAAGTCAGGATGTTTCAACGTAATGCAACCAAAGTGCCATGGAACGTAAAATGCTCAAACCAAATAATGTTCAGAGCGATCCAAATACGATTAAATTGAGCGTTGGATCTCCGCAACCGCTTTTTCAATCCTTGAGGGAGGGTAGAACGGACGATGAAACGATCGTGTGGTTTTAATAACCCATTCGAGAGGTCGATAGAGAGGATTAGTGACAAAATGTTTGAATCGGTGATAGCCAACGTCCCTTCGTTTCAAGGGATGACTACAAACCCAATTACGGAAAGACCTAACAGAGCCAACCCCTCCGAAAGTCAACTAGGAGCCTAAACAATCTGCTCTGAGGATAAGCCAATTATCCAATTAAATGTCTATTAATAAGACTTCAAAGCTGTGAAATGGAGAGGACGTGGATTTCATTAGCATCGAGTCACCTCGGTAATGTGAGCGATTCAGTGATGAGATCTCGCATCAGATCGAAATGAAGTGTTGTCGAAGTTCCTGAACTTTCTGAGATTTCAAGAAATTTGTGATTCTTTTCTGGAGGCCAGTTCTTTAGTAAGGACAATGTTAATTTAAGCTCGTGACAATGCCTGAGCGAATATATAGCCTTAAACCATCATCTCGTATATGGGACAATAGATAATGTGATACGCGTAGGGTTAAAATTTGTATTCCAGACCCTTCTCCACCTGTTGCCTCCTTATATAATGTAATATAGTACCTTACATGACGTCTTTTTACCCTCGACATACGAGTATTATATTGAAATTCCTGATGTTAAAGCTTGAATCTACACTATTTTATTTGTCGTCGTTACGGTTACCTGAAAGTGTAAACAGTCCCAATTTCTCCCATCATAATTATGGAAATTAGGAGTGAAAGTAGTGACTCCCCAATACGCCATCTTCTCCATACTTCATCAGTAAATTATCAACTTCCTGGATCGTTTATCGGAAATATTTTGACGCCTGAACCACAAGGCTCTTGGACCCGATAGATAAAATAGACGGCATTAACTAGAACCACCACCAACCACAAAAACCCTCTCAATGAAAATTGGTGAATCGTGTATTTTTAGAGAAACAGAACCACCATCCGTCCATCCATTGATCCATTTTGGATTCAATGACTTTATCCAATTTAAATTTCGGAGGGAAAGCCTTTTAAAACAATAGCTCCTTCTTGCTAAAAGCGTGTACCAACCCAGCCCTTCTCAAGTGTTCCTAAGTCATTTTGCCATTTTTTGTGGTTGGTTCCCTTCTGGTTAATGCCGTCCAAATAGTCATCGAACTTCATCAGAATGGTGTATCTTACGTGTCGGGAATGAATACATCGATTTGGAATTGCCTTGTTCAATGTAGACGGATGATCTAGACAGGAAAATAATAAAAATAAAAACGTTCTGTAATTTACAACGTTCTAAGTCTTGACTCCGTTGTAGTGAACGTCAAATCCCCGGATCGAGTTTTTCTTCTCGTACGAAAATTTAGCCAGACCACAGTAAAAAGTTCTCATATTGCCTTTCAAGTAAGGGCTGATAGGAGGGTAGTTATCCATTAAAAGCTGATCGAAGAATCGAGGAACAAGAGAATTTTTCCTCGGCCGGAACGACCTCTTCTCCCAAAGTGCAAATGAGGTGCCAAAGTTCGCAACGTGACACGAAGGTCCGATCACCTTCACCTATCCTTCTCTTCGGCTCAAGTTCGTGCCAGAGAGGGGGCCAACTTCTTAGAGGGAGGCAACTTTTGATTGGAGGAGAGCAGTATAAGTCGCGAGGTGAAGTATATTGGAAAGCCGTGGCTGTACACAATGTAATGACTTGCCTCTCTCTCTCTCTCTCTCGATATGAGATGAAAAGTTCCTCAAATTTCCAGACCCACAACCTAAAAATTATATTTCAATAGTCTCACTCGCAAGAAAGTTGAGCCGGTAAAATTGTGTGCTCGGCAAAGACCTATTTTATCCACCAACCACCCGGTTACCCAGCTACCCAGCTGGCGCATTCATTAGCACTCAGTTTTACTTTAGAAGGTGGTTTTGGTAATGTAATATTAGTTATTATTACTGGTTAAGGTTTAAAAATATCCCTTTATGGCGTAATTTATCTTGAAGAATACAAAACTTTGAAGCCTCAATCCGACGTCTCAATGCCTTTCTTACTGAAACGTATTTTGTGTTAGAAACTTCTACATACGCATAGTATAGTATAAATAACTACTTCCCATTCAAATAATAGGTATGACATCAAAATGCCTTCGATCGAGGTTTTCAGATCTAAAACCTATTCAATAATCTATAGGTATAACTATTTGTATCTATATGATAAATAACAATTTTATTTATCATATAGATACATGACAAACACCAAGTTTGTCATGTATCTATAATAATTAATTAATAAATTAATAAATCTATAATGTATCTAACCTATAAACCAATTATAGGTTTAAAAAATAGGTTTATTATTATTATTATTATTATACTCGTACATCATTTAATATTGTACAATACACATCATTAAATACAATGTACATTATTTAATAATGTAAAATAATAACAATAAACCTATTTTATAAACCTACAAACCAACTTTTTCAATAAAACGCGCCATTCCAGCATTTTCCCTGCATCTTTGCTCTTTCAATCCTCACTCCCGATGGTTCCGTGAAAGGGCAATGTATCCTCCAGAATATAATATATTCATTCATACAATATAATATATTCATACATTGCCTCATAACCGAAGATCACGATTATATTATAATCGTGATCTTCGGTTATGAGGCAATGTATCCTTCCTCCAAGATACTAGCTAAAATTAACAAAAAAAAGTTGGGGTAACGCGATTTTTTCCGAAAAAAAAAAGGAATTTTCGCATTTTTGGGGATGATTTAGGTACATCAGAAAAAAAATGTTCACCAAAATCTCAGACTTTCGTCTTAAAGGGTTAAGGTTATCATAATTTTTGAGATAATTAAGTTTTTTTTAAGTTTTGTAAGTCATATTTACGAAATATACGTAGGTATAAAGTAACAAAAAGTGGTGGTTCTTTGAGTATTCCTGCATGGAATTGTTATTTATGTATGTTAAGGGTGTGGAATTTTTTCTAGAACATTGAGCACAAACTGACTCATCGGACTGGAGCGATGGTTTTTAGATTTGATGAGAAATTTTGCATAGTACTCAGTTTCCCAGAGATGTCCGACCTCAGATTCGATTTTTACCCTTATTTACTGGACTATACTTTACAATAATATGTACACTATGGTAGTATTACAGGAACCAATGGTGGGGGGGGGAACAGGGACACTGGCGAGAAAAAGTTAAATTTTCGAGGCAGAATCAAGAATATTCATTCATGGTTTACCACTTAACTATGTCTTTGATAAGCTGGATATTGAACACATTTACTTCCATTCCTGGCACTGGCAGTTCCTCTTGGTCCACGTTTCGGTTTGATTAAAGAATCCACGCTTATGTTATTTCGAAGCATGGACTTCGATGTAGGGATACTAGGTTCTTGTTTCTACAACAATGAGACTTTTTTTTGGCATTATTGCAGAGATATTTTTCTGGTTTGCCAATGGAATTTAGGGTCAGATAGAAACGTGGGGTCAACTCTGGGCTAGTTTAGGATATTTTACGCACCAGTGACTGTGGAGTGGAGGAGGCCTAGTGGGGTCAGGACCTTTTCAAAGCTCACAAGTTCTAGTTCTAATGCTTGGAGTGCTCTAATAAAGTTTCGAAGTTGGCAGAAATTATGGATTCTTTGAATTGCTTCAGTTCCATATCGTCACGATTTCATCTGATGTACATCTCAACTAGTATGTTATCATTTTCACATTTGAAAATGAATGTTATAGTGGATATAAATCGGGGTCCCGGTGTGTTCGTGGACGCAAGGGCACGCGTGCTTTTAATGCGAGATTTCGGACCGACTTCATGGGTCATGGGGCGATGGGAAGCCAAGAGCGAAATCATCAGAACAATAATTCTGATCTTCCCTTTGGAAGACAGCTGATGACGTCCACGACTCCAGGAATGGCAGTCGGACGAAAATTCAACCTGAAATGGTTATTTACTTTTTACTACTTACTTACTACCAGTAGAGATAAATCCATCAATTCACTTATAAGTTATCAGTGACAGTAAACATTCTCTCACGTGATGACGTTAAGGGGGTCTCAGTCGGTCGCCGTTCGTTCCTCATTCTGGTTCAGTATTTCACGAAAGAAGTTGTACCTAAATTTGGAATTTTAAAGGATTTTAGAAATTCATTAGTGCACGGCTCTAGGGAATTGAAAAACTGAAATATTGCCGCTGGAATCATCAAAATCGAACAATGATTGCCAGAGAAATATTGGAAAAACATGGGAAAACCCGTTTATTCAGTAGTTTAGTACTTAGTTTATTCAGAAGTTTCTCTGGCAATTAAGTTCGATTTTGATGATTCCAGCACAATATTTCAGTTTTTCAATTCCCTAGAGCCGTACACTAATGAATTTCTAGAATCCTTCAAAATTCCAAATTTAGGTACAACTTTTTAAGTTTTGCCCCTTCAATTTCGCGAAATACTGAGCCGGAACGAATGAACGGCGACCGACTGAGACCCCCTTAAGGGGTGTTCTTGACTAGTAAGAGTTAGATTTGAACCCCAAAGTGCAAATTGTTTGTGACAGAAACAGGTAGATTCGATTCTGCAGCCTCTACTGTGGCTTGCAAACCTTCACTTTTTATATCAATACTTCAAATGGAAAAACATTAATAAAATAGCTTAGGATCATACCTCCTCCCCACAACACCCTGGCTCAACTAATTTAATTCAGGATTTCGTGCTCCAACCCTAATTTAGACCACTTGCCTTCACTGCAATCAACAAACAACTGTCGAAGACTACGTACCAAGCGAGAGCCATTCGGCAGACTTTTTGAATTTGTTGCTCGAAGTTCTTCTACTTCTACGAGTATGAACTTACTGGTCACCAAGATGAACTTGTTGGAAAACCTCCAAATCTGTAATTTAGCGTACTATTCTATAAGATCGCTACTTCCTTACGAGGGTGATAATCCGAACTCTAAGGTGGTTTATACAAATATACAATACCTATACTATATACTTTACAAGAATAAAATACACCAACCAATGGAAGCTCATCTTTTCGATGAAATTTTTACTTTCCCACGGCTAATATCAGTGTATCGTGAGATTATCTCCTGTACTGCACATTGCCTCTTACGAACAACCAGTACAAATGTATTAAAAGTTGAGTTCTTTTCGAATTATGAAATAACTCTGATGTCGTTCTACGAAAGAATGTTTTTTTCGGTCATTGCTAGCAAATCGTTCGAAGTCTGGATTCCAAGTTAGGTTATGAAACGACATTATGAGGACGATTAGGAGTTTATCTCAGGAACATTGTTAATACGGTAGAAGTATCAACTATATCATCTCAAAAATAGGTTCTGCAGTGTACAAAGCAATGATCTAGCTTTCCTCCCTAAAGTGGCGGTTTCGAGTAATGTCGTTTCTCCAACGAGCAAACAACTGGAATAGGAAAGCCTTATGAAAGAAGGAATATTTACGTTTGATCAACATGAGTTATCCCAGTTACCCCATCGTGCACACCTCTGTCATATTCAATTATGAATGGAATAATTTTGCAACGGGAGAAATCAAATATTTAAACGGACGAAGAAACCCACTCTTCTTTTGGAAGCACCATTGAATTAAACGAGAAACATTTACGAACCAAAAACTGCAAACGATGTGATTAGTATTCAAGATTTACCCGTCTGGAATGCCCTTCTACAGGTCTGTATGACATATATTTAGATTCGATGTATTCGAACTAGATTTGAGTTTTCGCATGCCATTGGGATTAATTAACATATAGAAAGTCGAAATATAGCATATCATTTGGTCATGGAATTGTGGAAAACTCTAGGAAGTCAACATTTCGAAAAAAAAGCAAAAAAGTTTCGAAAATTTTTATTTTTTTTTCGAAATTCTAAAAAACTTTTTGGGGGAGGGGGGTATTTCACGTGTTTAATGATTACTACCGTATAATTACTACCGTCTCAAGCATAATAATAAGTATAAAAGGTTAAGTTGGGAAAAGCCTAATTTTTTGTTGAGGTACAACTCCAGAAATTGATGAGTTTAAAAAAATGGCTGAAAATTGATTTAAACAATATCGATACCTTAAAGCGCAAAGGGGCTATGTCCAAAAAAGGAGTTTTGAGAAAAACGCAAAAGACATTATCGCCAGTGCAAAATTCCTAGAAAAATGGTTATTTACACAAAACACTAATTTCCTCAATAAATGTTCAAGCTATAGTCGGCATGAAGGTCAATGATAGTTTTGTTGAATTTGAGTTTTTCTGAAATTAATGATGGACATAGCGCCTTTGTGCTTTAAGGTATCGATATGTGAAATGTATGACCCCCCCCCCGCCCGTTCCCAATTTTCAAAAGCAAAATTCAAAATTCCGGTAATGTAGTGAACAACTGGACAGATTTCCGCGTCGTAAAAAAAAAACAGGCAAATCGGTTGGAAATTAAAGCCTGGGCAGAACACACAAGATGATGTCACACACAAACGTACACTCATGTTTTTTTTTTCGCGGATTTGAATTCAGAATGGGACAAAACAGATTTGTATATGACCCAAATCTGTTTGCATTACTTCCGAGTCTACCAAGTTAGCGGAAGTCTTGTTTTCACAATTCAAGGTTAAAAAAAAGTTTTTCAAAACCAGCATTTCCAGTTGCATTCTACGTTTTAGACCTTTCTGAACAATTAAGGTTTCGTGTCTGTCTGTTTGTAACGGTAATCCTTGTAACGGGCAAAACTATAGGAATTGTTATCTCTATCGCGCAGATCTAAAACACTTCAGTTTCTATTTCGATATATTCATGATGTGGATGGTTTTCTTTTATAATCACCGCACTTCCTCCTCGAGCACAATTGCTCGGATGAAGGGCATTATAGCACTTACAGCCTCTTATTTTACAGTAAGATTCTTTCGTAAAGTGGGTTTCTGATAATAGACAGATGTCAGTGCTGTTTATTTCGAGAACAACCTTCAGCTCGCTTTTCCTTGTTGCGATGCCGTTGGCATTCCAAGCCATTATGTTGAGATACTTCATGATTTTTTCTTTGATTGAGCTTGGAGTTTACTTTCCAGTACTCCAATTCGTCAGTTAAATTCCTTGAATCTCTCATCAATATTATTGAGCCGGTCTAGAATCAACTTCAGCTGCTTGCTCCAACTTTGGTTGCTGCTGGATTGATTCAACATTTTGAAGTACCTGCGCATATGTTTTTTAGGTTACCTTCCTTCGCCCATAGTGCCCCGATGGTTCGATTCTTCTGATTAAGAACTTGAGAAGGCACCTTGAGAAGGCAGGTTTTTCGTTCGAGGGTTGCTCTCGAGCATTATCCCTATACCTTTTCTGTGCATCAATTGTAACTGGACGTCCTCTATAGTTGGCTGGGTGTTCCTTGGAGTTGCAATTTGCACATCTGGGATGTAGGGTTTGTGGTTTCTGGCAATCTTCTGTTTTGTGGGTTTTGCCACATTTGACACACATGGCCTCGAGGACACAATAATTTTTTGTGTGCCCAAATTCTTGACAGTTTTTACACTGGGCTACCAGCTTTGGTGCCTTGAGGACACTTTAATGCTTACTCCTTGCAAGGTAGTTATTGCATGTATGTCTTTGATATTTGTTCCATTTTGAAAGGCATCAATCCAGTGTTTTTTTTATTTTGTTTTCCACTCCAATTTGCGCGTCACCTTTACCTCTTCAAGGTCGGGGTATTCCACAAGAATCCTTCCTTTTCAGATAGCGATCTATGTACACCCTTGAACATGACCGGGTAGGGCCTTGTTTGTTTGTCTTGATAAGTGTGAAATTCACACTTTTCATTTCGTAGGAATTCGCTGAGATTCCTGAATCCATCTGAATTTGAGGTGTTGAAATTTTACCGTGAATTTTGAAATCAGTAGTTTTGCCCATTGGAAATTTATCAGTGATCCAAGGCAGTGTGTTTGGTCCCTCTCTTTTTTTAATATTCCGACCAAGAAAAAAAAATTTTGAACACCCCCTCAAATTTGTTGTTTTACGATTCAAGGTACCTACGTAGAATCTAAAAATCGAATACAAATTTGGCCGTCCGTCCGCCGTCCGCCGTACGCGGCACTTTCCCAACTTAGCATTGACTGATTTTGATGAAATTTAGTATCTAGGCTCCATTTGGGGTCTAGTTGAGCCCCGAAGATTTTGGTTGATGTAGGTCACTTCTAAGGGTCCAAAAATGAATTTTGAAATTTTCAAAACGCCCTAACTCAAAATTTTTGATATGAAGGTATTGTTTTTCCATAGATAGTTTAGAATTTTTTGAGACCACGCGAAGCCCTGTAGGACAAACCGTTCGCTCCCTACGACAATTTAAGGGTTGGACGTACGATAAATCAGAAACACGACTGAGAAGCGCAAAAGAGGCCTAATCTCCGTTCAAATTATAGCTGACCGAAATGCGATCGATGTTTTTCTTCATGTTGGATGGTTGGTGGCTTTGCAGACGATTGATCTATGTAGAAAAATAATAAAACATCGTGTAATAATTTGCAGCGTTTTGTTGTTTTGGATCACCATAGACCTCGATCCAATATTCCTCAATGCCTTTTCCCACGACGCGACGTGTGGTTCATTAAACCGAGATTTATTTTAGTCGATTTCATCGAGCGATGATACGAAGAACCGCCTATTTCAAAGGGGGCTCACTCTGCATATTTTAATATTCTTTCTTGGTTTTACCTTTTCATATCATCCATTCTTACATATTCCCTTTGTGCAAGCTATCGCAATTTTCGCTACTTGAAGTTCCCCTCGAGAGACCTACATATCTTCACATTTTGAAATATTACAGTCAATGCCGAATATGCCTGCCTGTTTTGACACAATCACGGATACCAACACTGGTCTAGATGTAGAACTTTTCAAAATTCACGGTGAAATGTGACGGTTGGTTGGGAAAACACTGATACGGTGCCCTACGAACTGCTTATTTCTAAATTGACTAAGTATAACTTTTTCGTGGAATCTATGTATCTGGTGAGATCATTTCTTTCCTTTAGCAGTCAGTAGTTTTGCCCATTGGAAATTTATCGGTGATCCAAGGCAGTGTGTTTGGTTTCTCTCTTTTTTTAATATTCATGAATGATTTTAGCACATTCCTGACCTCTATTTTTTGATCGCTGACGATACGACGACTGTTCTTAGCAATCACAAAAACTCGGATCTCCTAAAGACCAAATCAGCTGAATCTATATAGGATGACACGTACCTACTGGTTCATTAAGAACCGGTTGGCAGTGAATGATGAAAGAAAGAACAATATCAATACCTGGCTCATGATGTGCGTGAGCATGTACTGGGGACTACTTATTTTGAGGTTTTTGGATCAGTTACCTACAGTAAAGTAAACAACAATTTCGGGTTGGATCTTCGTCCGACTGCCATTCTTGGCTTCGCGGACGTCATCAGCTGTTTTCCAAAGGGAATGTCAGAATTTGTTCTGATGATTCCGCTCATGGCTTCCTATAGCCACACCGACAAGTGATAGCGGGAACTATTCCAATATACCACCAGGCACTGGAGCGTAAAAGGATAAGAATGAGGAAGGTAGAGGCAATGTCCATTGTAAAGAAGGAAGAGCGGGAGGAGGCCATCCGTAGGTGGCAAGCAGACCTTATCTGTGAAACCCGTGGAAGGTGGAGAGCCCTCATAATTGACGATCTAAAGGCTTGGTTGGAGAGAAAACACGGCGAGGTGAACTATCACCTGACTCAATTCCTCTCAGGGCATGGATACTTCCGCTCCTTCTTTTAAAGATCGGGAAAGCCACTGATCCAGAGTGCAGATACTGTGGATGGAGGAGGATGATGTCTGCCACACCTTCTTCACACGCCCACAATGGGAGGTTATGAGGAGGAGTGCGGAGGGAGTCATCGGAACGTTGCGTCCACAGACAATCATGAGATGATTAGGAACAAGTTGAGCTGGGATGCAATGGCAGTATTTGTCACAGCAGTCCTCAAGGCAAAAAAGCTGGATGGAAGATGGGAGGAAGAAGATGAGGAATAGAATTGAAGGAGAAACCAGAAGTAGGAGCAGTCTTTTGGCACAATTAAGGGCTCACCCTAAAGTAATACTGTACAAGTGGTTCCGGGGTGAGTCCTAAGCAGAGGGAGTGGGGTTTTAGTTGGTAGGCCAACTAAAGGGTGTTGGGGTGAACTTCCCATTCGCTCTTAAAGAGTTTCCCCACTTCCGTAACAAAACAAAAAAGTCACACCGACATACATGGGTTGGACGAGGGGGGGGGGGGGGGGGCTTCTCCGGAGTCGAGTAGCCGGTTCGAGACTCGTTGCTGAAAGACTGAAAGACGCGCGTCATAACGAGCGCGGCCACAGCAGGCCAGGCAGAAAATTAAGAAAGGTTCCAGTTTAAAATTTTAGGTTCAAAAGACTTTTGCTTAGTCGGAAGCAATCTAACCATTATGAAGTCTAGGGGTATAGTAAGTAAAAAAAGGAAAGTACCTAGGTAGACTACCGATTCAGGTTGGATTTTCATCCAGCTGTCATTCCTGGCGTCGTGGATGTCATCAGCTGTCTTCCAAAGAGATTCTGATGATTCGTCTCACCTCAGTGGGTTTCGACGAGAGGGGCAATGATCCCCGGACGCATGAATGCTTTACCCTGACGGCGTGAAGAATTCGAACCCACGAACCCCGCAGAAGTCAGTTCGAACCCCACCCCACCAACCACAGCGCCCATGGCCACACCGGACCCCGTCTCCAGGGGTATATTTAGATCAAAATTAAATTGGACATGACTAAAAGCAGTTTATTAGTGGTATTTTACTCTTTCGCTGGTTAAATTAACGATGAACTGACACGCATTGCGGTGCTAAATGCCTGCCACTCGTTCAGAGCCGAATGTCTTATTGCTTGGTGTGCTGGAGGGATTCATCCTCGGCTCGGGACATTTTCGGCTGACAACAAAGAGCAGTTTGTGTAATCATCGTCTCCATTGTAGAACGAATGTTAATCCTATTAACACTATTTTTCAAAGGTGGGTATTTTGACTCTACCAGCCCAGTTCACTTCGGATTCTGTAATTTGTGTCCCAAAAAATATTGATGATTTCCCATTTTCACTCCGAGTGATGATAACCCATGTCATACTCCGATTACTGTCCACCATGTCGCTTGAATGTTCCAAGGAATGCGGTTAATTAGTCAGTACCTAAATTTTAGAACGTTATCCCGAAGGAAGTGAAGAGCTTTAAATCAGATACATTTGAGAAAACAGTGAGCAAACTTATTTTGATGCCGACTCTCCGCGATTTTGACGGGTTTTTTAAGACGTCCCACCAAATGTGAATCACAAAAAACACAAAAAAGAAACACAGGTGTAGGTATGTCTGTGTGTGACAAAATCTTGTGAACTCTACCCAGGCCTTAGTTTTCAACCGATTTTCGTGGTCCTTTAGATTGTTCGACTCGGAAATCTATCTAGTTGTGCACTACGTCGGCGGAATTTCGAATTTTGTCTTTTAAAGTGAGGGGGGGAGGGTTAATGCATTAAAACCATGCGTTTTCGGGCATAATCTTGTGTACTCTACCCAGGCGTCAATTTCCTACTGACTTGCGTGTTTCTTTTTTGTTCGACTCATAAATCTTCCAAGTTGCACACTATTTCACCAAAGTACCTGAATTAGCAAGGGAAGGGGGCGAACGGAGGGATGATATTCACAAAACATCGGATTTTCAATATTTCGGTTCCTTTACAGCTTACTAATTGTACCCAAGCTTTGAAATTGAACGATAATTATCAATATAACTCTGAATTTTCGTGAATTATTCTTTGTGCCACCGTGAAAGAAATCAGTGGTCCCACCATGGTGCCAGGACACCAGAAACCACGTATTTTGTGGGTTTTTGTGTGTTTCACCTTGCACTCGGATGTAAACTCCTACGAACTACCTGAACAGTCAGTTCACTGTTACGACGTATTACCGCATTGGTGCCACACTGGCAAAATTGGGGGGGGGGGGGGGGTTGAACTCGAATTCGCATGTTGGGTATCGCAGATCATGGAATTTAAAATCCTGTTCAACTTCGAGACCCGCTTGCCCCTACTAATGTAATGGCGGATAAGGGTGAGAGAGGCGGACGGAGAGACCACGTTTTCTCGCCTAAAATACTAAATAAATAAAAAGAAACGGTTTTATCGCTCACCAACTGGTTTAAAGTGACCTAATGCTCATCCAGCGGGACGTCCCTGGAATGCATGTAAAATGCGTCCTAGTCAATTAATTGTACTAATTGACCTGATCCATCGTCAGGGCTCCTTAGTTGATATTCGGTTGTTGACATTTGACTTTTGTTGATGTTGATTACATTATTCATTGATATTGATTATAATATTATAGTATATTGATTGTTCGCTGTAGAATTTTATTTAGTACTCTCACTCTTATTGACTATTGTCCGACTTATAAAATGATTCTCCTTCTTCTTGATAAGAGGGACCATTTATGGCGTCACCCAAATAATTCCTAAAGTTAACATTGAAATAGAACGAAAATGTCAGGGACAAGCATACAGTGATGCTCTTCACATATAAATGGTTGTCGCTTTTAAATGGTATTTCGGAAATGCAATTCGTAGATAATTGTCTTGAACCTGTATCCCCGTTGGAAACCTGTGTGACATTGTAAAAATCGTCACGTGAAAATCTGTTCCGCGGATCGCTTGATTGATTGATTGATTTGATTGAAACATGCGTTTATTAACTGAAATGCAAAACAACAAGCAGGTTCACAACATGATACGCTTTGGTCCTTTGGACCATCAGCGGGAGATCCGTTTTGAGAAGGAAATTTCAAGAAAAAAAGTCTGCCAAGTGGGTGTGGCACATAGCTTCCTCGTATCCATAACCCGAATATATAGATGATCCGATGCATAGTAGTTAATCTGAAAACACCAATCTCTGAATACCTCCCACTACCCTCATAGGGGACCATCGACACGCGAATCTGGACAATCCTAGAAAATTTCATCAAATTCGGACGAAAAATGTAAGTGCGGTAGTGATTGGAATCAAAAAATTTCATTGCAAGACTGGGAGTCGAACCTGGGACATCTAGGTGTGAGTCCAGTACTTTGCTTACTGATCTACAAAGGGGTTGGTTGAATGACTGAGATTCTCAGCTCAGACGCAACTGTTACGGCTGTTACAAGGATTTTACGATTGCGCGTGCGCAAAGGCTACTGTAAATTTTAAGGCCTTGATTTTCATTGGGGATCATCTACAACCTAATTCGCGTAATCCCTGAAAATGTCATCGAAATCGGGATGAAATTGTGGAAGTTATGGTTGTTACAAGCAATTCACGTTCGCGTATGCGCATCGGCTACTATCAGTCCGGGGGTGATGATTTTCATAGGAGACCATCTAAACACTAATCTGTAACATCCCTGAAAATTTCATTGGAATCGGGTGGAAAATGTGGAAGTTACAGTCGTTACAAGGAATTCACGTTTGCGCATGCGCAGTCGCTTCTGTCAGTCCGAGGATGATGATTTTCATAGGGGACCGTCTACACACCAACCCGCACAATCCCTGAAAATTTCATCGAAATCGGACAATAACTTCGTATAGTTATGCGCGTTACAAGGAATTCATGACAGACAGACAGACAGACACTGAACCAAAATTGTTCAGAAAGGTCTAAAACGCAAAACGCGAGTGAAAATTTCGATTTTGGAGAACTTTTTTTTCGTCCTTGAAAAGTGAAAACAAAGCTTCCGCTACCTTGGTAGACTCGGAAGCAATAAAACTAAGGTCAGATACAAGAAGGATCGAGGGCGTTAAATGTAAAGAGACTAACTGAAACTATAACTGAACACACGCACAGAGCATGGTTATGGTAATATAACTTAACAAAGCAACAAGGTACAACAAGCAACAAAAACAAAAACAAATACAGTGGAGAGAGTTGCATAATAATAATTTCTATACAGATTATTTATATAATAAATATCAATTGTTATTATAATTGAATTCTGAGACCAGAAATGACCTGTAGCGCCAGGCCTCGCGAAAAAAGAGACAAAGAGCCTTCCAGTCGGGACCGTTCAGAATATCCACCAACTCAGGTCTGGTCAACTCGACTCGGCCGAAACACCTCAGTCGTGCGTGTCCAAGGATTGGACAAGCAGCCAGAAAGTGCTCAGTACTTTCGTCGGCTCCAAGATTGCAGAGAGAGCAGAGGTAAGCTCTATTACCGATCCAAGGCTGCCAGTTGATATTGAGGAGCTCCCCTCGGCACTTCATGACCACCATTGCCTCATATTGTGACAGGGTTCTAATGTAGTCCACGTTCAAATCAAGGTGGCGGTACAACAAGTGGAACTGGGCGTTGAGAGTCCTCTGGTTTAGCGACTCACGAAAGCTAAGCATCTGGCTTTCCAATACAGCCTTCGCATACTCACCAAAGCGTGCAGAGCCAAACAGTTCAACGGTTGGCGAACCAATAGATCGTCTAATCATTCCTTGCCAAGCGTCAGCCCAACCAATCTTCCGTCGAACCATTTCCAAAGCAGTGGTTCTGTTAAATCGACCAGCCGGCAGCTCAAAAACTCTCTGCAAATAGTTGGCGTTCAGCTTTAGCGTTGTTAGGAATACTGTTTCCTGCTTCGTTTCATTGTAAACAATGTAGTTAGGAGAGTTCATTGGAAGTTTAAAGAGCTTCTTCAGAAAAAATCGCTTGACCTTCTCCACTTTCTCGTACTCGCAGTGCCCCCAAAATTGCGCTCCATAGCATAAAGTGGACATCATCACGGCTTCAAACACTCGGAGCTTTACTTCCGTTGGTATATCGGCAGCAGAGAATAGCCTGGTCCAGATTGAATTTATACCTGCACGAGCCATCTTGGTTTTTTCGCTGAAATGTTTCCTTAGGTCGAGGTTATATGTTAGGGCGACCCCCAGGTATCTATAGGAGTTCATCACATCGATCTTTTGACCATTTAGCCACCATTGCTCTCTCCTCACTAATCGACCCCCGTTTGCCCGGAATACAACTATATGCGACTTTGCCAGATTTATTTCCAAGCTCCATAGATCAATATCGTTTGTGAATTACTTTGTGACAATATGAAATTGATAATCAACCGTTGTGAAAACTAGTTAAACATACAATCGACCCTTGTTTTCAGGAACGAGAACAATCTACTATGACTCGTTCCGTTTCGTCCGACGTTTGAAGACAGAAATCGTACCTGTGAGTCCTGAACAACTATGCAAGGAGGAGGTAACCTTGGAAATCCCTGACGTTTTCTCTCTCCGAAACACGTTTTTTCACAGCTTATGAATACACCGTTGGAAACATGTGCATATGACCAACTTTTAGGCCTGTTGCAAAAAAAAAAAGCTGCAAATTATTACACAATGGTCTATTATTTTTCTATATTGATCACTCTCGTCTGCGGAAAGAAAAAAACATCGACCACATTTCGGTCAACTAACATTTGAACGGAGATTAGGCCTCTTTTGCGATTCACACTCGTGTTTCTGATTTATCGTACGTCCAACCCTTAAATTCGCGTAGGGAGCAAACGGTTTGTCCTACAAAGCTCCGCGTGATCTTAAAAAATTCTAAAAATTCTATAGAATCTCAAATTGAAGGAAAAACAATACCTTTGTATCGAAATTTTTTGAGTTAGGGCGTTTTCAAAATTTCAAAATTCATTTTGGAACCCTTAGACGTAACATACATCAACCAAAATCTTCGGGGCACAACTAGACCCCGAATGGAGCCCACATACCAAAATTCATCAAAATCGGTCAATGCTAAGTGGCAAAAGTGCCGCGTACGGCGGACGGACGGCCAAATTTTTATTCGATTTTTGGATTCTACTTACCTTGAAACGTAAACCATCAAATTTTGAGGGGGTGTTAAACATTTTTGTTTCTTGGTTGATTCCAAAGGTTCATTATTGAAAATAATGAACCAAAATTTGGCCGTCCGTCCGCCGTACGCGGCACTTTTGCCACTTAGCATTGACCGATTTTGATGAAATGTTGGTGTGTAGGCTCCATTTGGGGTCTAGTTGTGCCCCGAAGATTTTGGTTGAAGTAGGTCACTCCTAAGGGTTCCAAAATCAAATTTTAAATTTTGAAAAAGCCCTAACTCAAAAAATTACGATATAAAGGTATTGTTTTTCCTTCAATTTGAGATTTTACAGAATTTTTAGAGCGCACCCGTAGCTCTGTAGGACATACCGTTCGCTTACTACGATTATTTAAAGGTTTTACGTACGATAAATCAGAAACACGAGTGTGAATCGCAAAAGAGGTCTAATCTCCGTTCAAATAATAGCTGACCGAAATACGATCGATGTTTTTCTTCATGTTGGATGGTTGGTGGCTTTGCAGACGAGAGATCTATATAGATAAATGAAAAATAATAGACCATTGTGTAATAATTTGCAGCGTTTTCAGGAACGAGAACGATCTACTATGACTCGTTCCGTTTCGTCCGAGGTTTGAAGACAGAAATCGTACCTGTGAGTCCTGAACAACTATGCAAGGAGGAGGTAATCTTGGAAATCCCTGAAGTTTTCTCTCTCCGAAACACGTATTTTCACAGCTTATGAATACACCGTTGGAAACATGTGCATATGACCAACTTTTAGGTCTGTTGGAAAAAAAAAAAAAAAAAAACACGGATTGAACGCGAGATACAATTCCGTTAACAAACGATGAAAAAACTTGTTTTCATTTTTCTTAATTTTACATATTTCTTGTTTGGGCCGATTTTACTACAGTCCCACCCCGCGTTGTCACTAGGGCTGGGATTCGAGCATATTTGCATATTTTTTTCCTGAATAGTACACACTGAAAGGAGCCTTTTGGTGGTATTTTCACCTCTCTGGAACCAACATAACTTAAATTTATCGAGCATATAAATGCATAAAACTACGGTTTTCAGAATAGAAGCATATAAATGCATATTCTTGTGGTTTTCGCCTAAATAGTTTGTTTTTCTTCGAATTCTCCTCCCTAATTCAATTTATTGAGGTCATTTCCACACCCTCATTGACTTCTTCCGGACGACGAGTTCTCTTCTAGAGTTTGTAGGGCGTTCTTAACCCATTGCCGGCCAATTATGCGTTTTCGCATCGTCATATTTATGAATTTTTTAGGAATTGAAAATATTGGAAAATCGTTGTAGATTAATTTTTCTCGTTTATACTGTTCCTAAACTGCTCAAAAAAAAATTTGCTTCAACGTTCAGGAACTCATTGCGAATTTGGAGAATTCTTTGAAAATTAAGCATTTTTGATGGTCTGGAGGAGCTTTGACCATGTGGAATTTTTCGTTACTTTGGAGAAGGAACAATACTTCTCCTCTCTTGATCCTGAATGCTTGGAATGGTGTAGAAGCCAAATACATTCAAAACAAAAAAAAATAAATAATGGTATTGGTTGTACAACGACGAAAATCGACGAATGCGAAAACGCACCTTTGGCCGAAAGCACTTTTGTTTTGAAACTTATTGAAAAATTTTGAGCTTCATTTCATGTTCATACATTCTTAAATATAATGTTTCTACATAAAAATTTCAACTTTTAAATTTATTTCTACCCTTGGCCGGAAATGGGTTAAGCGCAAATATACCCCTCTACAAGGTCGAACATGCTGAGATTAGAGCTCTCTTCAAGGACTTTGCAGGGAGTGAGTTGCCTCATCAGTCGACCCTACGTAAAAAGTACGTTTCTTCAGAGTATGAAAATGTATAAATTCATGCACGATTGCCGTAGGTATTCCGCATTCTCGTTTAAACAATTTAGAAGCGTTGGACTTGGAGAGGATGCTGCGTGGCGAGTCCGCAACGTCAGATGATTTTCTGAACTACTCTGCACAAGAAGCAGCATCATTGAAGTATTTACCTCTCGTGTCAGTTGACGTCGAAAGATCTTTCTCGTCATTGAAACGTTTATCGACTGATTTGAGAAAATCATTGACAACGGAAAATATAGAAAAATTCTTATCACTTTATCTGGGTTGAGGGTGAGGAATATTTTAGGCCAATCCTCTTGTGCTTACGTCCGAGCGCTTTCGTTTAATACAACATCTTCAGGGTTCTATAATCATCAAAAAATAACAGGTACGTACACTTAAGTTAAGAATTAAAAATAATTACTAAGACTACTTAAGCAACAATAAGTAAAGTAAACCATACAAATGAACTTAGACCAGTAGAAAATACACTCACCGATGCCCACACCAGGGCAAACAGGTCAACTCACTAAATTATCATAAAATTAGCAGAATAAGATAATGATTCCAGTACTCCACATTCCAACCAAAGTGATACTCACTTCTTTTAAAATTACTTACTGTTAGCCTGTTTAAAACTATTGTAAGAAGTGCATTTGCTAAACCTGAAAGTAGGTAACACAAAAATAAGAAGAATTAGGTAAGTGATGTACAACAATTATGAACCTCAGTAAATGATAAAATCACAAGCCTATAGCTACTTATCTCCGCACTTCAACACAACTTAATCCTATAAATATTGTCTAAAGGTGCATAACAAAAATCGTACGATGATTGAGAAAGAAAAAGAAGAAACCATGTACAAAGCAACAACTACAGCATATAACAAAAACAATTATAACTGACAACTACATCACCAAAATGTAGGTAAGCCATATAACTATATAATTATACCTATTAGTTAACATTAATTTATTAAACCTAGATAACGCTAAGTATTATACTTAAAGATAATTATTTTTAATTCTTAAGTGTACGTACCTGTCATTTTTTGATGATTATAGAATCCTGAAGATGTTGTATTAACCCATTAGTGCCCAGTGATGCCGTTCGGCATCGCTGAAGTTGGGGTCACTCTGGTGAGTTTTGTGACTACAATTTGGACTTTTTCTACATTTTCTTACTTGTTTATCTCTCTTGAAGGGTTTGTTTATTTGTTTTTCACCTAAGTGATCAGTGTAACCTCGTGTAGTGCAAGCATAACGCGTTTGAAGATGGGTCAAATTTTCGACCTCGACCCCCTGAGACATTCTTTGTCGTAAGAATAAATTTTTAATATTTCGGCGAAGAATGAATACTTTCTAATCATCCTGAAATATTTTCTGGGCTTAGTATGAAGTTTTCGGATCGAATAAATAGGATATCCGGCTATGGTGGCCGTGTTCATCTGTGCGATGCCAAACGGCATCGTTGGGCAGTTACCGACAGTTTTTTGAATTCGTTTTATCCACGACGCTTTTTTTTACTCATAGCGTGCATTCATAACTAGTGGTTTTCCGTAGATGATTGAATAGTATTTTTTATTTTTGCTTCTAATTTAAGACCTGATTTTTCCTTCAAGATGCTCTCGACGTGCTCATCGACATGAATATTGACGCAGACATTTCAGTTGATATTTTTATCGAACCTCCCAATCCAGCTGAATTGTCAGATGACGATTCAGGCTATGAAGAAAACGAAATCCAAGAACTATCCGGCATTTGTCATGTAATAAATTGTTAGCCTCTCTCAAATTGTGATTGGATATGTACGAAATGGCGGAAATGAATATCTTGAAGCAGAAGCAGTTGGGACTTCTGCAGGACAACTGATGAGTGATGAAGATGTTATTTTGATGAAGAACCGATTGAAAGAGACTGGTCCCCGTAAGAGTCCTGCACAATGGCTTGATGGTGTTTTTGTTGATGTCAAAGTGGCTAATAAATACCAAATGGGTACCTAATTTTCCTTCTATCAACTATTCACAGTTCAGTGGATCACCTTTCGAAGGTTTTGATCAGTTATTTAATGAAGAAGAATGAGGTACTCACCCGAACAAAATAAGAACACCACGGTTCAAATGCCTCAACCAATACAACATATCAATGGGTGGAGCGGATCTGATGGATCATAATGTAAACAACTACCTAATTGGTACGCGGATGAAGAAGTGGTGGTGGTCTCCATTCACTTCTCTCCATAAAATAACAAAAACATAAAGCAACTGGAACTCAGAAAAGGTATTGCCGAGGTACGCCGTTGCTAGAAGACGTCCTGACCCATCAGACAAGAAATATCTATTTCATCAGCTAAAGTTTTGGACGATATTGGTTTCGATCGTGATGATCATTATGTTAATCCTACACCGGAGAAGAAATGAAAACGCTGTGCAGAGACCTCCTATAAGTCCCAAACCCGAACATTGTGCTCAAAATACAAAGTTGGGCTGTTTACAAATGATGGGTGTTTTACTCTCTTTGTTACTAATAAAAAATTGTTCCAATTTTCAATTTAACCCTCTATTTGACAATAGATTTGTGATTGTACTTTTTTATTCACTACGTAGCATTATCCAAATCATTTTATTTCCCTATTCTGATTGCAAACGAGACATATTTCGGTCACGCATCTCAATACTGTTTTAGGCGCTGTGTGCCCAACGATGCCAAATGGCATCCGCCAATATTGACAAATTGGCTACAGATAGAATTTTTTAGACATTTTTCCCGTGATACTCGGGTCAAAAATAGTAAGAACATGAAATTTCACAAAAAAAATCGAACAAAAATAATTACGGGCACTAATGGGTTAAACGAAAGCGCTCGGACGTAAGCACAAGAGGATTGGCCTAAAATATTCCTCACCCTCAACCCAGATAAAGTGATAAACTATCGCCACAATGAAAACTGAAATGAAAAAATTCTTGTTGTGCAGACCAATGTAGATTTACTTCATTGACTCGCACAATTCTATGATCATTGTGTAAATTAACTTTTAAACTGTATCTTTTATAAGAAAACTTCTCATATATACATATACTTGAAAATTGTGTGCGAGTAGAGCAGTGTATCACGTACAATTATAAAATAAAGCTCAAATATAAAGATAAGTTATTGGTTTTTCGTTTTACTTTCCTTTCTATAGTTTTTAACAGTGTTTTTCGGGTATATTCTGCATATTTAACCGCATTTAATGGGTTTTTGGAGCATATCTATCGAGCATATAATGGGTTTTTCGGAAATATCTATCGAGCATAAAACACATAGTTTTCGAGCATATCTGGAGATTTTATCGAGCATCCCAGCCCTAGTTATTACAATCCCTCAATACTCACGAAGTAGCAATTCCGAAAAACTAAAATCTCGCGAAACTACAATTTGCGAGACTACAATCCTTCATGATTATCATCCCCGAGATTGAAATCCTGTAAAACTGCAAATCACAACCACTTGCGTCAGCAAGCCCAGTGATCAATCCCACTCGAATGAGCGGGCGAAGCGAGCGGACATGCTAGGTTTGTATATACGTCGATTGTCTTATTTTGACTTGACATTGGGAATAGTGAGTCAAAGTCACCACTTAACTATGCACGTAAATGTGATGGAGTTTGACACATTTTCCTTCATGAACGCTGATGAGGAATCGTCGTCCAGAAAATTCGAAATTTTTACGTGTGTAAACCACGTGGATTTTCACGTGTTTGAAGGCATTTTCTTCATATTTTTTGTGTTATTTATTTGTATAATTCTCGTGTTTTGTGGAGGATTATTCCAGGTGCGCTTGTTGGCAGTGAGTGGTGCGGATGAGGTACGTACGGTGTTGAGTCAGAATCTGGCTCTTGGGTCGGGTTGTTGTGGCGAGGACGGCGCAGCCTGAAGAGGGCGTCCCGCACCCGTGATAGTCCGTGGCGCGCCAGCTTTGGGCCACTTGCTCACCCCATCGGCGTCACTCGGCTACTCGAGTTGTCCGACTCGCTCACCAGCGACTCACGCTCCCGACTGACATCCGCTGGCGTCCTCCGCCGCCTCCACCCGCCGCCCCCGACCTGTTTTCCCCCACATTCCACCGCCTTTCTTGGAAATTGGGGTCTGGTCAGGGAGAGGCGGAGAGAGGGCTATAGGACGTATCATTAGAATTTCCATTCTCGCCACGCTTTTCTTCAGTGACGAAGTCTTTCCAGCATTTCCACTTCCCTCTATCCTTCCACTACTTGACTTACCAATCTGTTGGTTTCCACCAACCAGAATATCATGATTTGCACTTTTGTTGGCTCACTCAACCAAACCATTGTAGGTGAGAACCAGGAAAGATGGTGGCAATCGTTGAAAAAGTATACACAGGTGCAAAGTAGGTACGAGAAATAGTTGCAGGTAAAAAACAAGTGGGTGTGGCACATAGCTTCCTCGTATCCATAACCCGATTATGTAGATGATCCGATGCATAGTAGTTAATCTCAAAACACCAATCTCTAAGTACCTTTCACTACCCTCATAGGGGACCATCTACACGCTAATCTGGACAATCCTAGAAAATTTAATCAAATTCGGATGAAAAATGTAAACGTTATGGCTATTACAAGGATTTCACGTATGCGCATGCGCAGAGGCTCCTGTAATTTCTAAGGCGTTGATTTTTATTGGTGGCCATCTACAACCTAATACGCGTAATCCCTGAAAATTTCATCGAAATCGGGTAGAAAATGTGGAAGTTATGGCTGTTACAAGGAAATTCACGTTTGCGCATGCGCAGTCGCTTCTATCAGTCCGAGAATGATGATTTTCATAGGGGACCGTCTACACACCAACCCGCACAATCCCTGAAAATTTCGTAGAAATCGGACAATAACTTCGTGTAGTTATGCGCGTAACAAGGAATTCATGACTGACAGACAGACAGACAGACACGGAACCAAAATTGTTCAGGAAGGTCTAAAATGCAAAACGCGAGGGAAAATTTCGATTTTGGAGAACTTTTTTTTTCGTCCTTGAAAAGTGAAAACAATGCTTCCGCTACCTTGGTAGACTCGGAAGCAAGAACAAGTAATGCACTTGTACACATAATTACTATTCCAGTTTTATTACTCAACTGTTTATACGAGAACTTAGTACTTAGTGTGTCAACAGCAAGTACTCCGTCAATTGGTAGATAAATGGAGACTAGCAGGAGAAACTGATCAAAAAATGATGGCCAATCCTATCCAACCAGTTTCTTCACAATAGGAAGAACTGATCCCATGAATTAGAAACTGAAGATTAAAGATGAATTGGCCTAAATGTTTGGAAACTAATACAAACGGTTGCTGAGGGAATTGATTGTTGATGATATTGATAGGGTAACAGAATAAAGTGTTAGATTAGTTTCTCTACCAATCCATTAGGTCAGTACTTCCTAACAATTTCAGTCTCGACAATTTGGATCAATTCTGAAAGCAACGTATCAGTTCCCGACAATTTGGATCAGTTTCCGGACGTTTAGATGAGTTTTCAATCATTTGGATCGATTCCAAACCTATTGGTACAGTATAGCTTTGCTCAGATAAGCTGTCAAACGTTTGGATCAGTTTACAATAGCTGAATCAGTTACTTTTCCAATCTAGTAATCCTTAGTTTCCAACTGAATGGACCAGTTTACAATAGCACATTCAGTTTCTCTTCTAATTCGTTGATTCGTTAGTTTAAAACTGATTACATCATTTTAGAAGAGTCGAATCACTTTTTTTTACATCTCAGTATTACTTAATATCAAACCGTTTGGATTAGTTTACAATTGAATCAGTTTCTGTACGATCCAACAAATCCATTAATTTACAACCATCTAGATCAATTTACTTCAGTTGAATCAGTTTCGCTTCCAATCCAGCACTCCTTAATTTCCAACTGTTCAGGCCAGTTTACAACAATTGGATCAGTTTCTCTTCCAATCCAGCACTCCTTGATTTCCAACTGTTCAGGCCAGTTTACAACTGTTGGATCAGTTTCTCTTCCAATCCATCACTCCTTGATTTCCAACTGTTCAGGCCAGTTTACAACTGTTGGATCAGTTTCTCTTCCAATCCAGCACTCCTTAATTTCCAACTGTTCAGGCCAGTTTACAACAGTTGGATCAGTTTCTCTTCCAATCCAGCACTCCTTAATTTCCAACTGTTCAGGCCAGTTTACAACAGTTGGATCAGTTTCTCTTCCAATCCATCACTCCTTGATTTCCAACTGTTCAGGCCAGTTTACAACTGTTGGATCAGTTTCTCTTCCAATCCAGCACTCCTTAATTTCTAACTGTTCAGGCCAGTTTACAACTGTTGGATCAGTTTCTCTTCCAATCCAGCACTCCTTAATTTCCAACTGTTCAGGCCAGTTTACAACAGTTGGGTCAGTTTCTCTTCCAATCCAGCACTCCTTAATTTCCAACTGTTCATGCCAGTTTACAACAGTTGGGTCAGTTTCTCTTCCAAGGAAACACTCCTTAATGTCCAACTGTTCAGGCCAGTTTACAACAGTTGGATCAGTTTCTCTTCCAATCCAGCACTCCTTAATTTCCAACTGTTCATGCCAGTTTACAACAGTTGGATCAGTTTCTCTTCCAATCCAGCACTCCTTAATTTCCAACTGTTCATGCCAGTTTACAACAGTTGGATCAGTTTCTCTTCCAATCCAGCACTCCTTAATTTCCAACTGTTCAGGCCAGTTTACAACAGTTGGATCAGTTTCTCTTCCAATCCAGCACTCCTTAATTTCCAACTGTTCTGGCCAGTTTACAACAGTTGGATCAGTTTCTCTTCCAATCCAGCACTCCTTAATTTCCAACTGTTCATGCCAGTTTACAACAGTTGGATCAGTTTCTCTTCCAATCCAGCACTCCTTAATTTCCAACTGTTCAGGCCAGTTTACAACAGTTGGATCAGTTTCTCTTCCAATCCAGCACTCCTTAATTTCCAACTGTTCTGGCCAGTTTACAACAGTTGGATCAGTTTCTCTTCCAATCCAGCACTCCTTAATTTCCAACTGTTCTGGCCAGTTTACAACAGTTGGATCAGTTTCTCTTCCAATCCAGCACTCCTTAATTTCCAACTGTTCAGGCCAGTTTACAACAGTTGGATCAGTTTCTCTTCCAATCCAGCACTCCTTAATTTCCAACTGTTCTGGCCAGTTTACAACAGTTGGATCAGTTTCTCTTCCAATCCAGCACTCCTTAATTTCCAACTGTTCATGCCAGTTTACAACAGTTGGATCAGTTTCTCTTCCAATCCAGCACTCCTTAATTTCCAACTGTTCAGGCCAGTTTACAACAGTTGGATCAGTTTCTCTTCCAATCCAGCACTCCTTAATTTCCAACTGTTCTGGCCAGTTTACAACAGTTGGATCAGTTTCTCTTCCAATCCAGCACTCCTTAATTTCCAACTGTTCATGCCAGTTTACAACAGTTGGATCGGTTTCTCTTCCAATCCAGCACTCCTGAATTTCCTACTGTTCTGGCCAGTTTACAACAGTTGGATCAGTTTCTCTACCATTCCAATTCGTCATTGATTCCTGACAATTTCGGCCATAACATTTTGGATCAGTTTTGAACGCATTGTATCAGTTCCCAATAATATGGATCAGTTTTCCAACGATTAGATGAGTTTCCAAGCATTCGGATCAATTCCAAACCTATTGGTACAGTTTCACTCCGCTCAGATCAGCTGTCAAACGTTTGGATCAGTTTACTACAGATAAATCCGTTTCTCTTCCAATCCAGACTGCGTTTGAAAAAAGTTGAGATTTCCAATATTTCACCAAATATTCGTTTCAGGTCCGATTTTCACCCGTTTTTCCGATTTAAAAAAGCGTTTTTTTTACTTTTTATTAAGGGGGTCTCTGTCGGTTGCCATTCGTTCCTCGTTCCGGGTTAGTATTTTCTTATATTAAAGGGGCTCAAACTTTGAACATTGAAAATTTTCAAGTATTTTCGAAATTCACTAGTGGAGCAGTTTAGAGAATTGAAAAACTGAAAGATTTATTCAGTTAGGGTTTTTTCATTTCCTCTAGCAATTATTGTTCGATTTTGATGATTCCAGAGGCGATCTTTTAGTTTTTCGATTCCCTAGACTGCTGCACTAACAAATTTCGGTAATCCTTGAAAATTTCCAATGTAGGTACAATTTTTTAAGTTTTAGCCCTTGTAATTAGGGGAAATACTAACCCGGAACAAGGAACGAAAGATGACCGATTGAGACATTGAAATTTTACGCTCTTTCCAAAAGTGTAATCAGATTTGTATTTGCATGAAAATTTGGGGAGTCACTACGTTTAACTGATATGAGGTCGAAAACACGAAAAAATTTCAAAAGTGAAATAACTCCTATTCATAGTTTGTTGCCTTTCTTCGTTGACAAGGTTTATGATGAGGGGAGGATAAAGTGCGGCAGATCCTCAGTTTTCATTGTGTATAATTTTCATGTCGAGCTAGCTTTCGCCCGCGGGCATCGTCAGGACACTTTTGTTATAATTTGCATATCGTTCATATACCTGGAAAACCATGTAAGTCGAGTTTATCAAATTTTACAGGGGACACTAAAAACTAAATAATTCAGTTTTCATTCCACATGCAATAAGTTTTTCCGTTCCATTCCTCAAAACTGGTGGTAACAGTAGTATTTCAAAGAGCCTGTGACTAATTTCATCAAAATGTACTTCAGCGAACGAAAAAATGGACTTACATGCTTTTACCCAGCTTTTGACACCCGACTTACATGGTTTTCAATTTGATTTTTTTGAAAATATACCCAGCTTGGGTTATTTAATTATTAGGGATATTATTCAATTTTTTTCTCCAGGTTACACAAAATACCCAAATCGATGCAAAAGAAAAATATTTAAACGAAAATTCATAGGCGTTGACTAATGCATAGTCCAACTTTAAGGCTCCTTGAGTCAAAATGACAGTCTTCAGTCTTACTATTACTAGAAGTGAGCAATAAATTATTATACTACCAATTCCTCAATTACCATTACTTATAGAAACACTTTACCTATCACAACCGTAACTAGGTAGGTATGAATTGAATTCAAGTGTTAGGTAACTAGGTACTTTTGTTTCATTAAAACAAGGGATTAGTTAGGTATGGGTTAGAGATGAACTGTATATGGGTTGAGGATGGGTTATGGATGGGATAGGGGTTAGGGATAGGTTGGATATAAGCTTGGGACGGGTTAGGGATGGGCTGGGTATAAGTTAGGGGTTGGGATAGGTCAGGGCTGGGTTAGGGATGAGCTGGGGATGGGTAAGGGGTTAGGGGTTGGTCAGAGATGGATTTCCTTAATTATGATCTCTTGTATCATTTCCATAGTTTCCTGTAAAACATAAGCAGACCACCAAAACCTACTAATATCGTTTTGTTCTTTCTAACATCAGCATTACAGCTACGTCAAACAGCCAACAAATCAATCAATTAATCTAAAATGATCCTCCTAAATAATGTAAAAATAATTTAGAAACAATGCGGAATGACACGTAGGTTGGTCGTGATCTTAAGGTTGGCCACAGTATGGAAAATCACGTGTCTGCAGAACACAAGGAGTGGAATTTATTGCTGAAATTGAGACTTATAAAAAGGTTTCTATTTATGATCACTTTCTCCGAACTCCATTTATGATTTTGTAAACTTTTACATGAAAAAAAAGAAAAAAACTGACTATCTTTGATGGAAACTTGCCACCAGCGTGAGCTGCTCACTCTTATGAAGGCATACACAGGACTTATATGGTTTTCCGGCGAAAAAATAGGTAACCGACTTACACGTTTTTTCTATGTCTTTTGGGTGAAAAAATATTCTTCATATTGGAAAACGGCTTCACTAAATTGATCAAGCGACCCTAATCTACCTAGAGAGCTCAAAACCTTATTTTCGAGAAAAAAACCGACTTACATGGTTTTCCGAGGTATCTGAACGATATACATTGGTCGTCAAAAGATGGTAGGTTTTCGTTCCTACTGAAGGTACATAATATGTACATAATATATTATATTGTCCCATGAAGTGGAGTTACAGTGCTCAGTTAGGTAAGTGCGAATTTTACACATTTAAGTTAAGCTAGATAGTAGCTAGGTGGTGTGCAAGTAGTAGTCTGGGTAACTTCTACTGCTGAATCGTATTTTTATACCAGTAATCAGGTCCTTTCACCAGGTCACATACTTCGCAGTTACTTAGTATTGTAATGTAGATAGGTTGTAGAGAATTATGGGGATGGTAGAATACTAGCTGGTGTGACATCCAGATCCGGTATGTTGGTTATATACTGTTTCAACAATGGTCCTGAGCTTTAATAATTAAAGCTCAGGACCATTGTTGAAACCTGGGAGAGAGCTACGTACTTTACTCATGAGGTACATATAAATTATTTATATGTACCTCATGAGTAAAGTACTTAGCTCTCTCTTAGGCTCCCAGAAAACGTGACTACACTTTTGGTTGAATTTCCAACACCTATTCATAATAATTGGTAGAAAAAAACAGTTGGATTCCTCCCAGATTGATTATAAAGCTCAACAACAATTAAGCAAATAACCAGCATAATAGAATAGCAGACACCTATAAGTACTTTACTCACTGAAGCTGAGGATAGAGCGCCCAGAGCAATTCGAAGAGCAAATGTAAAAACTGAAGACCAATATAAAAGCTATGTTCTTGGGAGATGGGTGTTCAATACATGAAATTAATAATTCGTTGGGTAAATTTGCAGCGTTTTCTCTCTATCCTTGAAATGTGGATAAAGAAAAAGGAAGTTCCACTTCTCGGAAGACTCGAAACAATGAAACACTGCTTCTCCCACCGGTAAATGCGAAAGCAATACTATTAACTACCTATCTCTCAGAGTACGATAGGAAAATAAGGTTTGCGTGGAGAACGCCTTGGGAAAATTACGGTGAACCTGAAGGGGGAAAATCCAGCACCTCTGTAGTAGGCATTCTCGTGTAATTGAAAATCTATTCTATATAGGAGATACTAAACATGTAGAAGTTTTCCCATTCAAAATAGTTCGCATAGTCGTCACGAGCAAATGTGGTTCACTGTCTACCTATCAAGAATGTATTGTGATTTAAAGCCATTGAGGGGAATGCGTTTTCTCCATTCGGGTTAAGTTGAAAACCAATGGAAAAATCGTGAACGCGAAGGGAACGAGTTGATCTCAATGAGAGCGGAGTGGAGGTGTCGGATCACGTTAAAGTGGTAATATCCCCCACTGGAGGGTGTGGTGGAAGGAGGAAATATATTTGGATTTTTTCTCTCTCTCTTTTTTCTTCTACAGAGAGGCTAAGAGATATAGAGAGTGAAATGGGGATGGGGGTACCTTTCCAATCACGCCGCCCATTCCGCGGTGCTGCGCTCTGGCGTACGCTCCACAACTCAATCAGCCCGAGGGTCTCACTAACCCTCGCTATTCTGTTCAAGTACAAAGCCCTTCAACGCACATAATCCCCCCTGTACCTCTTCCTCGCTACACTCCTATATCCTTTCTCACTCTGTTGTAACATTCCAGTCATTCCTAACCCCCTCGCTTCTAAACGTGCAAACCGAATGTACAAACATGAGGTGTCGAACATTGTAGCGAAAGAGACCGCTCTATTTGAAGATTTGAGATACTTCTACCTACAGAAGCCACAAAATGGGTAACCCCAGAGACGAGCCCCATTGTTTACCAGTAAGATAGCTGAAACGGATAGTAGAGCCTAGATGGAGAAAGCGTATAAAATAAAGTGCGTTATTTGAGTTGTCTGCTATAAGAGTTTTCAATTAAATTCGTGGAATACCACAGCAAAGACGTTGCGAATTATACACAATTTAATATTCTTTTGTAAAGATCACACACTTCTTAATTGATAGTACATTTCTAAAAAATGGACGGGTGTTTTCTGGTATAATATTTCAATAATCCATGATGTTTTAACTATGTACGGCCTATACATATACGTGGTACTTCTGCATACCTATAGAAATCAGAACAACATCCAACGTAGATCTGAGATCTATTCATATGAGACGAGGCAGAAAAATCACCTTCAAACACCATTTTGTCGATTATCCAGTTCCCAGTCCCACTTTACATATTTGGGGTCTGTTCTCCTGAATAAAATCACAAGCTCAATATGTGAGAGCGGTGATTCAAGATTCAAGAGCACAATCAAAGCAGCGCTAACTAGCAATCCACTATACAAAATTGACGATATTCATCAGATAGATTTCAACAAATATATTTTATAAACTACTGATCCTGTAATAATTATTATAATTTTCGACTTGAAATGGATAAATACACAATTATTTCTCATCATGCAGCAGAGGAATTTTAGTAAAAGTACTCTTGCTAGCATCAATAATTTTATAGGTTTAGAAAGCAAGGGGAAGGGGTTTTTAGGTTTAGGGGTTTTTTAGGTTGGATATGTTTTAGTGGGTGTATATTTTAATTAATTTATTCAAACTCTTATTATACTGACTGTGATACTCGTGTGATGCTCCTGTGATTTTTTGACTATTTTATATTTCCGCCTGTGATACTTCTACCAACTGTGAAATACATGTGACTTAGGATTAACTTGTTGATTATTGTTACAAAGTTATTAATTTTTATTGTTGTATCAATTTCGGGATTTTGTATGAATTTTTTATTTGTGCGGATAGGGGAATTCATGTCGGGTAGTCTGGTCGGCTCGGGGGCGGCTCGTCTGGCGTTTTCTGAAGTGTATAAACACGTTAGGGTTGCCTCCTAGTGATAGGAGGCAACCCTGGGAGCCGTCAAGGTGGGTGGGTCCCGGTCCGGCCGGGCTGCCCGGCTGGGTCCACACATTTTTTCATCTTCATATCCCTCTCATGTACATGGAGCGGGCTGCATTATGAAAGTAATGGAGAGCACACGAGTTCCTCATTTCAAAAACATTGTTTATAATATACACCTACTATTACATTTTACCTATGTATTATACTTATATTTAATTAATTTACATTTTAATTGACGCATTCATGTCCTTGTAGACAAATAATAAAGATTAACTAAACAAATAATGAACCTTTGGAATCGACCAAGAAAAGAGATTTTCAACCCCTCTCAAAATTTGTTGGTTTACGTTTCAAGGTACGTAGAATCCAAAAATCTAATACAAATTTGGCCGTCCGTCTGCTGTGCGTGGCACTTTCCTTAGTTCCCATGGACCGATTTTGATGAAATTCGGTATACAGGTTTGGGAAATCTGGTATGCAGTACCTACCACCCCGAGCTCTGTAGGACTAAAATTTCGTGCCTTATGAAAACTTGAAACTTCACTTTACTGTGAATCACAAAAGAGGCCTAATCTCCGTTCAGATTTTAGCTGACCAAAATGCGATTGTTGTTTGTATCTTCGAGTTCAATTTCAATTTTTCAAATTTCCCAATGTAGGCACCCACAACTCCCTATTTCTTCGAATGGACTGTGATAATTTCCTCAAAATTAGCTTCATTGTGAAGTCAAAATATGGTTGGTAGGTAGTGGCAATGGAAAAGGCGAGTGATCAACACAGAAAAATAATTAAACGTTTTAAAAATAATTTGCAACTTTATTTTCTTGTATTGGTCTTTCAACCATTGGTTCATTCATCATTATTACTGTGGGGTGTTCAAGTCATCTTCTTAAAGTGTTGTAGGCACTCCAAATCTACCGTATGATCTCTTTATCATTCCTAGTAGGCACACGTTTTTTGAGTTATAGAGAAAAAAAAGAAAAGAAATCATGTTTTTTGCCTTTTTCCAATTTTTTTGAATGTTCCATCACGAAATTTTGTGGTAAACCTCAGATTCAGATTTAGCACCTCAAAAAAAATAAAGAAAAAAGGAAATCAGAAACCCCCCAAAACTTTCCTGTGAAAAATACATTTTTTTGACTGGGCTACATCATCAGTGTTTAGACACTGTACTCCACCATTTCCTCTTCTTTATCAGTGCTATTTGTTTTTTCTAGTGGTTCATTACTTAGGTACGCATGTATCAATTTGAAATTCAGCCGTCTTTTCACGTATAGCTAGTATTTTTCGTGATCTGTCTGGCATAGTGTAATTTATTGTTCGATGATCCTTATATGTTATAATCATGCCTGATGGTGCCATAACGGTGACCCTTAGGGGTTCTAACAAAATTATGTTCAATTTCAAGCGTAAGGTTGCTGAAATTAGGGCAATTAAGAACAAAGGGAATGCCTTATCTCTTACCGAAAACCCTGATCTTACCATTTTCAAAGGTATGATATTATCATCCATCGAAACCTCAATGGGTTCTTTTGGAAGTGATTGGGAAGAAGCTTTAGAGTCATTATATTCGCGTTGTTTTAGCCGAAAAAATAATAAAATAGATGAGAATATGTTTTCACTTAGGGAATTAAACGAAAAATACAAGTGAATTCGAATCGGAGGAGTCCATGAGTTTTCTAGCAACATAATAAATGGAGCCAATGAAGTTCTATTTCTATAAAACAGTTATTAATCACGAAGAGGGGTGAAGATGCTTCCAAGTTCAGCAGCCAGTGATTAATGGACGGGTAATGGGCCAAAGAAGCAGTGGAGACTAAGTAAATTGGATGTCTTGGGCAAGATACTAGTACCAATCAACTGCCCAGTTTATCGCACGATGGGATCTGAATTGTTTCGTAACCTCAGGTTTTAAGCGCCAACAACCTCCCGTCCTACGGGATCATTGCTGGTACTTATTTTAAACCCGCTGGAATTGTGATGAATAATATACCAAGATATTAATAAACGGTTTAATATTTTTCTATAAGTTCACCCTTCAACTACACTCTAAGGACCTGAACTAGGTGGGCAGAGATGGGCATAGGTCCGTAAGGCAAGGCTACAGAGACCCACGTGTTTAGACAAATTTATCAAAGAAAACGCGCATTTGTCTGGGTGGTATCATTCGTTTCTTCAAATTTAACTCTAATATAAATTGATTGTTGAGTATTGTATTATTATCCTAATTAAGAGAACGGTTGATACCAAAGACTAGTGTCTCAAAATTCTTTAAAAGTTAAAAAATTTTTAATTGATGAAAAAACAATATCTGTATTCGTTCCTTCTAACCAGGGCATTTTGAAGATGCTTCACCCATTTTTTACCACTTAGAAGTGACTGAAAAAGCCAGAAAATAACCAGAAGCTTCGGGGCACAACTACGAGTAGATCCAAAATGGAGCCAACTTACCAGATTTCATCTAAATCGGTGCATGGGAACTGGGCAAAGATAGTACGGAGGAAGGAAAACCCTAACAACAAAAGGAAAAGTAGGAAATTATGCCAATTTGAGAAAAATCACTTTACGAGTTTGGTTTTTGAACCGTCAGGACCCCACAAATAGTTTTTTGTTTATTATTTTCAATAATAAAACTTTGGAATCGACCAAGAAAAAAAATTTTAACACCCCCTCCAAATTTGATTATTTACGTTTCAAGGTACGTAGAATCCAAAAATCGAATAAAAATTTGGCCGTCCGTCCGCCGTAAGAGCGACGGACGGCCTTTTGCACTTTTGCCACTTAGCATTGACCGATTTTGATGAAATTTGGTATGTAGGCTCTTTCTGGGGTCTAGTTGTGCCCCGAAGATTTTGGTTTTTCCGAGTATCTTGTGTATTCTGCCCATGCCTCAATTTCCAACCGATTTTCGTGGTTTTTTTTATTCGACGCGGAAACCTATCTAGTTGTGCACTACGGCGCCGGAATTTCGAATTTTGCTTTTTAAGGGGGGAAAGGGGGGTTAATGCTTAAAAAACGTGCGTTTGCAGGCATAATCTTGTAAACACTGCCCAGGCCTCAATTTCCGAACGATTTGCGTGTTTCTTTTTTTGTTTGACTAAAATAACTTCCGAGTTGTACATAATTTCACCAGAGTACCAAAATTACCATGGGAGGGGATGAGTGGGGGGATATTCACAAAATATCCTTTTTTTCAATATTTCGGTTCCTTTTCTGCTTACTCATTGTACCCAAGCTTTGAAATTGAGGAAAAATTTTCATTGTAGTTCCGGATTTTCATGAATTATTCTCTGTATCACCATGGAACTAATAGTGGTGCCACCATGGTGCCAGGGCACCAAAAATAACATATTTCGTTGGTTTCTTTTGAGTTTCACCTTGAATACGGATGTGAACCTCGACGGACAGCCTACTAAAACTAATACCTTGATGAAAGTTCAATGTTACGACGTATTTCCGCTTTGGTGCCAGACTGGCGCCATTGTTGGCGTTGGGGTGGTTTGGGGGGGGGGGGGGGGGGATGCTCTTCAGATTCGAGGCTCCCACGCCGCTAGAAATGTTTGGGTAGATAATGTTGAGGGGGGGGGGGTCACTATTTCTTGCCTAAAGTAATAAATAAATTACATCGAGTGAAACAGTTTTATCGCTTAACAACTGGTTAAACTGATCTAATGCTTATACAATGGGACGTACCCTGGAATGCATGCATTACTAAACAATATGTTTTCCAATTCATCTCAAGGCCTACCGGAACACGGACTCAAATTCGCAATCCTATCGGCACTTCCACCTGTTCTGAACGTGCAGTATTGACCTTAAATAATCCCGAGGACTACCGAGGGGCCGGAGAGCAGGTACTTGGTTCAGATAAATACAAACTTCAACCTTCAGCCGACTAAGCGGAGGCTCACAATCCCGCGGATTAATCTAGCAAGGACGGAGTCAAGGTGTAATCCTCCGGTATTACTGTGTTTCGTCCTACGTGCGGATTGTCGACTCAGATCCCGGCTTTCGTTTGGCTTCTCGTTAACGTTGCTATTTGGTGGACAATCGCGGTGGGTCGAGAATCGAAACGTCGCCGCTTCCAACTTCAAGAACAACAATAGCGCATTCGGAAGCTCCCTGTAGGTCCCTGCAATCTATAATTATGCAGACTGCTTATCTTTCTGTCGGTAACACTATCTGTAACCAATTACCATCCACCGAATGAATCAAGTTTTATTCAGCAAACATCGATAATAGGATTGAACGTCGAAATTTGACCAGTTATCTAATGAATTGAACCTTCAGCCAAATGGATAAAACTTTCAATCTCGCAGAAAGAAATCCGTGCTTCAAAAAAGGGATAACCAACTCCTTAAAAATTTGATAGTTTACGTTTCAAGGTATGTAGAATTTCAAAATCAAATGACAATTGTCGGCCAAGTGGGTGTGGCACATAGCTTCCTCGTATCCTTAACTCAATTTTATAGATGATCCGATGTATTGTAGCTAATCTTAAAACATCAACCACTATGTGCACTGCAGTACCCTCTTAGAGGACTCTACACTGCAATCTCTGAATATTTTTTTCGAAATCGGATGGAAAATGTAGAAATTATAGGTGGTACAAGAATTTTACGTGTACGCATGCGCAGAGGCTACTATGAATTTATGGGCCATAATTTTCAAGAGCGACCATCTACACCCCAATCAACATAATCCCTGAAAATTTTGTTTAAATCAGATAGGAAATGTAGAAGTTATGACTGTTGAACGAAATCAAGTTAGCGCGTGCGCACCGACTACTATCAGTTCCAAGCGATGAATTTCATAGGAAATTATCTATATAGGTACTAATCTTAATAATCTCGAAAAATGTCATCGAATTCGGATGAAAAATGTAGGTGTTATGGGAGTCACAAGGATTTTACGTTTACGCATGCGCAGCAGCTACTATCCATCTGAGGACAATGATTTTCATAGACCATCTGCACCCCAACCCGCACAATCTCTTAAAGTTTCATCGAAATCGGACAATAACTTGTTATACTGCCCTACAACGCTGAAACGCAATATATCCACTTTCCGGCCACAATTAGTTAGATAGCTTGTTGGGGTCGTTGACACGTTATCTATCACCACAGAAACCAAGAATGCAGTCCGAAAACTCTAAATTGAGGTTTCAAAGTTTTGTAAGAGGATCGTTTTGACTATTTTTAATGTAAGCTTGAAGACCCAATAGATAGGTTCAGTTTTTATGGTGTCGCTGATGACACTGATGGTTCTGGAGTGTGAGAGACCATCTCTGTGAGACGTCATTCGACGTAGTGGGTAGTTCGAACACACCTGGGGTACCCTCAGAGTCAGAGGTGTGGTCGTCAAATGGGCCGTCGAGTTCGGGGGAAAAAAACCTGTCGTTCTGGGAAATTTGTAGTGGCATCGTCGACATCATCCTCGGGGTGGAAGTATTCCTCGATCGTTAACAAAATCATCGATTCTTTTGTTGGGAGTTTCATCAACATCTCCGTCTCCTTGCTCTCTCAGGTTGCTATTTTTATGGAGCAGGAATACAATTTTCGCCCCTTTACTCGAGTACGGGAAGCATCAAAATGAGAAGAAGGACGTAATGTGACTTATTCAATTAAATTTTATGATCAAATATGCCCAATATTATAAAAATTGGCGATTTGATCATGAATTCCCCGCGACAACTGAAGACGTCGTCACAGATACTGTCTCTCAGTTCCTAAAGTGTATTAATTTTTGCAAGACAGCAAAAACGTGATTTCTTGAATCCCATTCAAAGGGAATACAAATTTGATTAAATAATTGTATTTATTCGATTCAGCGGTGTTTATACTACAGGGATTCGGAAAACAGGAGTAAACATAATAATAAGTCGAGTAAATAATCAACCTGCAACTTATCAATTCACGGGGGTGGGAGATGTCGTTCAGCGGCTTGACACTGATTTAATCACGGACACTAGTGATATAACCCTCAGGGAAGGTTAGTTATCTTGACTGAAGAAGGCTTGGTTTGAGGACATAAAGTAGGAATTGACTCGAATCCTATCTTTAGGGGACTGAAAATTTCGTTGGAGCAGACTCTTCCTGAAAGACCTTTGGTCCATCAAGGGATATATGGAAGATCCATACATTTTCAAATCCTAATAACGTACTAAACGGCAGGAAAAACCAATCATCTTGCTTCTAGGGTTGAGGCAGAGCTTTAATATGACGTCAGATGCGGCCCCAAACCAGAGTGTTTAGATTTGTACTGACGAAAAACGACGGGGAATCGCCCCCGCCCACAATCATGCATCTGGAAAAACATTCAATTTGACCTCATTGGACCCGAGTGTTTAGACTTGTGCAGGATAAAACTACTTAACATGGCAAGTCAGAAGCAATCCTACAGAAATTACCGGTTGACTGTCATAATAATTCTCCTTGACACAAACGTGAGTTGATCGATTCTTTGAATGACCAGGAAAGTGTATGGGATGCATGTAGTGAAAAAAAGGTAAATTATCATGCATACATGTACAGTTCAATAAATGTAAATAAGGAAAGTTGAACGAAAAATTACACCAGATTACAAAATTTAGGGATGGTCTGGCTGCCTCGTTCTTTCACCACTTTTCTTATGGTATTTGGTGCGCTGAATCCAAATCTGACATCAGTTTTTTTTGTTTATGTCGGATTTTCAAGATATTGATAGTTTTAAGATGTTTCTAGTTTTCACTTTTCTTCATTTTTTAGTGAGAACTCATCTTGCTCAAACCTCCTCAAAAAGTACTCAGACTTATAGGAAATTTCATGTAGAATCCGAATATGTACTTAGTTTTTAAGTAAAACTGTGTTAAACCCCCTATTTTTCACAAAACGTTTCAAAAAACACCGGTTCTCAACGTTTTTTCTTCGGGGTTTCCCTTATATTTTGCCACTTGAAAAAAAAAAATTAAGGCTAAAAAAATTTTCTCGGGCTTTTACTTTGTAGGGGGGACACCCCAGAGGAGAATGAGACCAATCGCAGCCTCCTAAACCCAATTATACCGAAGGAATGAGCTTTTTCATGGCACTGAGATGAAAATTCACAAAAACCGTTAGTTAATTTTTCGAGATAAGTATGTGCGTTCCTAAATCGGTTTTCCTCAAGTGGATTTTCCTTTCTTCTACATTTTTTATGCTTGTCACCTATTAAGAGTAAGATCGAAAACAGGTACTCAGAGGGGGAGTAAATCATAATTGGGAAACTCTTGTTTTGTTAACCCTGGAATGGAATCGTCACCCGATGTGTGCTTAATGGAAACGTCAGGTGTAATTTTTACACCAGTCAGAAAACATTAATATTCACCCTATTTCGTCAGCTCTCTGCATTGATTTACACTTTTCTCATTCAAATATAGTTCTCTACTACATTTGTGGCCGTTCTCGAGACAATTATTGCCTCTATACCTACTACTAAAATGAGGGGATTCTGATCCAATTCTCTTTGCTTTCTCTATTTTCCCTTGATTTCTATTCGTTTTCCTGGGCTCAATATCCATGTTCAATACTTCTGCTGATTTCAATAGCAAAAGGGGTACTGCCAGGTGCTACTACCAGTCCAATAAATAGTTTTTCAACAATGAACCCATTTTTATTTTCAAGCTTGTATTACAAAATATAACTCAAAAGTTTTCCTCTCAGTCTTTCAAGGTATTTGACGGACTAGAAAAAGTAACCTCCAACAATGAAAATCACTTCAAAGGAACAGGAAAGCAAATTGCTTCGTATCGGTAGACTCGGAAGCAATAGAAGATTTAGGAATATCACTGTTTTTACATGTATGGCTGTTTTGTGAAACAAAAATGATGTTATTTTGACACCATGATTGGTGCAGGGAATGGAAACGTGGTGTGAAAATTACAACGTTCTACCTACTTTATTGGAAACAATGACAATCACTTCAAAGTAACAGGAAAGCAAATTGCTTCGTATTGGTAGGCTCGGAAGCAATAGAAGATTTAGGAATATTACTGTGTTTTTTAAAATATATGGCTGTTTCGTGAAACAAAAATTATGTTATTTTGACACCATGAATGGGGCAGGGAATGGAAACGTGGTGTGAAAATTACACCGTTCTACCTACTTTATTGGAAACGTTGTAAAAATTACACCATGAGTTCTGTTTACAGGCCTGTGAGAGACAACAGCGACAAACTCGTTGGCAGAGGGCATGCGCGACTGAAAGGGGACACCCTAGGGATAGCATAGGTGGGGTGGTGCCATCCCGTCTTTTCGCTAGTCGGGTGGGCGACTGTTTCAAGGCCACAGGTGTAAAATTTACGTGACGATTCCATTCCAGGGTTAAGTGATATTAATTCAGTTTTACAAACGAAACACAATAAACTGCAGAAAAGTTAACGGTGTAAATCTGTTTCATGAAGGCTCAGATGAATCAAAAGTTGGTAAAATGTTTGGTTATTCCTCCACCTCAGAGGTTCCACCAAGATATAAAACCATGGAAGAACGGTACAAAGGGTATTGGGAAGATCACATGATGGCGGACTATTGCTGGACCTTAAAAAGAGATTTACCTCAGGCGGCGAAGTTTTCTCTACATAGATGCCGGCGATGAAACCTCTGAGGTGGAGGAATAACCAAACATTTTACCAACTTTTGATTCATCTGAGCCTTCATGAAACAGATTTACACCGTTAACTTTTCTGCAGTTTATTGTGTTTCGTTTGTAAAACTGAATTAAAATCACTTAACAAAACAAGTGTTTCCCAATTATGATTTACTCCCCCTCTGAGTACCTATTTTCGATCTTACTCTTAATAGGTGACAAGCATAAAAAATGTAGAAGAAAGGAAAACCCACTTGAGGAAAACAGATTTAGGAACGCACATACTTATCTCGAAAAATTAACTAACGGTTTTTGTGAATTTTCATCTCAGTGCCATGAAAAAGCTCATTCCTTCGATATTAGTGGGTTTAGGAGGCTGCGATTGGTCTCATTCTCCTCTGGGGTGTCCCCCCTACAAAGTAAAAGCCCGAGAAAATTTTTTTTAGCCCTAATTTTTTTTTCAAGTGGCAAAATGTAAGGGAAAACCCGAAGAAAAAACGTTGAGAACCGGTGTTTTTTGATACGTTTTGTGGAAAATAGGGGGTTTAACACAGTTTTACTTAAAAACTAAGTACATATTTGGATTTTACATGAAATTTCCTATAAGTCTGAGTACTTTTTGAGGAGATTTGAGCAAGATGAGTTTTCACTAAAAAATGAAGAAAAGTGAGAACTAGAAAAATCTTAAAACTAGCTATATCTTGAAAATCCAACATTAAAAAAAAAAAAAAAAAAACTGATGTCAGATTCGGATTCAGCGCACCAAATACCATAAGAAAAGTGGTGAAAGAACGAGGCAGCCAGACCATCCCTAAATTTTGTAATCTAGTGTTATCTATTCACGGAGCAGCAATGTACGCACAGCAGCATTATTCCTCAATTGTAACGCCAAGGAAGAGCAGATTTTAGACATTCAAGTGTTCAGTTTTCACAGTAATGGCGATCCTCAGCTCGGCGTTCTCTGGCACTCGCAACAATTCAGAACAGTCCCATTCCCATCCCCTCACCGATCATGTGATAGGCGAACAAAAAAATAAGAAGCATCCTTAAGTACCCTCGTATCTTTGAAATCGGGGGCAATATTGTAGGTTCACTGAACTATATTGACTATACCAACGTGTGCGAGGGTTATAGTATTATTGTTCCAATAGCTTTGAGTGCTGGGAGTGTGATTGCTGGGATGGAAATGTGGGAATGAAATTGCTGAGGATCTTCACTAGTGAGAACTGGGGGTCACCTCCGAAGTATTTCTTGAAGTTGGCCTCTTGGGATAGTTGGATATGTGCCTTGCGTGGATGGGAAGTTGCTTAGTGGGGAATGCTAGAGAGACATTCATCGTTAATTACCATTTTCCTTTTCAATGTTTTTGATTTTTGATCAGAGGTAGTCCAACTGAAGAGAAATAGATCCCCATCTACTCCAGTAAAACTCTAATATGACAGGTCAATTATCATGAATAAATTAAATTTCAGGGATCCTACGAATAATTTCGATGCTGAGAAAAGCTTAACTAAATAATATTTAGTTAAGCATTTCTCATCATCGAAATTATGAATATATTATATTCATTCCAGTCGTCTTGTTTTGGTTGATTGAATGCAATAGATGAATTCTGCTGATTGTAAAGTAGCTGTGAATAGAGGGATGCAGAATGAAATAAACTCAAGTTCAGGGTATAGAATATGTTTTGCAACGCAAGGGTTATTCATCTATAGTAGTATTGTTGCTTAAAATGAAACCTCATCTGTACGAGGTCACACAGACAGCGTATATTCAGACCGCGTTTGCTCAAAATCCACATACATCCAAAGCCGAATATCGAGGTAAGTTGAATACATTAAATGTATGTATTAAATTTTAATAAAATAACAGAAAATATAATCAGGAGTGGAGCATCTTTTCTAATCACTTGAAAATTAATTAATTCGGCAAAATCGATCTTGGAGACTGACATTTCAGAAAGAAGTCCTCTTACACGATTCCACATACGAAATTTGGAATCGATTAGGTTGGTTTCCCCATTGATTGTATGGAAATGCATATTAGCACATCCATATTACTCCAAAATATGGATGTGCTGCAGGCTTTATTTTCCGGCCGACTATCATACATTTATTTCAATCTTCGAAGAAGTGTACAGAAAGTAAAAACATTGAGTAAAACTTCAACAACAACTAGATAGCATGTGCAGTATAAGCCAAGCCTACATACAAGGACCTGGAACAAAAACAACAAGCCTATTAGGCTATGATCGAAAGTCCATGATAAAGAGGAGAAAAACAATCTAAAGTAACTGACTCAAACTAAAATAAATCAACATAGAAAGTTCATGAAAAGAAGCAGCAAACAAAGAACAGCAATTCATACTCCACAGGCGGTGCAAACACTGAAGAAGTAATGAAGGTACCTGGCCGATCCACATCGTCTGGACAGCCCGGAAACAGAAATATTGTGCGTTATACATAAGCGTAAAGATGTTATAATCAAACATAATATTCAAAAATATACGGAAGTCAAAATTTGTCAAAGTTTGCAAGTACCAACAGCTAATAATTATTTATTATTATCCATTGTAATGATCAAAGTCCATCAAGGTCACAGCTTAGAGTATGAAGATGAAAGATATTTTAAAACACGGGAAAAATTTCGCTTCTTTCCTCCAGTTTCAGAGTATCTTCTATTCTTTCTTACGAATCTGAAAGGTTGGGCTTGAGAGCCAGTATGTCTCCGTGATCGGCAACACTTCTAGATAGCCTAACTTTTTCTGTCAACGAAAGACCATGGTGTCTCTTGGTGAGATTCTAAAATTAAAAATGGCGTTGGTGACAAAAGTTTTAACAAAATTCCTCCAAATTTATTGAACCTTTTTTTCAATTTGATAACTCAAACGAACTCAAAATTGACGAATAAATGTAATTGTAATTTTAGTGTTGTAAGTTAGCTTTTTGAGATTCCATTTTAATTTCTTTAAATTGTCAATCTGTATATTTTTATTGTTGAGTGTTTTGAGGTAAATCAGGTCCGTCCTACAATTATACATGATTACTGTGAGGGTTCAAGACATCCTCTCTAACCAAAACACCATCGGAAAAAACGTTGTTTTAAACTACATTTTCGGTCTAATGAGACAAACCGAAGGTGTACAGGAGTGAGATCCCTTTTCATCAACTTAATTGTAAGGCCCTGAAGATTGGTATAAGTAGCTACACGACGCAACATTGCTCAGCATGCAACACGGAATATCATAGGGGCCTACATACAAAAGAAGGGTTAAATTGTTAGATGTTAAAATCCTCGAAGCCGCAGACTACCGAGCCTGATATAAGTGGTTGATCCTTCTCAAATACCTTAGGAATGAACCCTAAGAGTTTAAGGGAAACCATTTTTGACCATTTTGAGGACGGGTTCATCGAAGTTTCTAAAGTCTTTAAAAAAAACATTGTTAAAAGTGATCCCATAAATATTTTTTTGGCTAAATTGTTTTTTGAATCGTTCTCGCCTTTCACTGAATTGTTCAAAACACGGATACCAGCTCGATGTGAAGAGTTATGACTTCCTACCGTAAACAAACGTTGAATTCATCGTTGAGATGGAGATACAAAACGCTGCAAATTATTACACAATGGTTTATTATTTTTCCATATAGATTTGAACAGTAATTAGGCCTCTTTAGCGATTCACGCTCGTGTTTCTGATTTATCGTACGTCCAACCCTTAAATGCTCGTAGGGAGCGAACGATTTGTCCTACAGGGCTCCGCCTGGTCTCAAAAAACTAAAAATTCTATACCATCTTAATTAGATAGAAAAACAATACCTTTACATCAAAATTTTTTGAGTTAGGGTGTTTCCAAATTTCAAAACTCATTTTTCAACCCTTAAAAGTGACCTACATCAACCAAAATCTTCAAGGCACAACTAGACCCCAAGTGGAGCCTATATACCAAATTTCATAACAATCGGTCAATGCTAAGTGGGGAAAGTGCCGCGTACGGCGTACGGCGGACGGACGGCCAAATTTTTATTCGATTTTTGGATTCTACGTACCTTGAAACGTAAACCAACAAATTTTGAGGGGGCGTTAAGAAAATGTTTTTCTTGGTCGATTCCAAAGGTTCATTATTGGAAATAATAAACCAAAAATGCTTCAATCTTCAGGAACTCTTGTGTTATGGTTATGGTCGTAGTGGGTTCACGTCATTTCTAGGTTGGAAAATGGTAAGAGATTTTTCTACTTTTGTCCAACCCTTGTCGAAATGTGTGCCGTAATAGACATATTTCAGTAATCTGATTGATTAGGTGAAACTGTTCGCTTAAACTGTTTCGGGGCGAAAATAAATTGTTTCGATTATTGCCAGATTAATAACACTAGATTACAAAATTTAGGGGTGGTCTGGCTGCCTCGTTCTTTCACCACTTTTCTTATGGTATTTGGTGCGCTGAATCCGAATCTGACGTCAGTTTTTTTTTGTTTACGTCGGATTTTCAAGATATAGCTAGTTTTAAGATTTTTCTAGTTCTCACTTTTCTTCATTTTTTAGTGAAAACTCATCTTGCTCAAATCTCCTCAAAAAGTACTCAGACTTATAGGAAATTTCATGTAGAATCCGAATATGTACTTAGTTTTTAAGTAAAACTGTGTTAAACCCCCTATTTTCCACAAAACGTATCAAAAAACACCGGTTCTCAACGTTTTTTCTTCGGGTTTTCCCTTACATTTTGCCACTTGAAAAAAAAATTAAGGCTAACAAAAATTTTCTCGGGTCTTTACTTTGTAGGGGGGACACCCCAGAGGAGAATGAGACCAATCGCAGCCTCCTAAACCCATTAATATCGAAGGAATGAGCTTTTTCATGGCACTGAGTTGAAAATTCAAAAAAACCGTTAATTAGTTTTTCGAGATAAGTATGTGCGTTCCTAAATCTGTTTTCCTCAAATGGATTTTCCTTTCTCCTGCATTTTTTATGCTTGTCACCTATTAAGAGTAAGATCGAAAATAGGTACTCAAAGGGGGAGTAAATCATAATTGGGAAACTCTTGTTTTGTTAAGTGATTTTAATTCAGTTTTACAAACGAAACACAATAAACTGCAGAAAAGTTAACGGTGTAAATCTGTTTCATGAAGGCTCAGATGAATCAAAAGTTGGTAAAATGTTTGTTTATACCTCCACCTCAGAGGTTTCATCGCCGGCATCTATGTAGAGAAAACTTCGCCGCCTGAGGTAAATCTCTTTTTAAGGTCCAACAGTAGTCCACCATCATGTGAACTTCCCAATACCCTTTGTACCGTTCTTCCATGGTTTTATATCTTGGTGGAACCTCTGAGGTGGAGGAATAACCAAACATTTTACCAACTTTTGATTCATCTGAGCCTTCATGAAACAGATTTACACCGTCAACTTTTCTGCAGTTTTTTGTGTTTCGTTTGTAAAACTGAATTAAAATCACTTAACAAAACAAGAGTTTCCCAATTATGATTTACTCCCCCTCTGAGTACCTGTTTTCGATCTTACTCTTAATAGGTGACAAGCATAAAAAATGTAGAAGAAAGGAAAATCCATTTGAGGAAAACTGATTTAGGAACGCACATACTTATCTCGAAAAACTAATTAACGGTTTTTGTGAATTTTCATCTCAGTGCCATGAAAAAGCTCATTCCTTCGATATTAATGGGTTTAGGAGGCTGCGATTGGTCTCATTCTCCTCTTGGGTGTCCCCCCTACAAAGTAAAGTTCCGAGAAAAAATTTGTTAGCCTTAATTTTTTTTCTAGTGGCAAAATGTAAGGGAAAACCCGAAAAAAACTAAGTACATATTCGGATTCTACATGAAATTTCCTATAATTCTGAGTACTTTTTGAGGAGATTTGAGCAAGATGAGTTTTCACTAAAAAATGAAGAAAAGTGAGAACTAGAAAAATCTTAAAACTAGCTATATCTTGAAAATCCGACGTAAACAAAAAAAAACTGACGTCAGATTCGGATTCAGCGCACCAAATACCATAAGAAAAGTGGTGAAAGAACGAGGCAGCCAGACCACCCCTAAATTTTGTAATCTAGTGTAATGAGAAGGACAACGAAACTCAGTACGTTTTTAGGACACCCCACTGTAAGACGTGGGCTGTAACGGGTGAAGCGGGAGAACTCGCAACGGAGAAAGAAACCCTGAAAATCATTACGCAATGGTTTATTATTTAACCGATAAGGATAATATATAAGGAACTTGAGTTGTGGATGCCTTCATAACGAAATTTGATTATTGGTTGCTAACCCCTAATAGCCCAATGTTGCACCCGTGCAACATGAACTTCTGCGATTTTTTGTACAAAGGCGGACTATTATTTCTGGCTGATGAAGGTTTTATTTTCATAAGACAACCTTCAAGAGCTCGTGTATTTTTTTTGGTTATGTTGCTAGCATCAGGATAGCTGATAAAGAGGTATTTATACCTGATTCCGTGATACCGCGCTGAACATGGCGCTGTGACGCGCGAAGGTAAGTTTACCACCGCATTTTACCTATTTGAATAAATCTATTTTCAATAAATTTCATCTTTCGTCGTTGGCATAGTTGTAAAGATCATGTAGCATTTACTTCTTCCAAGTTGTCTCCATTTTTAACTTTGCTAGAAGTCAGAATAGGTTTGATGCACCCATGCAACATTAGGCAGCCGGTGATGGTAGATTGTTGCTCCCGGCCAACAGTGGGCAGTCAGTACATGGTTTCAAGCATACTAATTAGGTCAGTTGATTTTGCCTCATTAGTGCAAAAATCCCGTAAGATGGATAATTTCGTAACATTGGGGATATTTAGTCCATAGATTTGGACAGAAGTAGATACCTACCTACTAGATACATTTATTTGAGCAATAATGTGCTTTTTCCTATAGAAATTTTTGTTCACATCAAGATCAGACATCATGAAGTTCTGCAATTACACGATGATGACAAAAGTTACGAAAATGAAGAAGTGGAATGTCCAATTGTGCTTTATCGCCATCAGAAAAATTGTTTTAGAAGTTCTCATAAGGGAACCAATAATAATTCAATGGTTTCATTTACAAAAGTTGGCAGTGCTTGAGCCCTTTTTTTTTTGAGCACTTTTTTCAATATGACATACATTTTCAGGAGTGTGTTACATTTTGCACTTTGGGTTTCGCTGAAATACCTACTTTCTGAAAAAAAGGAGGGGTCTTAGTATCAATTGCCTCCTATGGGGAGTTCAAATTGAAATTCCTAATTCTGACACTTTGTTTCATTATTCTCAGAATAAGAAACTAGTGGCTTTTGTTCATTATTCTTTCAACATCACATCTATTCTATTCGTTAGAAACAATTGCTTATCTGGATTATCTTTTTTTTTGAATTTTGCCAGGATTTCTTCTCAATATTTGCGTCATCTGAGATGCATTTTGACGACTGCTAGTTCAAAATTTTTCGTTTGCTGTCGTTAGATAAGTACAATGTTGAAAGTATAATGTTGAAAGAGTTCCAAAACACCTCATTTTAGAGGTCCAATCATATGAGCAACTTATGTATAACTGATCGTTTGGGAACCAGGTAGGTATGTGATATTCAAAAACGATGTAATAAAAATATTGAATTGGTCATGATAAATGGCCTATGCATTTGTCTAACTGAGTCAAGTTACTTTTTCGAGTTCCATCGTCAGTAGGGGAATGAGAAAAAAGTTTTTTTTTCTAATTCCTACCTACCTACTGATTGTCTGAAAGCTCTACTATTCCGAGTATTGCAATCGATTCATGACTATCATAGCCCAATGTTGCAGCCGAGCAACAAGAAATACTAACCCAGCTGCCCAATGTTGCACCGGAGCGACAAAATTTTAAAATTTGATATATGAGCAAATAATTTTTTTCTTCTTCACTTTCACGTAGCAAGAGCTGTTTTTAATGAGAAATCAAGAAAAAATCGGAAAATTTCGAATTATTTCATGTCTTGGGTTATAAGGGGCTAAGGACGCTCAACTGAGCACAACTAACACACAACTCATTTCAATGGAAAGAACAGTGTAAAAATATTGATCAGCTCAAATCTGATCAGAGGTTAGGCCTATTTTGCGATTACCACTAGTGTTTCTGATTTATTGTTAGTCCAACTTCTAAGTTCTCATTGGGAGCGGAAGGTTTGTCCTACTAAGCTCTGGGTGGTCTCATTGATTCTAAAAATTCAATTCTCTATTGAATTAGAAGTGACTGACAATAACGTTACGATGTATCACTTCTGTGGTGCCAGACTGGCACCAATGAAGAAGGGTGGGGAGAGGGGAGTCGAATTTACGTGATGGGTATCGTAGATCACGGATTTAAAGAACCTATTCAAACTCGGGATGCTAAACATGTATGTTGGCCTCAGATGTGTGGTGTATGGGAGGGCAGGGGTCGAATATACTAGTTGGTAGGTGTTATGACCCACATTGTACATTAATTAGTTCTCCAATTAACCGAAGATGTACGGAGCTACCTGAGCGAGTCACCCCTTATGGGACAGGTGAGGTATAAAGGGAAACACGTCAGAATGACGTCACCCTTCCTCCACCCCATCCTCTCTACGAAATACATAGAGTATAAAAGACTAATTCAGGTATGCTCCATCACGGAGTCTACTCCACTCGATCGACTTATTCTCTACATCAACCTCGCCTCCTTCACTTCAAGCTAGAGTAACTGCAGAGTCCCTGGTTTGGTCTCATCAGCGCCGGCCTCTGCAGCCAGTCTACCTTGAAGCTCTCCTCGCATCAACTAGGTTTATTAGGTAAATGTCCTGTTGAATGACGGTCTGTCTTTACCAACGCCGGAGACTACAGGCAAGCCGATCTCCATGGACTCCACCCTGCGGTAGGTCGAAAGACGCCAGGGCGACAGTGCATAAAGTCTAGGGCTAGGGACTATCTCTCCGTTGAGTAGGCACTAAAGAAAACTGAGCAGCCGCAGCGAGAAGGTCGTCTCCTTCACTCACCGACACACAAACATAACAGTAGGTATCTGTCGACTAATTCGTATTGCCAACTACTGTCTGGCTTGAGCTCTCACGATGCTAAAAATGTTATGGTCATTACCTATCATGCTTACTTACTAAAAGTGGGTAAAACTTGCTTCATGAAGTAAAAATGTAATAACGAATTCATGTCCTATCGTTTATTGGTTGGAATTGAAATGTCTACTCCTCATCCAATGCGGAGTCCCCTGGAATAGATGCATTGCTAAACAATATGTTTTCTGAATACCTACCTGATACTTTTCTTCTTAAGAATTCCCTAATTCAAAATGTATCTGAGAAGATAACTGAGATGCTTTTCGGGTATTTATTCCCGTACTTAAATTTTTAATCCACTGCAGATAATTATATTGTATTCATGGAGTTGCGCAAGTATCACCTCATTCACGTGTGCTTCCTCAACACACAAGGACAAATTAAAGTTCATGAAGGCACAGGTTTAGGCAATAAGTAACCATGAACGAAATCATCAGAACCAAATCTGATCTTTCCTTGGAGGACAGCTGATGTCCGCGACGCCAGGAATGGCAAAAGTTCAACCTGGGAGTTGGGCGAAAGTTCAACCTGAAATAGATGTTTACTTTACATATTTAATCTCGCAAATTTTTCTCTCGTTCATCCATTTTTTCAGTATTTCATCACTGAAATTTTCAAAATAACACTTCATTACAGAAACTACCATTAGTACTTATATTATTCACGATCACGCGTTAAGCTCTGTTGTCAATGGTAATCCAAAGGTTAGAAATAGATAATACAATTTAAATATAGATAATACTCTCTCATCATTCCTGCTGTGTGAACCTTCTCTTGTTTGACCATTTCATTCATCTACACTCATATCCTGAATGTACAACCAACGAATCTGTGACATACGACGCAATTAGTATTGAACAAGAAATTTTTTTATTTCCAACTTCATTCATTGAGCATGACAAAAGATTCTCAACAGTACTGCAACAAAGTATAGCTTTTTTTAGACAAAATTCTGCAAAGAAGCATTTGACTACCCTGAGACTGAAAGTGAAATTAAAAATGAAATGTTCGTTGTTGCAGCATTGGAGATGAAATAACGACTAGATGGGAGATTAAGGATTATATAAAAATCTACATGCGCCGTATCTGAGAGTTACAGCGTGGCAAAGGAGGCCTCCTGAACTACTGGTTGACCTGATCTATTGGAATGGTAATTAGGTAGGACGGTAGGATATATGAAAGGAATCATGGTATAAAAATACGTAATTTCATCATATACACGCGCAGAGAAATGAAATGATAAGTGAATAAGTGAGAATAGAAGTAATAATTAATTATTTGAGTCAATTTTGTGTAACAGAAGACAACTCAAATTCTACCTAGCGAACACCGTTGGTTGAATTGTTGAGCGATCCGTCCTGTCATGTGCTCTACGTCCTGAATTGAGGTGTGTTGCAATTGATTTCTCACAACTTTATGCATTGAAAGTACCTACACACAGCGATGACAAGGATTTCAGTGACTTCTGCGCTGGCTCCTATGTTAAAAAAATTACTTTAGATGTCCCTGTTTGTGGGTGTTTCAGTGAAACAGATCCCCAGTTGGTTTAATTCCCACTCCGTGTGGGATGCGGGTAATGGTAAACAGGTCTACTTTATGTAAATAGGACACTTATTCACAAACGCATAGAAGTGGATGGAGCGTTGAAGCTGTTTGAAAAACGTCTGCCAAGTTGGGTGGGCAGTATAGCTTCCTCACTCATTGTAACATGGACGTATAGAATCAGTTGGCGAAAAAATTATGATTCAAAGAGTTATTGAATACCAAAATATTGGCGATAATATGCGGGATAGGGTTGCAGGTATTAATGTTTATAATAGTGTTGTAAATAGTTGTGGTATATAAACCACTGAAATAAAAGAACGAAAGAGTGTAGGTATAAAATAAAACTACCAGACTGCAGACCACAACATTTGATCACACAATAAAAGAAGCAATTTACACGGGAACCTGGAAGTAAGTGTGGGCACGAGTAGTATGATATTTGTATTTTCAACGTAGAATTTTATTTAGCGGTACACCGTCTAGGACCTAACCCACACAATCCCTGAAAATTTCATCGAAATTGGTTGAATAGTTGTGGAGTTTTGGTTGTAACAATAAATTTAAAGTTCGCGCATGCGCAGCGGCTATTGCTTGACCAATTTGATTAAAACTTATAGGGTGTCTCTTAGAAGTTAGTCCCTAACTAACCTTCAAATTTGAGCAAAATCGGTTCATTAGAAACCGAGGTTCCAGGAAATTCACGTTTGCGCATGCGCACTCGCTCCTATTGGTCCGAAGGTGCTGAAATTGATAGGGGACCGTCTAGGACCTAACCCGCACAATCCCTGAAAATTTCATCAAAATCGGACCACAGGTTAGTATAGTTTTGCCCGGGACAGGGATTGACCACAGACAGACCGACAGACGGACAGACACGGAACCAAAATTGTTCGGGAAGCTCTAAAACGCAAAAAGCAAGTGGAAATTTTGATTTTGGAGGACATTTTTTTTCACTTCTTTCATTCACAATTTATAGTTGGAAAAAATACTTCACCGCTACAATTGATGGTATTGTACATAAATATTTACATCACAGTATTGTATCAGCACTTTCAGCACTCAGCAGTCATGTCCATCTGGCTGCTTGGTATCAGGGTCCGAGATCCGACCTCGGACATTGGGGTGAGGGACAAGGTTGAATCACCTTATCCCACAAATGATGGAGGGAGGATTGTGCCTCTTCTGGCTATGCCATCAGTCGACACTTCTCCTCCCCATGGGGTTCGAGTTCAGCTCCAAGTCCCACGGAGCCCACTTGCTCGAGCTGTGGCACGCCGTCGTGTGGCCGTAGCCCTGAATTTAGACCAGATGAATGATCCTCCTGTTATGACTCGGGTGGTCATCCACTCCAGGATAAACAGTGGGTAACCAGCCCGAATCAGATCCTTCGCTGACTTGCCATGCCATATCCCTCTCCAGGTGATCGTTGCTCCAATCACCTTTAGTTGGTTTCGCTGAATGTTTGCAAGTGCTGCTGCAGCATCTAGTAATGCGTCAACTTCATATTTTCGAATTTTGGAAGCATTGATGTCTGCGAGTGATCTCTGGCCGAAGCCAGATACCACTGAGACATCAATAATGAAGGCTCCTCTTGGTGTTACCACCAAGAGGTCTGGACGATAACCTCGCTGTTCCAGGTTAAAGTGTGGCTCTAGCCATACTGGCCATCCTTTACGGCGAACGTAGGCTTCCAGTAGGTTCAGGGCAGAATTGTGACGGGCACACCTGGGTCTTACCACGGCTGGGCAAATCTGGAGCACATGCGAGGCTGTTTCGGGTGTTTGACATCCCATTCGGCATAGATGGCTGCTGCCGGTACGCCTGCCTCTTGTCCTCCTCACTCCTGTTGGTAGAGAACCAGAATGGACTTTCACCATACCCAACGACCTCCATCCCCATAGTTTCGCTGAAGGGTTCCTGATCCATGCCGTGCTAGCTCCGTTATCGCGTGATTTTACCAGTTCAGCTCCATCCGTAGTTTGATGGAGACGTTGTGCCCTGGCAATTCGACGGTCGATTCTTGATGTCACATTTTGTTGTTGGAGACTCGTTCCTCCTTCAAAGAGTTGTGTGTTTGCCGCCCCTACCCTATTAGCTCTTATGGTTGGTATTTGACTGAGTAGTTCCATTACTCCAAGACCACCATCACCCACTGGTCCATGGATGTAGGCATTAGCAGAGTCAAATGGCAGGCGCAACCATTTTCTCACATATCTCCTTACAGATATATCCATCTGTTTTAGAGTTAAGAGCGTGGTACTTCCCAGCACTAGTTGGTGAGTTAGTGAGGGTATGCCGTGGTCTCGCAACATCACTAATTTCTGCAGAGGCTTCAGTGGTGCCCTGTCAATTTTCTCAAGGATTGTAGTCATTTTCATTGGCATGTTACGACATATACCCTGGGTACCAAAGGATACTCCCAGGTATATCCATCGAACATTGTGTGGTGCTGATCTCAGGCACTGGCCATCAACATCAATGGAAGGCCTTTCAGCTGGGACCACGAGTCGACGCCCTCTTGGCATCAAAGGCAGATAGATGGATTTTCTGAGGTTGAGATTCAGTCCCACCGACTTCAAGGCATTATTGAATGCTACAATCTGAGCCACTATCCCAGCTCTAGATGTGGCAATCAGTACAACATCATCCGCAAAAGCCAGGGAAGACCAACGCTGCCCTGCATGGATGTATCCAACCCTATTAGGGAGTGCTAGCAGGACGTGATCCATAACTGCATTGAAGAGGGTTGAGGACAGGGGGTCACCCTGTCTAATGCCCCTTGCATTATACATCCATGGGCCTGCCCCAATTCGTGTAGACCCATTTTGGTAGATTGATTCAATATACTGTACCAGCTGTTTGGGCCACTGTCTCCCCTTCATGATGTTCATTATAGCAAAATCAGATACTCTATCAAATGCTTTCTCAACATCGAGAACTGCAATGTGAAGCTCTCTTTTTTTCCTGTTAGCTTCAACCAACAATTTATTGAGTGCCAATACATTCAGTGCTAGTCCATCAACGCCTCTGAGGAGACCTTTTTGTTGCTCAACATGAGTAACCGAGGATTCCAAACGCTTTCCAATGATCTTGTGAAATTGGCGTACTACTACTGATGGAACTGTGATTGGGCGGTAGTCTGCCTCTGTTTCTGGCATGTTTTTCTTTGGAATCATAGTAGTTCGAGCTTGTAAGAGGGTAGACGGCATAGATCCCCGGCGCAAAATCGTGTTGAAAAACAACTTCCTAAGGCTGTGGGGAACCATCCTCCAAACCTCTGCCAGTAGTCCATCAGGACCACAGGCAGTCCTGGTTGGTTCCGATATCCGGATTTCGTCCTCCGTTATTGGCATCCATATGTGGTCCATCAGCTGATCTTGGGGATGACGGACTTCCTCTGCTGTCCATTCGCTGGATGGAGCTGACCACTGTCTTGCCCAGTATAGCCTCAATTGCTGGCCTGTGTGACGCATTTGGGCTCTTCCATTACCAAGGATGTCCTCCGCTATTGCAGCTCTATCAGAATCCCATAACCTCCTAAACCTTGAGAATTTATCTCTCCTCGTTTCTTGTGTGGTATCATTGTTGATTATATGGTCCCTGGGTGGTCGTGGGGTTATACCAATGATATGGGATATCCACAGAAGAAGGTCATTTTGGGGGTCAAGATCCTGGACAACTGCTCTTGCACCATTTATCAACAATTGGTGGCCTTCATCCTGTTCTGATGCACGCTGAGCTATGGGAATCCCTGCAAGAATAGCTTCATCAAGCTGTTGATGGGAGATCTCGTAGCTTCCATCTAGTTCTTCTGTCGTTCTTCGGGGTGGTTGTGTAGCATCTAGGCGTACCTGCTCCAATACATTCTGATAGTGAGGCCTTGCTCGTACCGCTTCTACAGATTTAAGTGTTCTACCAACCATTTTGGAGGCAAGAGCTCTATTCATTTGGGCACCCGGTCACTTCTTTATTTCACTTCTTTCATTAACTTAATTCTTCTTTTCATTAACTTTCTTAACAACTTCATATTTTCGAATTTTGGAAGCATTGATGTCTGCGAGTGATCTCTGGCCGGAGCCAGAGACCACTGAGACATCAATAATGAAGGCTCCTCTTGGTGTTACCACCAAGAGGTCTGGACGATAACCGATAAGAATAGCTTCATCAAGCTGTTGATGGGAGATCTCGTAGCTTCCATCTAGTTCTTCTGTCGTTCTTCGGGGTGGTTGTGTAGCATCTAGGCGTACCTGCTCCAATACATTCTGATAGTGAGGCCTTGCTCGTACCGCTTCTACAGATTTAAGTGTTCTACCAACCATTTTGGAGGCAAGAGCTCTATTCATTTGGGCACCCGGTCACTTCTTTATTTCACTTCTTTCACGAATACAAAGCTTCCCTACCTTCGATAGTGAGGAAGCAAAAATCCTGTAGCTTGGGAAACTAATCCAGTAGCTACCGAGGTATCCTTAAAAAATTGATAACTTTTCCAACAGACCCTTTGAACAAGATTCCCCATGGAAGATAAATTGATTCAATCTTGATTGAAAACTATAACCGAATTTTGCAGTATGGAAACGCGTAGTCTGAGGGAGATTTGCCGGTCAGTTTCTGTGGAACTTTGGAAGATTGATGGAAACCGAGGTTCCAGGAAATTCACGTTTGCGCATGCGCACTCGCTCCTATTGGTCCGAAGGTGCTGAAATTGATAGGGGACCGTCTAGGACCTAACCCGCACAATCCCTGAAAATTTCATCAAAATCGGACCACAGGTTAGTATAGTTTTGCCCGGGACAGGGATTGACCACAGACAGACCGACAGACGGACAGACACGGAACCAAAATTGTTCGGGAAGCTCTAAAACGCAAAAAGCAAGTGGAAATTTTGATTTTGGAGGACATTTTTTTTCACTTCTTTCATTCACAATTTATAGTTGGAAAAAATACTTCACCGCTACAATTGATGGTATTGTACATAAATATTTACATCACAGTATTGTATCAGCACTTTCAGCACTCAGCAGTCATGTCCATCTGGCTGCTTGGTATCAGGGTCCGAGATCCGACCTCGGACATTGGGGTGAGGGACAAGGTTGAATCACCTTATCCCACAAATGATGGAGGGAGGATTGTGCCTCTTCTGGCTATGCCATCAGTCGACACTTCTCCTCCCCATGGGGTTCGAGTTCAGCTCCAAGTCCCACGGAGCCCACTTGCTCGAGCTGTGGCACGCCGTCGTGTGGCCGTAGCCCTGAATTTAGACCAGATGAATGATCCTCCTGTTATGACTCGGGTGGTCATCCACTCCAGGATAAACAGTGGGTAACCAGCCCGAATCAGATCCTTCGCTGACTTGCCATGCCATATCCCTCTCCAGGTGATCGTTGCTCCAATCACCTTTAGTTGGTTTCGCTGAATGTTTGCAAGTGCTGCTGCAGCATCTAGTAATGCGTCAACTTCATATTTTCGAATTTTGGAAGCATTGATGTCTGCGAGTGATCTCTGGCCGGAGCCAGAGACCACTGAGACATCAATAATGAAGGCTCCTCTTGGTGTTACCACCAAGAGGTCTGGACGATAACCTCGCTGTTCCAGGTTAAAGTGTGGCTCTAGCCATACTGGCCATCCTTTACGGCGAACGTAGGCTTCCAGTAGGTTCAGGGCAGAATTGTGACGGGCACACCTGGGTCTTACCACGGCTGGGCAAATCTGGAGCACATGCGAGGCTGTTTCGGGTGTTTGACATCCCATTCGGCATAGATGGCTGCTGCCGGTACGCCTGCCTCTTGTCCTCCTCACTCCTGTTGGTAGAGAACCAGAATGGACTTTCACCATACCCAACGACCTCCATCCCCATAGTTTCGCTGAAGGGTTCCTGATCCATGCCGTGCTAGCTCCGTTATCGCGTGATTTTACCAGTTCAGCTCCATCCGTAGTTTGATGGAGACGTTGTGCCCTGGCAATTCGACGGTCGATTCTTGATGTCACATTTTGTTGTTGGAGACTCGTTCCTCCTTCAAAGAGTTGTGTGTTTGCCGCCCCTACCCTATTAGCTCTTATGGTTGGTATTTGACTGAGTAGTTCCATTACTCCAAGACCACCATCACCCACTGGTCCATGGATGTAGGCATTAGCAGAGTCAAATGGCAGGCGCAACCATTTTCTCACATATCTCCTTACAGATATATCCATCTGTTTTAGAGTTAAGAGCGTGGTACTTCCCAGCACTAGTTGGTGAGTTAGTGAGGGTATGCCGTGGTCTCGCAACATCACTAATTTCTGCAGAGGCTTCAGTGGTGCCCTGTCAATTTTCTCAAGGATTGTAGTCATTTTCATTGGCATGTTACGACATATACCCTGGGTACCAAAGGATACTCCCAGGTATATCCATCGAACATTGTGTGGTGCTGATCTCAGGCACTGGCCATCAACATCAATGGAAGGCCTTTCAGCTGGGACCACGAGTCGACGCCCTCTTGGCATCAAAGGCAGATAGATGGATTTTCTGAGGTTGAGATTCAGTCCCACCGACTTCAAGGCATTATTGAATGCTACAATCTGAGCCACTATCCCAGCTCTAGATGTGGCAATCAGTACAACATCATCCGCAAAAGCCAGGGAAGACCAACGCTGCCCTGCATGGATGTATCCAACCCTATTAGGGAGTGCTAGCAGGACGTGATCCATAACTGCATTGAAGAGGGTTGAGGACAGGGGGTCACCCTGTCTAATGCCCCTTGCATTATACATCCATGGGCCTGCCCCAATTCGTGTAGACCCATTTTGGTAGATTGATTCAATATACTGTACCAGCTGTTTGGGCCACTGTCTCCCCTTCATGATGTTCATTATAGCAAAATCAGATACTCTATCAAATGCTTTCTCAACATCGAGAACTGCAATGTGAAGCTCTCTTTTTTTCCTGTTAGCTTCAACCAACAATTTATTGAGTGCCAATACATTCAGTGCTAGTCCATCAACGCCTCTGAGGAGACCTTTTTGTTGCTCAACATGAGTAACCGAGGATTCCAAACGCTTTCCAATGATCTTGTGAAATTGGCGTACTACTACTGATGGAACTGTGATTGGGCGGTAGTCTGCCTCTGTTTCTGGCATGTTTTTCTTTGGAATCATAGTAGTTCGAGCTTGTAAGAGGGTAGACGGCATAGATCCCCGGCGCAAAATCGTGTTGAAAAACAACTTCCTAAGGCTGTGGGGAACCATCCTCCAAACCTCTGCCAGTAGTCCATCAGGACCACAGGCAGTCCTGGTTGGTTCCGATATCCGGATTTCGTCCTCCGTTATTGGCATCCATATGTGGTCCATCAGCTGATCTTGGGGATGACGGACTTCCTCTGCTGTCCATTCGCTGGATGGAGCTGACCACTGTCTTGCCCAGTATAGCCTCAATTGCTGGCCTGTGTGACGCATTTGGGCTCTTCCATTACCAAGGATGTCCTCCGCTATTGCAGCTCTATCAGAATCCCATAACCTCCTAAACCTTGAGAATTTATCTCTCCTCGTTTCTTGTGTGGTATCATTGTTGATTATATGGTCCCTGGGTGGTCGTGGGGTTATACCAATGATATGGGATATCCACAGAAGAAGGTCATTTTGGGGGTCAAGATCCTGGACAACTGCTCTTGCACCATTTATCAACAATTGGTGGCCTTCATCCTGTTCTGATGCACGCTGAGCTATGGGAATCCCTGCAAGAATAGCTTCATCAAGCTGTTGATGGGAGATCTCGTAGCTTCCATCTAGTTCTTCTGTCGTTCTTCGGGGTGGTTGTGTAGCATCTAGGCGTACCTGCTCCAATACATTCTGATAGTGAGGCCTTGCTCGTACCGCTTCTACAGATTTAAGTGTTCTACCAACCATTTTGGAGGCAAGAGCTCTATTCATTTGGGCACCCGGTCACTTCTTTATTTCACTTCTTTCATTAACAATTTATATTTGGAAAAAATACTTCACCGCTACAATTGATGGTATTGTACATAAATATTTACATCACAGTATTGTATCAGCACTTTCAGCACTCAGCAGTCATGTCCATCTGGCTGCTTGGTATCTGGGTCCGAGATCCGACCTCGGACATTGGGGTGAGGGACAAGGTAGAATCACCTTATCCCACAAATGATGGAGGGAGGATTGTGCCTCTTCTGGCTATGCCATCAGTCGCCACTTCTCCTCCCAATGGGGTTCGAGTTCAGCTCCAAGTCCCACGGAGCCCACTTGCTCGAGCCGTGGCACGCCGTCGTGTGGCCGTAGCCCTGAATTTAGACCAGATGAATGATCCTCCTGTTAGGACTCGGGTGGTCATCCACTCCAGGATAAACAGTGGGTAACCAGCCCGAATCAGATCCTTCGCTGACTTGCCATGCCATATCCCTCTCCAGGTGATCGTTGCTCCAATCACCTTTAGTTGGTTTCGCTGAATGTTTGCAAGTGCTGCTGCAGCATCTAGTAATGCGTCAACTTCATATTTTCGAATTTTGGAAGCATTGATGTCTGCGAGTGATCTCTGGCCGGAGCCAGAGACCACTGAGACATCAATAATGAAGGCTCCTCTTGGTGTTACCACCAAGAGGTCTGGACGATAACCGATAAGAATAGCTTCATCAAGCTGTTGATGGGAGATCTCGTAGCTTCCATCTAGTTCTTCTGTCGTTCTTCGGGGTGGTTGTGTAGCATCTAGGCGTACCTGCTCCAATACATTCTGATAGTGAGGCCTTGCTCGTACCGCTTCTACAGATTTAAGTGTTCTACCAACCATTTTGGAGGCAAGAGCTCTATTCATTTGGGCACCCGGTCACTTCTTTATTTCACTTCTTTCACGAATACAAAGCTTCCCTACCTTCGATAGTGAGGAAGCAAAAATCCTGTAGCTTGGGAAACTAATCCAGTAGCTACCGAGGTATCCTTAAAAAATTGATAACTTTTCCAACAGACCCTTTGAACAAGATTCCCCATGGAAGATAAATTGATTCAATCTTGATTGAAAACTATAACCGAATTTTGCAGTATGGAAACGCGTAGTCTGAGGGAGATTTGCCGGTCAGTTTCTGTGGAACTTTGGAAGATTGATACCATTCAGGAACTAGGCCTCCAACGAACCAGGCCTTGTGTCAGTAGTAAGAGTATTCACTTAAAATGGCTGATGCATACGAAAAAATGGGCCCTGAACATTGGCAGTAATGGATAATGAATAGAAACCTGAGGGTGCAAGACGAAGACTCAAGAAGCGGATGTCTTCGAAATCGACCCAAGAGAATTTTATGTTAAAATATGGAGATAATTGGATGGAGACTAATAGAAGGCAGTTTTGAAGCCTAGGGCTTTGATGATGATTAGTAACAGAACATACTCGTATAATAAAAATTGCTATTGCCAGACCAATTTTAGGTTTTGTTGACCCTACAGTTGAATTGAAAAAAATAACCTGTTTAGGAATTCAATGATGTTAAGTTAGTCAAGTCAAAAGTGATGAGCCATTTTATTGTTGTATAATGAGAGGGGGTGAGATGATGGCTCTTATTTTCTTCCTTCATCTTGTTCCTTTTTGGAACTGATCCGTCCCGAACAGTTTGTTAAATTCAATCCAAACCGGAAAAATTAGGTCTTCAAAGCAACGTAACTCCGGTGAACCAATTTACAGGATCTGGGCCGTTCGCGCTGGGGGCATAATAACTCATAACCGGATTTCATGGGCTCCCAGAATTAACAAGGGTTCGCAGTTATTCGGATAACCATTCCTTGGGGGGTCGTCTTACTTCCATCTCTCGTCCCTCCCTGAACTTTCCTCTCCCCCAGTCATCCGTCTGAATTAAGTTAGTTATCGTCTGAATCAATTACTTCTGAATAGGAATATACACCGATTTTCCTGTTATGAAATCGGTATTAATATTGTCCAGCTGTAGTCTATCAGCATTCACTTTCTACTAAAACCCACACTCCAAAAGCAACATATTTAGGTACAATGTAATCTGTTCTACACATCGCAAATCCTAGTAATTTTTTTTCATCTGCGGAAATGGGTGATGGAAAAGAACAAACTGTTCCTTTTGCATTTGATGGTTATGCGTAAAAATTCGTATCTTTTATATCGTATTTTTATGTAAATGAATAATATTTCTTATGGGGATAAGTCCGACAAATTTCACCGAAACGAAAATGATTTCTGAGAGGATGGGCAGTAAGTTTGTCAAGAAGGGTCGGTAGTATGAGCTCTACCATGGAGGATGGGCAGTATAAGTTCCACCAACAATGGAGGGCAGTACAAGGTCGCCTGGGATGGTAAATATAATTCCGATAGATCAGTCTAGGGGCTTCTAGCCCTAAATGCTGTCGCTGTTATTCTCATATATTTCTCTGATCCTCCAAATTTATTTATAATCTACGAGAGCAACGTGGAAGGTGCATGGAGGAGGATGTTTCTTACACAGGGTGGATCCTATACATGACGGATACTATTCGGTCTGGTTATTATTACCTTGCATCATGCGAGGTGGGTCTCCGGTACTCTGTGAATAAGATGAACGAGCCTATCAAGGTAGGTACTTTACCACTTATTAGTGTTGATGAAATCGTATAGAGAAGTAAGGGGTGATGGGATAGAACCTTAGGTCTAACTGACCAATTTAAAGTATCTTCATTTGCTAGACCCCATCTACTATTTTTTGTTGTGTAACTGAATTTCCCTTACTTCATGAGACATACCCATATACAAATAAAGGTCCATGAAGCGGTGATTCATTTTAACTTGTATTGTTCCTTAACTGGAGCAAACTGTAATGATTTGAATTTGATAACATGGAGGGAAAAGGGCTGAGTAGGCTGAATACGTGAGCCAAAGAAAAGTTTACAGTTACAGAACTGTCAACATTCACAACAAAAAATAAATACTTCACACACAGAGTCATGCTATTTGTTTTGTGCATGAACATTGGCTGAGCTAGGAGAAGGAGGAGATGTTCATCTGCTTTTGGTAGTATGCGTATAGGCAAACGCTATTCTTCATAATATTAATAAGTGCATTATTATACATATTATTCTGTACGAGGAATTGATAAATCAAACGAGTGAAACTAGTAATCACAACCTTATGTTATGATATCAAAAGGTAAATATAATACGAAGTTTGGTGAATTTAGGCCTGATTTAGTTCCACTCCATCCCACACACCACAGGTAGCCTTAGAGACATCTCAAACTGATCACAACTACTCACAGCTTTTGGAATTGTATCATTGACAATAATATATAATTACACCCGATAATGTATAATTACACCGTCGAATCTTTTTGCTCCCGAGTCTACCCAGGTAGCGGAAGCTTTCTTTTCACTTTTCAAGGTTGAAGAAAAAGTTCTCCAAAATCAACATTTTCACTCGCGTTTTACGTTTTAGACTTTTCTGGACAATTTTGGTTCCGTGTCTGTCTGTCTGTCTGTCTGTCATGAAATCCTTGCCACAGCCATAATTTCTGAAAATCTCATCCGATTTCGATGAAATTTTCAGGGATTGTACATGTTGGCGTGTAAAAGGTCTCTTATGAAAATCATCACCCCAGGATCGATAGTAGTTGCTGCGCATGCGCAAACTTGAAATGATTGCCAAAGCCATAAATTCTACATTTCTCATCCGATTTCGATGAAATTTTTCGGGGATTTTGCGGGTTAGCGTGTAGATGGTCTCCAATGAAAATAATCACCCCCGGACAGATAGTAGCCACTGCGCATGCGCAAAAGTATATTTCCTTGTTACTGCCATAACTTCTACATTTTCGAACAATATTCCGAGATTGTGCCGGTTGATGTGTAGAGTCCCCTATGAGGGTAGTGCAAGGTATTTAGAGATTGATGTTTTGAGATCAACTACTATACATCGGATCATCTATACAGTCGGGTTATGGATAGGAGGAAGCTACGTGCCACACCCACTTGGCAGCCTTTCTTTTGAATGAGGGATATTAAGGGCTGTTTTCATCAACAATTCTGAGCAAACTGAAATTGATCTCAGTTCGAAATTTGTTTGGGTTTTACCAAGTTGAACGAGTTCTCAGAAACGGAGTTCCTATTGAACTCGGACCAGCCGTTCTTTTCCATTGAACCAACGGAAATCCGTCCTTGATCTCTGATTTGGAAGGCAGCGATTTGGTGGTACGGGAGATAACAAGATTGTTTTTGTGAGTTTCCTCGTAGTATCACTTCATGGTTGATTTCGAATTCATCCAATCCGTGATATTTTATCAATACATCGAATATGCTGCTTCAGCGCTACAGTTTGTGTTGATCACTAGTATATCATTTTTGTTTGGAGTTCAGATTTTTGACGAGGTTTCTACCTACTTCATCGAAAAGAGTACCAACATCTGCATATCTCATGACCAGCTATATCTTCTAAGCTGTCCGGATTTTTTAATAAATGTTCCTTAATACATGACTCCTAAATTTAACTACTTATATGCTCTTCCAACTGCTCGGCGAGAGAAGAGCATAGGTAATAGTGTGGGTACACAAATTTTTGTTTAAGATTCCGGAAAACAGATTACACACTTTTCTATGTATCATTTATGTATTTTCTGTTAAAAGAAGATTAATTCCATTCTCAAGTCATTCGAATGTATTTTCTGAAAAAAGAAGTTAATTCCATTCTAAAAATCAAAAATCTAATATCACATCAAAATTCATGAAACGCTACAACTATCGGTACTCAAGTAAAGTTTCATGAATGCACCTTATACAAATGAATGAAAATCATAATAATTGGGTTCAATGAAAGAAAAGGTTTGTGAATTAATTTGTCTATCTATCGATACATTTGAATTTATCCAAGTCTACCTTATTTTAAAAGTTTAATCTACCTTGGCTCTTATCTATTCTATCTATGTTAATTATATAACGTGCGATGATAATGATGCAAACAACCATAAATTCGTTGGTAAAATGAATTTAGAAAAACGTTTCAGTTATGTCTTCAAATACAAATACTTCTCAAACAAGGGTGTCTGAGACGTCTGAAATGCGAACATAGAGAGCCTTGAAAGGGTGACTGACGTTACGCATTTGTTTTGTAACACCTTTGAGAGGAACCTGAGCCATGTTTCTGTCGTGTTGAAAATCATTGCACCAATAAATATTTTTATGAGAAGATACTTACTTAGATACTTTAAGATGAGTGTTAGAAAATAAACTCGATGGCCACTATTTTTGAGTCATAGAACAAAGGTCAACCATTTTTAATGTTCAATATGTAAGGGCCTATTCGAAAAAGACGATACTTTCATGCTCGTTTAATCTGTTTACGTATTTCCAATTCAAGGGCAACACAAATAAATGGCTATTTTTACTAAATAAGATGAGTTCCGAAATTCGCTCGTCCAATTAGATAGAATTTTGAAGAAAAAAACGCGTAACACTTCCTATTATCTTGTACTCGACTCTTGTCAAGTAATCAAGTTAAAGTGAAACGTGTAAGTAAAGTAAATAACCATCTCAGGTTAGATTTTCGTCCAACTGCCATTCCTGGCGTCGCGGTCGTCAGTTGTCTCACAAAGGAAAGCTCAGAATTGTTCCTAGGTACTTTTTGTCTCACCCGCTGAAGTGGAGCGGGGTTCACCAACGTCCCAACTCAAAAAAATATCAAGACCTACAATATTTCCTTCGATTGGTCACCAATCCAGACTATCTCCCGGGCTGGCTGGCCTTACTTCGCTGATCTCACGGGAACCGGTTCATTAAACCAGCTAACGGCCGTTGGTATTTGCGAGAGTATAACATTACTGACGGATGCTATATCTGTTCATGTTCAGCTATGAACATGTGCTATGAATTGGGTTTCTTACATGAACAAAAAACGCTGCAAATCATTGCATCTGAAATGCAAAATACTGATTGAGAAATAACCCAAAAAATTAAAACCATATCTAGATCGTTTCAAGTTTTGATAAAAGTTGAATGGTAGAACAGACATTTGAAATGGACGATAAAGTTTTGAATGAATCCTTGAATGACTTGGCTTCTAATCACACTAACCAGCAGGTAGTCTACATACAGTTAGTGAGAGTTTTTCATCACATTTCGGAACATATGAGTTCTGAAACAAATTGGTCAGTGAAAGGGACGAGCACCGCCACAAATCGACCTTTTTCAATTAATACAATTAATCAACTTGTTTGAAAGATGGAAAGAACGGGATTTGGAACTCACCTCCTCACTTATTTTATCAACGATACATAGGGTGACTCGCCCAGTGAATGAACACCCCCCAATGAATGAACAGTACGAGGTTATTTGGAAATAATAAGGCTTGTGATGCACCCTGGTGATAACGGTGTTTTTCATTAGTTCCATCAACTTATCATAGATAGCAGGGTGAAGCAGTAGATAAAAAGAAGTCTGCCATCTTCTTTGGTTTTGATGTTATCAACAGGTCAGTCTCCAAGAACGTCTCTGGGGGTAACAAATGGAGTTGGCCATTACGTGGGGATTAGTGTTTAGAGGTAAGTAAAATGCTAAATTAGTCAATGTCATGCTTTATTATTGTAGCTGATATGTTTTTCTAGAGAGAACTAATTGGGTAGAAGGGAATTTTTTTGATTATGATATGTTTTGTTGGGTATTCATACTGTGGGAGCTAAAATATGACCTCCAACCAGTAAATGAACGACAGTAAAATGACTGTTCATTCACTGGCTGGAGGGTTATTTCACGGTTTTTAAATCGAATGGCGGCTTCCCAAGTGAAGAAACAACTAAACTGCTGATTTTTTGCCTCAACTTGTTAAATAACTATCCTATCCAGTGAATGAACAGGTGAATGTGTATGGGAATGGAGTGCTCATTCACTGGAATTTCAGGGTTCATTCACTAGGAAATAGTGTTCATTCATGGGGTGAAATACATCAACCCCTTTATTGTGGAAAATTAGCTATAAAAATCAACTTTTCTCGTCTTCTCCCATGCTATTCTTGTTCCTTATATAATTTTAAACAACATCAGACAAATTCAAGTAGTGTAGTACTCCAACTTTAAGAACTGTAGACATTAAAGTTCGTCACTAGTGTGCTAAGAGCTTAAGTGTTCATTCACTGGGCGAGTCACCCTACTTCTATCCAAATAATGTGTGGTAGTTATGTTTGGGCTTTAAACCACAGGGTAATTTGTTACGTAACACCAACAGTCATGATTGCATTTTTTGAAAACACGATGAATGTAATTCATAAAAGGAATAATAATAACATACCACAATAATTTACATACCGTCCGACTCATGCCACATTTACCTGTCTGCGAACCAGAATTAAGTTATTATTCACACGAATAGCAATAGCAATAATAACAATTATAATTAATGGGATTTCACACTGGTGAGGATTGCCAATTTGATTATAATGTGGTATAGTAGCCTGTAAACAGTGTTAATAAGGCCCGAAGAATATAACTGGGCGAAGGAACATGATATATACCGTAAAACACTTTTTTTAAAACTCCTTAACACGTGATACATATTCGAGACTTGTAAAAATTATAATTATTATTACATAATGTCTTTGGCCTTCATTAGTCACTGATCTTCAGTATAACTTGATGAATAATAATGTTGAATTCACGGATTAGAGTGTATCGAGCATATAAATGCATACTCTACACTGTATACACTGTATTTTTTGAGTTTGTAATATCGTTGTCATCGAGTAGGGCTGATGCAGTTCACATGAGTTCACGCAGTACAAAGATGAGTGTTTGTCGTACCTAGAACATGAGCATTTGTGTGTTCAAATGTTTCTTCTTGCAAATCGGCAGCTTCTATTGGTTGCGATTCCAATTTTTACCAATAAAAATCTCGTTCATACGAGATTTATATTTATATATATATTTTTTTTTTTTGTTTATATCGCATTTATATACGATATAAAACCGCAAATTCACAGTTTCACAACGAACTCTTCGGATACATTTGAAACAGAGTTTCGATTTAGCATCAATATTATAGAACCGGAGCTGAAGACATATATTTCAAGAAAAATGAAAACGTACTGCTTTCCAGTTCGATAATTTGCATAGCATTTCTTCCATTCAGTATGATATTTTATCAATTGTTGTATATGGTTCATTTATGGATCTTTCAGCACCTTTTCATTCCCACGTATACCTATATGGCTTTTGATCCAGTTTCCAATGCATTTTACCCCAACTTTGGGGGACGCTATCTCTGTAACTACTCGTCCGATTTTGATGCAACTTCGCACACTTAATAATAAAACAGTGAAGAATCAACTGTACATATCATTTTTTGATAACTCTATCAGAACATTAATAATCAATTAACGGAAATGTTGCAAAAATCGATATTTTTTTGCAACTTTCAAAACATTCCAGGAGATTCCTCATGCATTTTTCCGTAATTTCCTCGGCACCAGAGCTTTATTATGATGTTAGTAACATGCCATAAAATTTGAATCATCATAGCAGGAGTGGTTTAGGAAAAAACGTCCCTTTTACGTCAAAAATGGTGATTTTTCAGGAGAGGTTTTTTCTAAAACTGACATGTATCGACTTAGGAATCGATCTTACATCTTCTTTTTCTTCAGTTTGGATGTCTCAGAAAGTGTCTTCCATGTAGACAGCGTTTCTTGATTTCTTTAAAAAGAAGTGACAGATGAATATTGCTATCATCTGATATTGTTTTGATCTTGAGTTTTCACTGTTATCAGCTGTTTGTTTTTTCTGTTTTGAGTCGTGCGCAGATTTCAGTTTATTATTTTTAATACAATTCTGGAACCGACCAAGAACAATTTTTTTACCCCCCCCCCCCCCCCCCGCTCAAACAATTTGTTGGTTTACGTTTCAAGATAGGTAGAATCTAAAAATTGAATGAAATTCGGCCGTTCGTCCACGGTCCGCGGCTTTTTCCTTAGTTCCCAAGAAACGATTTTGATGAAATTTGGGTGGTATATGACGAAACAGGCGCGATTGAAAAATAGTTGTTATGTTTGCATGTCGGCGAGTGACGGAGCTGACCTTCTCGCTGCGGCGTTTGTTTCTTCTTTAACTCCTACTCAACGAAGAGAGTGTTCCCTAGCCTAACATGCAGTGCTGTCGCATCGGCGGTTCATAACCACACCGAGGTGCTAAGCACTGTGAAGGCAGCTAGCCCGTCAGCCTCGGCGGTTCATAACCACACCGACGGGAAGACGGGATATTTACCTAGTGAGCCTAGTACTTCGAGGAGATCCTTATTCGAGGAGAAGGTTTGAGAGCGAAATGATAAAGACGATAGACTTGACTAGATTGGCATAAGGGAGCATCCCTGAGTGAGCTTATATACTCATTTCGTTAGCTCGGGAGAGAGAGAGGTGGAAGGGTGACGTCATGTCGGTGTATCCCCCGTACCTCGTCTCCCCCAGCGGGTGGTGACTCACTCAGGGATCCTTCCGTCGGCTTCTTTATTTAAGAACTACTTATTGTTGATATGTGGGTCATAACAATAGTAAAGGAAGAAAGAAACTTGAAAAAGACATTGAAACGCGCCGAGCGGTTTCTATAAATCTGAGTTGTCAACTTGCACTTCAATTTTTAAACGTAAGAGTAGATTAAAAAAAAATCTCATATTTTGGATTCTGATGACTGATATAGGTAGTCTATTATTGTAAATTGTGTTTATCTCAAAACTGACTTTGTGACCTAAAAAATTTTCCCCATCCCCTTAAAGATGCTCAAAGAGACAAAATAATAAATGAAAAAAAGACTTCGAAAAGAACTATTCTAATTTTTAAAAAAAGCGTCCTTGCCAGCTATTCGCCCCTGTTCGTTCACCTCTCCACGAAGTGGCGTGTTGAAAGGATGGTACATATTTGAAAGTGATGTTTAAATTCAGAACGTCCACAACGCCCATCTCGCCTCTGCGAGAGTCGTAACTTATTCCTCAAAAGCACGGCCTAATTAACATCAGTGGATTCACCTCCACTCAGAGCCTTTTCATTTTCAAACCGAAATCCCACCCCTTCAATTACCATAATCGCTCGCAACGCTTTTCTTGGTTTAATTTACTCCGCTGGGACCGCGTGCGTATTTTATGCGACTGAATCGTTTGAACTTGCACTTGTTTTCCTTTCGCCACCTAGAAGAGAATTATGAATGATGTTTGTGGAAGAACTAAGAAGCTTGTGACTCGGTGACAGAATGAAACTGCATAAATGGGAGACTGAAGGGTTGTTAGCAAACTCCTGAAGTGGTTCCTCTGGTGAACACGAATACTTCGTTTACTTGACCAGATGTTGACTCAGAAAATCCGTAGTTGGTTGGTTTAAAGCCAACTATCACGCACTGAATTGGGGAAGAAACTCTCTCTGACATTTGGTACTTGTGGTGATGACAGCCACGTTGTTTCCTTCCCGAAACTGAAGTTGAATGGGATGACGTCCTGGAAAATTAAATTTATACCATTGCTTTCTGATATGAAACTATCGTTGTTAATTCATATCCCAACTCAAATACGGATTGCTACTTCAGGGAGGAGTTCCGCCCCGAAAATTTTCCGGCTCAAAAAGGTAGTGTTATAAACCTTCCCCACTAGCTTTATAACAACTAAGTTAAGAATATGTTTATTAGTGAATAAGATCAGCCATTATGTAAATTAACAAGTATCATAAATGTAAAATTATAAATATTCAGATAATAATAAAATTCAGCACAGAAGGTCAGTAACCTGGGTTTTCCCCGACAGCCTAGGCCATTCCCCTGGGACCCTCGGGAAATTCCCGGGATACCAAGAAGGGGAACCCTAGGTCTGCTTAAATAGGGAGCGGGCCCAATTCTAGTCACCCATTCTATTCCTGACCTTCTGTCTGGCCACTCCATCTAAAAAAGCTCTTTTACTTTCAAAACCCTAAAAACTCCTTGCCAAAACCTATTGAGTGTAGCTGTTACCTTACTTGGTAAGGTGTACTTGTCTCCTCAATAATCTGATCAGTTGGGCTGTTGCCTCCCTTCAGGGGGCGTACTTGCTCCTGATTAATACAGTAGTGTAGCTGTAGGTCCCCTTCAGGGATCTCACTTGCTCCTACTAAATTATTGGTGAAGCTGTTGGCCCTCTTCAAGGACCGTACTTGCTCCCAATAAAACCTATGGTGTAGCTGTTGAGCCTCCTTCAGAGCCTCGTACTTGCTCCCATAAAATTTAGTGTAGCTGTTGATCTCCCTTCAGGAGATCGTACTTGCTCCTAAATTCATAGTGGTGTAGCTGTTGGATCTTTCCAAGATCCGTACTTGCTCCCACTACTGGTGAAGCTGTTGTCCCCTTCAGGGACGTACTTGCTCCCACAGAAGTGAAGCTGTTCCTCTTTAATACGAGGGTACTTGCTCCTTCACAATAGGGACACCTCCTTCAGAGGTGGACAAGGTGGTGTCACTTTAATACTAAAATTCAATACAGTCGAGCCATTTGCATAATCATAAAATAGTAACATAAAAAACCTTTAGCAAGAAACTTTTAGTTATTTGAGCAAAAACTCATAACACTGGTGACCACCGACATTTGAACCCGCTCCTCTGCCGTTGTCCGCCTCGTTTGTCTCACTCTCTTCCCGTCATCACTCAACTCACCCCATCATGACGCAAGACACCCAGACATTGGACACCCTCTCGTCCACAACGAGGCTCCCGGCATTTCTCAGCGCGGATACCAAACTCTGGTTCCTTCAAGCAGAAGCGATTTTTTCAAATGAGCGAATCACTTCACAAACAACCCGATTCAACAGGGTCATCGCCGTCCTTCCACCCGAAGCCTTACGCCAAGTCGCTGATTTACTTACGGACCCAGGAGAAAAGCCATATTCATTATTAAAGGACAGGCTAAACTCCACATATAGCCGATCAGAGTCGAAATCACTTCAATTACTACTCGACAACCCGCCGATATCAGACCAAACCCCATCTCAGCTCCTTAATGACATGAGGTACGTCGCGGGAACCGACATACCATCCACCTTACTATGTAGATTATGGATGAATCGACTACCCCTTGCCTGCCGCAACATTCTCGCAGCATCCACGGAATCGGATCCCACGAAGCTCGCACTAATCGCAGATAGAATCATGGAGTCATCAACAACTCACGACACCCCTACAAGTTCGCTGCACCAACAAATCGCCGAGCTAACCAACAAAATTGAACAGTTATCGTCACAACGTCCTCGAGAGGCGCGCTCACGATCCCGATCTCGAGATAGGGGACGACGCAACCCGCAAATCCAGAATCGCTCCCGAAACAGAGATCAGTCCCGATCACCATCCAGATCTAGGACAAGAACGAATTGTTGGTACCATGAGAAATGGGGGAGGGACGCAAAGAAATGCGAAAAACCCTGCCGATTCCAGTCGGAAAACTAATTTTTGCAGCCGTATCGGCGGGACGCCCTGCAAATACAACATCAAACCGCCTTTTTATCTACTGTCAGAAACAAGGCATACCATTCCTCGTAGATTCCGGTGCATCAATCTCGGTTCTACCTAATAAGCTCGTCAGGAGACAACATCGCTCACGAACCTCCTTATACGCGGCAAACGGATCCTCCATCTCATCATATGGCAACCTCACCGCCAAAATACAACTCAACGCCCGACATTATACTTGGGACTTCACCGTCGCAGATATACCTAAAGCCATCATAGGGGCAGACTTCCTAAGCTACTACCACCTCCTAGTAGACCTAAAAAAAGGAAGATTAATAAACTCCGAAAATGGCGAAATTATCTCTGGACGGATAAACTCTATCTCAGCTACAAAACCAATCGCCTCCATCACACATATCCCGCCAAACGCAAAATATAAACGACTTTTGGAAAAATACATACAGATATCCCGACCAAACGGAAATCCTGTGTATAAAGACGTTGGAGTTTACCATTACATCGAAACTAAGGGACCTCCAGTATATGCGAAAGCCCGACGATTGGCACCGGACAAACTCAAATTGGCGAAAAACGAATTCACACGCCTACAAGACATGGGAGTCATACGACCGTCTAAATCCCCATGGTCCTCACCATTACACATAGTCACCAAGCCCGACGGATCCATTCGTCCCTGTGGAGACTATAGGCAGCTAAATTCGCGCACCGTTCCGGACAAATACTCGGTACCCAATTTACGAGACTGCAACACCCTCCTCGAAGGCACAACCATCTACAGCACGCTAGATATTACAAAAGCATTTCACCACATACCTATCGCCCCGGAAGATGTACCAAAAACAGCCGTAATTACGCCTTTTGGACTCTTCGAATATACAAGAATGGGATTCGGATTACGCAACGCCGCCCAGTCTTTTCAACGATTCATGGACCACTTACTAAGAGGCATGAATTTCGTATTCATCTACATTGATGATATTCTAATCGCATCAAGGGACGAACAAGAACACGAAGTACATCTACAGACGGTACTAGACAAACTTGCATCACATGGGCTCCAGTTAAATATCGACAAATGCGTACTAGGACAACCGAGCGTAACCTTCCTCGGACACACTATTTCAAAAGACGGAATCAAACCACTCACCTCAAAGGTCCAACAAATCAAGGACTACCCAAAACCTACAAACGTCTCCCAACTTCGCCGATACCTAGGGATGATTAACTTCTACCGACGTGGGATAAAAAACATAGCGAAAGTCCAGAGACCACTTAACCAATTTCTTCACAATTCCAAGAAAAACGATAAAACTCCTATTGACTGGACCCCTGCAGCATCTGAATCTTTCGACAAACTAAAACAAATGCTAGCTGAAGCTACCCTACTGGCTCACCCCCGTCAACACGCAACACTCCAGCTCGCATGTGACGCCAGTGACGTCTCCATCGGAGCAGCTCTCAGTCAATATAACGGAAATAACGTTGAGCCACTAGGATTCTACTCCAAAACCCTCTCAGACACACAACAACGATATTCCACGTTTGACAGGGAATTGTTAGCCATTTTTGAAGCAGTAAGACACTTCAGAGACATATTGGAAGGTAGACACTTTCACATCCTCACGGACCACAAACCTTTGACATATGCACTCAACCAACTACCAAAAACCGCGTGCCCAAGAAGGATTAGGCAACTTAATTTCATATCCCAATTTACGACGGATATACGTTATCAAAAAGGAGAAGACAACGTAGTTGCCGACGCATGGTCCAGGATAGAGGAGATATACACACCAGATGATACACTCAAACTCATCGAGGAACAACGAAAAGATCCCCAAATTGAAATCTACTTCTCAAAACATCCCAACCGCAGGCGTGTGGAACAAACCCCACATGGCCCACTACTCTGCAACTTCCAGGATAACAAAATACGGCCCTACGTACCTTCCAACATGAGGAAAGAAACGTTTGACCGAATACACAAATTGTGTCACCCTGGTATACGAACATCCAGAAAGCTTATAACAGACAGATTCTTTTGGCCCGCAATGAACACAGAAATCAAGAAAATGGTCCTACAATGCCAACCATGCCAGCTCAACAAAATACACAAACATACCAAGGCACCTTTACAAACGTTTCCAAAAACGCCACCGTTCGGTCATTTACATGTAGACATAGTAGGACCATTACCTATGTCACAAGGAAAGAAATTCTGCCTCACATTTATTGATAGAGCCACCAATTGGATAGAATGCATACCCCTCGCAAAAATAGATGCAGATACAGTATCAGAAGCAATCCTGACTACTTGGATCAGCAGATACGGGGTACCACACACAATAACAACAGACCAAGGAAGGCAATTTGAATCACACATATTCAAAAATATGTGCGACACCTTCGGTATACAACACCGCCATACCAACGCCTATCATCCTCAAAGCAACGGTAAAATAGAACGTTGGCACCGTTCGCTTAAATCCAGTTTGGCGGCCCAAACAAAAAACATCGATTGGGTACGCAACTTACCCCTAGTTATGCTAGGGCTACGAAACTGTGTCACAGCGGACGAATCTTCCCCGGCATCTCAGACGTTCGGATACCCCCTACGACTACCCGGAGACATATTTTCACCGCAACAAACCACCAACAATCCAACTGTCAAGAAAATACAAACCCTAAAGAAAAACTATCTACCATCAACACTATTACAAGCAAAGTGGGTATACGTAAAAATACCTGTCCAAACAACTTCCCTACAACCTTTGTATGAAGGACCATTTAAAGTCTTAGTCAACAATGGCAAAACAATCACAATAGAACGAGAAGGATCAACTCACAACGTGTCAATTGACCGCTGCAAAGCCGGATTAGTAATCCCTTCACCAAATGAGAAAGGCAACAATAATCCGTCAGGTACCGCGACCGCAGGTCAAGCACCCCAACGGTACAACCTGAGGGTCAGATTTTCCCCTTCTCCAACCGATATCGACCCACATAAAAACCCTTCGGTATCTCAAATTAATCACCACTTGCAAAATGGATCTCGCACGAATCACTTACGAGATGTCGAGACTTCGTTTCATGATCGAAAATCCCGTGACACCGATCCCGCCGTCTATGACGGACATAAAGGAGCTTATATTGGAGACAGTCCAAACCGCACTACCACCGGCTCCTGTCAAGCAGAAGAGACAATCAAAACTTCACTCGATGATCAAAAACCCGGTCACTCCAATACCACCATCCATCACGGATATAAAGGAGATGATCGCGGAAACGATACATCCTACCACCGAACCAGCACTCCCAGAAAAGCAGAAGCCGGCCCCCGAACATACGCCCAAGCAACAAAAGGGGAAAGAGAACAGAGCACCCCTCAAGAAGTACTTCACCAAAGAATTCTTACAACAAAGAAAGGCGGAACAGATAGATGTTCGTCGGACAGCGATGCTCAACGCAGCCAACCAACGAGGCCCCGCTACAACCAGCGACCAAGAAATCAAGGAGAAAATCTGGGAGAACCAACCTTCAAAGTTCGGCCCGACTCGCCACACCCGACGAAGAGGGAAAAAACATAATAGACCCTCCAATCCTTATTCTAAGTTAGAAAATAAGTAAAAAAAAAAAAAAAAAAAAAAAAAAAAAAAAAATTTTCTTTGTAACAAACATATTGGGGGAGGTATGTTATAAACCTTCCCCACTAGCTTTATAACAACTAAGTTAAGAATATGTTTATTAGTGAATAAGATCAGCCATTATGTAAATTAACAAGTATCATAAATGTAAAATTATAAATATTCAGATAATAATAAAATTCAGCACAGAAGGTCAGTAACCTGGGTTTTCCCCGACAGCCTAGGCCATTCCCCTGGGACCCTCGGGAAATTCCCGGGATACCAAGAAGGGGAACCCTAGGTCTGCTTAAATAGGGAGCGGGCCCAATTCTAGTCACCCATTCTATTCCTGACCTTCTGTCTGGCCACTCCATCTAAAAAGCTCTTTTACTTTCAAAACCCTAAAAACTCCTTGCCAAAACCTATTGAGTGTAGCTGTTACCTTACTTGGTAAGGTGTACTTGTCTCCTCAATAATCTGATCAGTTGGGCTGTTGCCTCCCTTCAGGGGGCGTACTTGCTCCTGATTAATACAGTAGTGTAGCTGTAGGTCCCCTTCAGGGATCTCACTTGCTCCTACTAAATTATTGGTGAAGCTGTTGGCCCTCTTCAAGGACCGTACTTGCTCCCAATAAAACCTATGGTGTAGCTGTTGAGCCTCCTTCAGAGCCTCGTACTTGCTCCCATAAAATTTAGTGTAGCTGTTGATCTCCCTTCAGGAGATCGTACTTGCTCCTAAATTCATAGTGGTGTAGCTGTTGGATCTTTCCAAGATCCGTACTTGCTCCCACTACTGGTGAAGCTGTTGTCCCCTTCAGGGACGTACTTGCTCCCACAGAAGTGAAGCTGTTCCTCTTTAATACGAGGGTACTTGCTCCTTCACAATAGGGACACCTCCTTCAGAGGTGGACAAGGTGGTGTCACTTTAATACTAAAATTCAATACAGTCGAGCCATTTGCATAATCATAAAATAGTAACATAAAAAACCTTTAGCAAGAAACTTTTAGTTATTTGAGCAAAAACTCATAACAGGTAGCAATGAGAATCCTTACACGAGCTTCACTACATGCTCACTATCTGCCTATTTCTAGAAAGATAACCCTCCTAAATATACAAATGAGTTGGCATTGATGTGTCCCGTAAAGAAACTTTTAGGCGTATTTTTTCGTTTTTCTTTTGTAAGTATTTTTTTGAACTATTGCCATCACTACATTTGTTCAATACTATGTATGTATTCCATCATAGTTACCTATTCCATTGACGCTTGTCATACATATACCTATTTGTTGTGAGGCGACATAAAAATTAATTTGAATGAAATAGTGGAAACAGTTAAAGACGAAACATTGTTCAGTAATGCGTGCAGAGGAAACCCATACTCATGTAAGGAATTCTTGATGGACCTAAGTTGTCATCAGACAAATGTGAGAAAATCATTATAGCTTGTAAGGCTGAATCACAATGCAAAATTTTGATGTCACAATGGTGACAATACCTAAAGCAGCATAGGCCGAAATCTTGTCTTGTCATAATGTATACTTCACTTTGGCTCTATCACCTTTCAGAGGGCTTTGGACCCCCAGTACTCATGAGTATATTTGGCTTTTCCATCGTTGTCATTGTGGTGCCACTATTTGGCACAATTTTATGCGTACTTTGAGATGGATGAAGGATTTTGTTTGCCTGTATTTTGGTTTATTATTTCCGAAAATGAGATTCAGTAATTTATTTTTTTTAACGTTCGAGTTTCAAAATACCTACGTAGAATCCAAAAATGGGATGAACAATTTCTGTCCGTTCGCGTACCCCAGTTCCCATGGACCGACTTTTCCGAAATTTGTTATATTCATAAGGGCTCCATTTTGGGGGTCTAGTTGTGCCCTGAATATTTTGGTCATTGTCAGTCACTTCAAAGGGGTGAAAAAAGAGAAAAAATATTATACCCTAGCTCAAAAAATGTCAATATAAAGATTTTTTTTAAATTTTAAAATTTCCAAAATTGTTTAGCATTTTTTGACACTACCTAGAACTCTGTGGGACTACCGATCGCTCAATGTATTCAGTACATCACGTAAGTAGTGAATGTTCCATGACTTTTTTCACCAATTCAAGATAGTGTTCAATTTCTAGGAACAAACGAGACCATCCAGAGCTCTGAGCGATGAACTATGTTCGAACAAGAGTTGATAGTGAAATTAATGAAGATTCCTCAAGACTACTGATGACCCACCTGAGGGCTTCCCTCTGGTCCCGTCACCCCCCACCCCTTTCTTTATGTCTTAAGGAATTTGTTAGTTGACTCACCAATGCACCGAAAATGCTATCTCATGCTCTCTCTCTGCTCTGTACTCAGTAACTTAAGTCACTCAGTTCATTCTTCCTTTACACAAATTATCCGTACTTTGATATGGATGAAGGGGTTCTTTTGCAAATATTATGGTTCATTTTTTCCAATAATGAGTCTTAGGAATTAAGTAAAAAGAAAATGTTCACTCCCTCAAAATTCGATGATTCAAGTTTCAAGGTACGTAGAATCCAAAAATCGGATGAAACATTTCCTTCCTTCCGCCTAACCACTTTGCCCAGTTTGCAAGATTTTAATACAATTTTGCGTGATAGCATAATTTAGAGTGGTAGCTTAGTTGTGCTGCAAAGATTTTGGTTATTTTCGGTCATTCCTAACGGGTAAAAAGTGGGGGTTGGAATTTTCAAGACGTCCAAAAACTTTCAATATTGAGGTATTGTTTTTTCAATAATTTAAAATGCAGACACTTTTTTTTGGTATGATGTGACCACGAGAGTTATTTAGGACAAACCGTTCGCTTTCTATGAATTTAATAAATACCAGCTAATAGAATAAAATAGTGAATGTTCACTGAACTTATGTTCGGGACACAAGATCTCATGGTTGCCTCTGAGCATGCGCTAACGTGGAATCCTAAGTGAACCTACTTTTTGTTGTCAGATGTGTCTTACCTGAGAGCCAATTCTTGTTTGAAAGAGTCTAACGTTCTTGGAAGTAGGAATGATTTTACGGGGTATCCGAATCTTAGAAGCGTACTGGGCTAATTTGTAGCAGGAAATAGGGGTTATTTAACGACTGCATTGACCAACGGGGAAACCGTTATGTATTAATTGCAGCGTTATGTCAATGATCCCACTATGTAAGTAAACCTTCTATTCCCCAGTTTATGGGATTTCTTCTGGAATTCATGAATTAGTAATTTGTTCTACAATACTAACAGTAACAATATTCTTCGGCATGAACCATATTTCTCTAGTTCAAAAGAGGTAGAATGTGGTTCAAGTCAAACAATGGAGGTTTAATTAGGTTCTTGATGACACCACAATGAAGACAGTGGGGAATGAAACTATTAGTCCCAGCAACCTACCTGAAAGTCTAGATGGGAAGTTTCTTCAGGTAGTGGAACAAGAAGGCGTCATTGGAAACTAACCAGAGTAGGTGAATAGTGTATTCAACAATTCTAGTTGAATAAGGTCGAATGCTGCTATTGTGGCTCATTATTTGAACAGCAGTATGCAAATAGCCGAAGTCGGGTGAAATGGCTCGAGCGCGTGTGTACACAACGTAGGTAAAGTACCATGAAGTGAGTTACCAGTTACTATTCTCAGCCTCACTTCGATCTACCCATTCGGCTTTCAAGTATTTCGAGCCAGAGTTCTTTTCTCGACGTGTGTTCGGCTACGGACAGGTGAGGCGGCTATGGAGGTCGGGGTGGTTGATTCCCTTAGATCACGCGAACCTAACTGGGTATTCAGGTCAATATGTACGTTTGCGGGGGAAGGGGTTCCTTTTCAAGGTCGACATCGTCTAAGTTTGTATCAGACCTGCCGCTGCTAAGTATCTCTGATTACAGGGGATTTCTCTCCCTCAACACTCCCACCCCTCGATTTCACTACCTAGACGTTTCGTTAACCGTGAAAACACACAGTTCGGGAGATACATTTCGTTCACGACTGGGTGTTGAGAACAGGCAAATTGTTACATCTCATTGAAGCCTTAACATGAGTAGGTACAGCTGGAGGATAAATACGCCTTGAATATACATTTACAAGCGCATCCACATTTACCTGCGCATGTCCGCTCATGAACTGCTTTTGTTTTTTCTGTACATAAAGCTGCCATTAGCAATAAATTCAGTTATTGCATAAAATAACTATTTACTAAATCAAATAGCAATATTTCTTTATTATTTGCAATAGTTATTTCATATAATTTTTTAACTTTTCAATAATAAGCCTTAAAAATAGATTGTAAAACGCTAAAAATTATAACACAACGGTTTATTTCATTTTTACATTTGTAAAGTCTACCTTTCAACTACATCCTTAGGACCGGGGATAAGTGGGAAGGGAGGGATCTTTGAGCAAGGCTCGTGTTAGGGTAATTTCATAATAATCGCGCATTTATCGATTGTTGAACATCATCGTTCGTTTCTTAAAATTTGAAATAGATTTATCTTAGATTAATGTAAAAACGTCACAGAACATCCATTAGTTTGGTAAATAATCATACTAATTATTCGAAAGGTTGTTTCAACCGAGCTCTGGGTGGTGTCAACAAATTCTTTAAAATTGTGGCTATTATAATGTAATGAAAAAACGCTGCAAATTATTACACAATGGTTTATTATTTGTCTATATAGATCATTCGTTTACAAAGCCACCAACCATCCAACATGAAGAAAAATATCGATCGCATTTTGGGTGAAAGTGCCGCGTACGACGACGGACGGCCAAATTTGTATTCGGTTTTCGGATTCTACGTACCTTGAAACGTAAACCAACAAATTTTGAGGGGGTGTTAAAAAATTGTTTTCTTGATCGATTCCAAAGGTTTATTATTGAAAATAATAAAGCAAAAAAAAACCTGCATTTCAAAAGTTTTCGAGCTAGGGCGTCCAAAATCTACGAGGCACATCTAAACCCAAAATGGATCCGATATGCCGAATTTAATCAAAATCGGTTGATGGGAACTAGGCAAAGTGACGCGGACGACGGACAGACGGAAAAATTTGTATTCGATTTTGGATTCTACAAACCTTAAAACGTAAACTATCAAATTCGAGTAGTGGGAGGGTGGCAATTTTTGTCTGACTCGATTCCAAAGGTTCATTCATGACAAAAATCCTCCTCTCACTCCACCACAGGATTTGAAATTTCTGTATCTTGTGATGTGAACTTTGTCTTACCATTATTGCACCCCGAGAATAGGGCTGTAACAAGTAACATCTCGTATTTCGGAAAATGAACATAAAAATTTACCATATCGAAGGCACTTGATAAAAGTCGCGGTTTTCAATTTTCAAGATTGAAAAAAATGTTTTCCACAATCCAAATTTTCATTCGCGTTTTACGATTTCGGCCTTCCTGAACAAGTTTGGTTCCATGTCTGTATGTCTGTGGGGTCCCCACGATATTCATAGGATACAATCTACACGCCAACTTGAACAATCTCTGAAAATGTCATAAACTTGATGAATAACACAGAAGTATTAACTGTTAGCAAGGATTCTACGTTTGCTCATGCGCATCGATTAAGAGCAATCCAGGGGCCACGATATTCCTAGGGGACCATCTACACACCAAATCCGCAAAATCCCCAAATATTTCTTGTAATTAGGATGCAAAATGTAGAAATTAGGGTTGTTGAGAGGAATTCACGTCTTTTAGCACGATGATTTTCATAAAGCAATCTACAAGTACATGCCAAATCCGCACAATTCCTGAAAATTTCATGGAATTCGGATGGAAAAAGTTGAAGTTATGGCTGTTACTACGAATTCGCGTACATACACTTGCCCACTACTATCAATCGGGGTACAATAATTTAATCCACATTCCGATTCGCGTAATCGATGAAAATTTCATCGAAATCGGATAGAAAATATAGAAGTTAGGGCTGTTACGAGGAATTCGCGTTTGCGCATGCGCAGTGGCTACTACTAGTCCGGGGGTCCGGTCATCAATCTACTCCTCAATCTGTAGGTAGAAACCCTGAAAACGTCATCGAAATAGGATGGTAACTCAGTAATAAGGGTTTCACGGCAGACACAGACAGACAGACAAGGAACCAAAATTGTTCAGAAAGGCGTAAAACGCTAGTGGAAATGTTTATTTTTTAGAATATTTTTCTTTCTAGGTACCTTGAAAAGTAAAAACAAAGGTTCCGCTTCCTTTGTGAACTCGGAAGCAAAATCACTTTTGTCAACTAGGTATTTTTGATACAGAACACTATGAGGATGATGTTTGACTTGTTACAGTTCTATTATCGGGGTGGGATATCATGATAAAACAAAATTCATATCACGAACTACGTTGTATTTATCCGGGAGAACAGAAAGCAAGATGCATAGGAATTACACAGGAATTAACTTTGAAATGCAAGTACGGGAAATTCAATCTCGTCTTGCGTGAACCAGCAGCCTTATTTATACGGATTGGCCCTTGGTATGAACAATTCAAGAAGTTTCCAGGAGGAGAGGCCTCTGGAACATCTCCGCTTCTTCTCAAATCACGAACAATACAAAACATCCAAATCGCGAAGTCATCCGAAATATTCACGCTTCCCTGTCAATTAACACTGATGCGAAGAAAGAAGGAGAATGCTTCCCTTCAGAAATCTTGGCGTTCTCATCCAGCGGCAGTGGTAGGCTTTGCTATACTTTTTCTCCCTAATACTACATTCAGCCTGCCCCCCACTCTAGCCGCACTTGTTGGATTACATGGAGCGGAATGTATCAACCACGCTTTGGTGGGCATGAATACTCCACAGTAATTTTCCCATTGTTAGGTTTCACCCAGTTCCCTGAAAGAAAACACTTGTCTAACCCTCCCCTTCACCTCTTTCTCTAAACGTCTAAGAGCCATGGAGTACGTAGGTCTATCAACCTAAGCTGAAAAAGGCTAAGTGCTCAGTAAACCTCAAAGGAACCTACAGGTGAAGCTATATCCACTACATTCGAAAACAAACAGTCTCTCCCAGCAAATGGCGTAGAAACATCAATAAGGCTTGGATAATCTTCGTTCTTTGGTAGTAGAGCAATCTCACTTCCAGTCAGAAAATCTAATCCCTCTATCAGTGGAGATGACATTTTAGCCCTTGAATACACGCCAGTGATTGTTTCATCACGATATTATTACAATTTTGGACTTAAATACATAAAAACCGATAAAATTGAACTCAAGTTATAAAATTCCCACGCCACCATTAAAACCGCTGAGTAAAATGTAAAGATTGAACATCGAGGACAAGAACGTTACATTTCTTGACTCGCTTCCATGAAAAGTCAACACCTTCGGAATGATAGTAGCTTCTGCGCATGGGCAAACGTGAATTCCTTGTAACAGCCATAACTTCTACATTTTCCATCCAATTTGTCTGACACGTTCAGCGATTATGCGGATTTGTGTGGAAATTGTACTCTATAAAAATCATGGCCCCAAATTGATTGTTGGGAATGATCTGGTGGACTCCTACGCAAAAGAAGCTACAAAAAGACCCATTCGTGACATTCAGACCCTAGTAAGTAAAGTAAAGTAAGTAAACCACAATTTCAGGTAGGATTTTCGTCCGACTGCCATTCCTGGCGTCCCAGACTTCTAAGGGGTAAAAAAGAGAAGGGGAACAAAAGGGGTTCAAAACGCTCTAACAGGAAAACTTTTGATATGAAAGTATTGTTTTTTCTATGGATTTAAAATAGAGAAAATTTCCAAGAATTGTCAGAGCTCAGTGGGACCAACCGATCGCTTACTGAGGACAAATAGTTACCTAATTATTTGATGTTCTTGGACGATTTCCATCAATTTAGGATAGCGTTCAATTCCAAAAAACGAATGAAAACATCCAATCGATCATCCATCGTTAAATGAGCAATTACCTACCTATTTTGAAAGTTATCAGACCCAAGTGGTAGTTTTTCCGAACTAGTGTGATGACACCCCCTCCTACCATCTACCCTTAGTCCTCTTCAGGCAATTGAACGAAAGTTCTTGTTTCTGTTGCTTCGTAGGTTGGACGAATGATGAATCAGAAACACGAGCGTGATTCGCATTCTAACTTTTGCTGACGAAAGTGGAGGTAATTTCAGGTGAGCAAATTCGATCTTTTGCGAACGGGTGATCTTCACAGAAAAATAGTAAACCGTTGTGACATCATTTGCAGTGTTTTGTTTTAAGATCAGCGCACCATGTGGTCGAGCGTTGAACGGGCTCAGCTAATAACACTATAAGCTTTCAAATAAACAAAGTTTGTGAGTAGCACTCATTGTTTTAGGGTGAGTTTTATTCAATCCTAGGCTACAAATTCTCGTTTGAGACGGAAAAAAATAATGACTCGAGGGAAGAAAGGATGTTCAACACAACGACAATTTAATTCTTCGGCGAGAGAACGAGAATGGGACGCACAGCGTAGCAAGGACGTAAGAGGCACGGAGACTGTTTAAGAATTGATTTGAATGGAACCTTGGGAGGCATTCCGCCCCCGACCAACGGGCCAAAGTGGTACAAGCGGTGCTATCTCTTGACATCAACCGGCACTACGCCCGTCAGCAACTTCTTCCGCCCTTTACGTCTTTACCGGCCGGCTCAATACCTTCCGACACGTGTACTCCGAGTAGCCGATGATATGCGCTCATTTCACTAGCTTGAGCAAAGGTATGATCATGAGAAGTCAAAATTATATGTCATGCAGTATTAATCAACTCAAGAATTGAATAGTGAGCGAGCTGTTTAAAAATGGTAGGTGTACGTATTTCATTTTAACTGATTTTTAGTGACTTTTAGGGCGTCCTTCAGTTGCAAGACTTTATTTTTTCTCGTCCTCAGTCAGAAAGATCTAAGACGTCTTTATTTTCCTTTCTTAGTCAGAACCGGTTGTCACATAGCCAATAGAAAACGTCTGCCAAGTGGGTGTGGCACATAGCTTCCTCGTATCCATAACCCCATTATATAGATGATCCGATGCATAGTAGTTAATCTCAAAACACCAATCTCTAAGTACCTTCCACTACCCTCATAGGGGACCATCTACACGCTAATCTGGACAATCCTAGAAAATTTCATCAAATTCGGATGAAAAATTAAGTGAGTAGATGTATGTGATTGGATCAAAAAAATACTTAGCCTCGCCTGGGATTCGAACCCGCGACCCCAGGGGGACAGTTGAAGTTACGGCTGTTACAAGTAATTCACTTTTGCGCATGCGCAGTCGCTTCTATCAGTCCGGGGATGATGATTTTCATAGGGGACCGTTTACAACCTAATCCACATAATCCCTGAAAATTTCATCGAAATCGGGTAGAAAAAGTGGAAGTTATGGCCGTTACAAGAAAATTCACGTTTGCGCATGCGCAGTGGCTACTATCAGTCTGAAGGGGATGATTTTCATAGAGGACCATCTAAATACTAGTCTGTAACATCCCTGAAAATTTCACGTTTTTTCACGTTTTACAAGGAATTCACGTTTGCGCATGCGCAGTCGCTTCTATCAGTCCGGGGATGATGATTTTCATAGGGGACCGTCTACACACCAACCCGCACAATCCCAGAAAATTTGATCGAAATCGGACAATAACTTCGTATAGTTATGCGCGTTACAAGGAAATCATGACAGACAGACAGACAGACAGACAGACAGACAGACATACAGACAGACAGACACACAGACACGAAACCAAAATTGTTCAGAAAGGTCTAAAACGCAAAACGCGAGTGGAAATTTTGATTTTGGAGAACTTTTTTGTTTCGTCCTTGAAAAGTGAAAACAAAGCTTCCGCTACCTTGGTAGACTCGGAAGCAAAATGAACCCCACAGGAGCGTGAACATACCTATCCCATGGTCCACAAACAGGTACAAAACCTTTTCGGTTCATCCTGAGTTCGGACCCAAAATTAGGAAATTCCGCCAATTCGGTTTACAGGTAACTTCCTCTTATAGCATCATGAGGTCATTAGAACCGTCATGGCATGTTGGGTAAAAGGAGGGTAAAGTTTATCAGATGACGATGAAATAATAAACGGTAAATGGGATAATCTGATAAATCTCTGAAATGTTTGTCTAAAACCAGAGAGAACTAGGCTTGAGTGCATCATCAATGAAGGTTTAAGCTGTGTTTAAGATGTGATGCATCATTATAAATAAGGATGAAAACCAATGTCCTCCAAAATCAAAATTCGTACTCGCATTTCACGTAGGTACCTATTATTCCACCGAACAATTTTGGTTGCGAATCTGCCAGTAAGTCGGTATTTGTAAATTCTTCTGACGTGTAAACCTGTACAAATTGCAGTCCGATTTCGATAAAGTTTCATGGATTGTGTGATTTGTGGTGTGGATGGTACCTTATGAAATGCATCGACCATGGACTGATAGCAGTCTCTGCCTGCAGACATAAAACCCTCGTAACATGTGCAACTTCTATAGTTTCCATTCTAATTCGATGACGTTTTCCCTCAAGAACAATTTGCGTCGATCACATCAAGAACAATCACTAGGAGCCACAGTACATGAGAAAATGTGAAATATCAAACCGAGTTGAAAAACACTTCTCAATCGTGTTGTTGTTGATCAACACAGGTAAGCACGAACAAGATAATGAAAATCCAGTTTCAAACTAGCTTCTTTATCAGTTGTACAAGTAAAAGTTCAACTACCAATGATGCAATAAAGGATTTTTGGTTCAACTGATTCTACATATATTTTTTTTTTTTTTTAGATGTATGGATATTTTAATTCTGGCACAGAAAAAGAAAAAAGTTTTTAAAATTCAACAACGGGAAAAGTGCAAGAAGAGAAACGATGCGTTTTGCTTAAATTTCCAATCCATATTAGGCTCGGCTCGTGTTGTAGAGTAAAATATTTGCAAAAAGTTCACTTTTGACATTTCAACGAACAAATTTATCGGTAAATTACAATATTATTACATAGGTACCTATTAATACTTAGTTGGTTATCCAACATGAATTATATTGTATTACTATACAACGATGTTGTTCAACCGCCTAAAGATCTAAAGATACATCTGAGATCCTTTCAGTTACTTGCCTTGCTTTTGGTATTTTGGCCAAACGAACTTCTGGAGTCTCTTCATATTTATACAGGGTGTTTCACGAAAAGGTTACACCCCCCTTCATTTTCGCAAAATACAGCATAAAAAATTCCGACCAACGCAATTCTTCATGATTTTTTGTGAGGATCTCAGGAAAAATACTTTTGCGCAAAAAAGTTGCACGCAATCGTGCTCAATTGACACTAACTTCATTTTTCCAAATGGAAGCCCCCCTTTTTTCTTACAGATTCGGATTCTACGTCAAATTTAATGAAAAATTCATACCCACATTGATTCGTTTTATTGCGCGCAACCTGGCTTTTTGAACGCTCTAAGTTGCGCAACTCCACAATGGGGTGTGCGCCTGGGTAGGAAAAACTATTTATTGTTATTTTTAATCAAAGGTAGACCTCATTCTGAGAATTTTGGTACAAACCGCGACCTTCTAGCGTGTGTAAATCTTTTCCTATGAATTTTCAAAGTTTCGACCGTTTATGACATCACAGTGGGATGGGGGGTCCCGCCCCGGCGAGAGCGGCGCATGACGTCATAAACGTTCGAAACTTTGAAAAATCATAGAAAAAGACCTTCTCACGCTAGAAGGTCGCGGTTGGTGCCAAAATTCTCAATATGTAGTCTACTTTTGATTAAAAATCTAAAAAAAATCAAGGCGCACCCCCCATTGCGCAAAAATTAGGTTTTGGAGAACCCTTAGTACCACAGAGTGTCATCAGTTTTGAGAAAAACCAAGATTTAAGAGGAAAAATTAACATTTCTTTCACGAAAACATCAGTTTTGAGGTCGAAATCAGGTTTATTTTTTATTTTCTCACCTCCTTTTGAAACACGGGCTTGGGGCTGTCTACGGTGGAGTTAAAAATAAAAACTGACAGCACGATCATGCTTGAACTGAATAAAATTACCTAAAAACTCATAACGATTTGAAAAGAGCGATTTTTTCACTAAAAACAACCGAATTTTTGGCCGTTATTTTGAAAAATTCCAGTCAAATTGAAAAACGGATGTCACCATGTGATTTAGCGTTAAAAAAAGATGAAAAAACATATGCCACACTAAGGGTTCTCCAAAATCTAATTTTTGTGCGATTGTGGAGTTGCGCAACTTAGAGCGTTCAAAAAGCCAGGTTGCGCGCAATAAAACGAATCGATGTGGGTATGAATTTTTCATGAAATTTGACGTAGAATCTGAATCTGTAATAAGCATATTGTTTAGTAATGCATGCATTCCAGGGGACGTCCCATTGGATAAGCATAAGATCAGTTTAACCAGTTGTTAAGTGACAAAACTGTTTCACTCGATGTAATTTATTTATTACTTTAGGCAAGAAATACTGACCCCCCCTTCACCATTATCCACCTTAACATTTCTAGCGGCATGGGAGCTTCGAATCTGAAGAGCATTTTAAAATTCATGATCTACGATACCCAACATGCGAATTCGAGTTCACCCAGTGCCAGTCTGGCACCAAAGCGGAAATACGTCGTAACGTTGAAATTTCTTCTGTTAGTTTTGGTAGGCAGTCCGTCGAAGTTCACATCCGTATTCGAGGTGAAACACAAAAAAAAAAAAAAAAAAAAACGAAATAAGCGGTTTATGTCATCATGGCACCATGTCCTGGCACTATGGTGGCACCACTATTAGTTCCATGGTGGTACAGAGAATAATTCATGAAAATCCGGAGGTTTAATGAGAATTTTACCTCAATTTCAAAGCTTGGGTACAATTAGTAAGCAGTAAAGGAACTGAAATATTGAAAAATCGGATATTTTGTGAATATTATCCCCCCACTCACCCCTCCCCTTGCGAATTTTGGTACTCTGGTAAAATCATGTACAACTCGGAAGTTATTTGAGTCAAACAAACAAAGAACCACGAAAATCGTTTGAGAACTAAGGCCTGGGCAGAGTACACAAGATTTTGTTACACACACACACAGACATACACCTATGGTTTTTTTTCGCGGATTTGGATACAGAATGGTCTAAAACGGATTAGTGTGTGGTTATTTTTTTTTCTGTTGAGTGTTGTCCAACTTCACCCCAGATCGATCGCTTAAGGACGCCCAAGTCTTACTGTGGGACGTCCTAAAAAAGGGGGGGTTCCATTTGAAAAAATGAAGTTAGTGTCAATTGCGCACGATTGCGCGCAACTTTTTTTCGCAAAAGTATTTTTCCTGACATCCTCACAAAAAATCATGAAGAATTGCGTTGGTCGGAATTTTTACGCTGTATTTTGCGGAAATGAAGGGGGGTGTAACCTTTTCGTGAAACACCCTGTATATATTTCTCTATGTACCATGTGCAGTATGAAGTTCGGGCAGTGATTCGTTAGAGTCATTCTAGGTCTTGGAGCAATAACATTTTCTGCGGCAGCATATCTCGTATTGTATATTGTGGCACGAGAAGAATCCTCAATTACTCTTGATATCTTGAAGAATGAGGAATTCCACCATGTCGGAATTTCCTATTTTTGACCCCAAAATCGGATTCAGCACCTCGAAAAACCCCCTAAGACAAACTTTCAGCCCGAACTTCCTAATTTACGAATAAACAAAACAGTGTAGAAAATACGATTGTTTAAAAAAACCGGGAAAATGACGTCATCCTGGAATAGTTCATTTATGGCCGCTTGAAGCGCTGAGATCGAGAAATCTATAGTCCCCAGATGCAAAATTTCACAAAACAGTAAAGTTCGAAATCGAAAAACTGAAGAAAAAAATAGAAAAAGCAATAGGTATGGGGAAAATTAGGTTTCCCCTGTTTTTGTTTGATAACTTTTCTCTTAGAAAACACGATTTCGTCGTCCCAATGGGCAACACTGGGAGGAAACGGCGATCCGAACAGCCCAATCAGCGAGCGTTCCCGCTTCACGTCCGTTTTCCCGGTTAGTTTTGAAATCAAAAATTTTGATTGTCTCCCAAAAATAACAGGAGACTTGTTTACCGAAATCAGCCCGATTTTCATCCATCCCACACCATTAACTATTCAGGAAAAATGCAAACAGAAATCGGTGAAATTCCTCATTGCAAGATTAGGTTCTTCACGTAGATACAGTTGCCTAATAATAAATACCTGAGTAATATCGAATAGGTCTACAGATGTTGTTCTATACGTGTGATGATAAAATCAGCTTTATGATGATCTTTTGGCGTACATGTAACTTATATGGGTGGACGTTCCTTTCCAAGTTGCTATACCATACTGTATGAGATTGGAACATGGTATAGTATATCTATAGTTTTATTGTTTGCTTCGGGAGCAAAATATATGACATATTGTTATAACAATATGTATAACATTGCAGAATATATAAGTTTTGTACCACAACTTGTTAAGAAGTACTTCCTAGTTTTGTCGCATGTATAGTTCATAATGGGGCTTCCACTCCTCAGATAGAACTAACTAGATAACTGTGCGTGGCTATTCTTTCTATCGAGGCGCAAGAATATCTGCAATATAGTTCACAGTAGTGCAGTATGATTGCTAAGTATTTTTCTTCTATGATGGACTTGTATTCTCCATAAATTCAATTTTTACTTATAATAGTCTGATAATAACACTAGATTACAAAATTTAGGGGTGGTCTGGCTGCCTCGTTCTTTCACCACTTTTCTTATGGTATTTGGTGCGCTGAATCCGAATGTGACGTCAGTTTTTCTTTGTTTACGTCGGATTTTCAAGATATAGCTAGTTTTAAGATTTTTCTAGTTCTCACTTTTCTCCATTTTTTAGTGAAAACTCATCTCGCTCAAATCTCCTCAAAAAGTACTCAGACTTATAGGAAATTTCATGTAGAATCCGAATATGTACTTAGTTTTTAAGTAAAGCTGTGGTAAACCCCCTATTTTCTACAAAACGTACCAAAAAACACCGGTTCTCAACGTTTTTTCTTCGGGTTTTCCCTTACATTTTGCCACTTGAAAAAAAATTAAAGGCTTAAAAAAATTTTCTCGGGCCTTTACTTTGTAGGGGGGACACCTCAGAGGAGATTGAGACCAATCGCAGCCTCCTAAACCCATTAATATCGAAGGAATGAGTTTTTTCATGGCACTGAGATGAAAACTCACAAAAACCGTTAGTTAATTTTTCGAGATAAGTATGTGCGTTCCTAAATCTGTTTTCCTCAAATGGATTTTCCTTTCTTCTACATTTTTTATGCTGGTCACCTATTAAGAGTAAGATCGAAAATAGGTACTCAAAGGGGGAGTAAATCATAATTGGGAAACTCTTGTTTTGTTAAGTGATTTTAATTCAGTTTTACAAACGAAACACAATAAACTGCAGAAAAGTTGACGGTGTAAATCTGTTTCATGAAGGCTCAGATGAATCAATAGTTGGTGAAATGTTTGGTTATTCCTCCACCTCAGAGGTTCCACCAAGATATAAAACCATGGAAGAACGGTACAAAGGGTATTGGGAAGTTCACATGATGGCGGACTATTGTTGGACCTTAAAAAGAGATTTACCTCAGGCGGCGAAGTTTTCTCTACATAGATGCCGGCGATGAAACCTCTGAGGTGGAAGAATAACCAAACATTGTACCAACTTTTGATTCATCTGAGCCTTCATGAAACAGATTTACACCGTTAACTTTTCTGCAGTTTATTGTGTTTCGTTTATAAAACTGAATTAAAATCACTTAACAAAACAAGAGTTTCCCAATTATGATTTACTCCCCCTTTGAGTACCTATTTTCGATCTTACTCTTAATAGGTGACAAGCATAAAAAATGTAGGAGAAAGGAAAATCCATTTGAGGAAAACAGATTTAGGAACGCACATACTTATCTCGAAAAATTAACTAACGGTTTTTGAGTTTTCATCTCAGTGCCATGAAAAAACTCATTCCTTCGATATTATTGGGTTTAGGAGGCTGCGATTGGTCTCATTCTCCTCTGGGGTGTCCCCCCTACAAAGTAAAGGCCCGAGAAAATTTTTTTTAGCCTTATTTTTTTTTTTCAAGTGGCAAAATGTAAGGGAAAACCCGAAGAAAAACTGTTGAGAACGGTGTTTTTTGATACGTTTTGTGGAAAATAGGGGGTTTAACACAGTTTTACTTAAAAACTAAGTACATATTTGGATTCTACATGAAATTTCCTGTAAGTCTGAGTACTTTTTGAGGAGATTTGAGCAAGATGAGTTTTCACTAAAAAATGAAGAAAAGTGAGAACTAGAAAAATCTTAAAACTAGCTATACCTTGAAAATCCGACGTACCTAAACCAAAAAAACTGACGTCAGATTTGGATTTAGCGCACCGAATACCATAAGAAAAGTGGTGAAAGAACGAGGCAGCCAGACCACCCCTAAATTTTGTAATCTAGTGTAATTATACTAATGACCATGTTGAGTTGTCAGAAAGTTGTACTGCCCACTCAACTTGACACTTCTTTTTTTGAGTTGGGAGAGGAATTGAATTTGGAATTTCCAGTGCCCAAGTTGCTTCACAACAAATAAACTATTCAAGTGTTAAGAATGTCTCAAAATTAGTCGATTACGAGATTATTAGACGCTGGAAAAATGGGTGTATAGCAGCCGCGCCGACCGGCGGTTACAGATTAGGCGTCGTATAGCAACTGAGCTTGTTTACTTTTCCTCTGTTCAAACGGACTTGAGCATTTGCGCCGTTCTTTTCTTATCGAGAGGATGGCTCAATATCGTCGTGATTGTTTCGGTACCCTTGATGAATCAGATAATTTCCTGAAAATTGGGAAAGAATCATTCCTACCAAATTTTGACAGAACCACAAATATGGTCGCGTTTTCGGCTGAACGGAACTGGAAAGAACTCGGTTAATTTCTCACTATATTTGTGGGAGCGGTACTTTCTCATATTGCGTCAAATACTTTAAACAGATGTTCACTATCCTTGTTTGTAAAAATAATCATTACATGCCTCTCGTCTTTGCGCTTTTACCCGATAAAAAAGCTGAAAAAACATATTATGCTAAGTTGCTAAATCGCTTAAATTGAGGCTGCAGTCTGAATGTGTGATGGCCGATTTCAAAGAAGACGAAAAATGCAAGGGGAGACCTGATTGTGAAGAATGCCATCCAGGATTCCCGAGTTTAGGGACATACCTAGTAGATTTGATTTGTCCCAATCTTGGTGGAGATTCAAGCACTCGGCTGATGTAACGTACGCATGATGTTATGTTGTTCTTATCTACCTGATGGAATCTTTTCGCCTGATTTTGCATTTAAATTGTGTATTTAGTCAACCTTCACGAACCATACCTACACGGGAAAAAATTAGAAAAAAATCTAAAATAAGGTAGGTAGGTAATAAAGTTTGACGGCGCAGTTGCTATAGTCCCTACCCCCGGGGAAGTTTCCATAAAGTGCAGTTGTGCCATGTTTCGGTGCAGTTGCTATATTCCCAGAAAGCATTTTTTTCCCGAAAATCAAGTTTTTTCTGCCCCTCCCGAACTGTATGCAATGAAGGAGGATGCCCAAATTAAGATGGAAGCTCATACGTGTTCCAAACATCATCTTGTAGTTATGTTCTGAAGATAACACCGTGAAGACTAAAAAGGAAGGAAAGGGAATATGCCAATTATTTTGACCCAATGCTCTAAGAAAACAAGGGGACACTGGACTGAAAGTGGAGGCCACTTGAATTTGCCCAATTTCCCCATCAACATCTTGTTTTAGTTTGTCCCTGTTTTTAAACTTGTCCAAAAAGTGAAGGACCCTTTCCCCATGGCCAATCTGGACCAGTTTACCCAATCCCGAATGCGGTAGAATATTCAAGTTGAATTGAGCTCGTAACTACAGTGACTTTGATAACCGTTATGAAACAGTTTTGAAGTAAACGCACTTTTAATATTGTTGTTGTGGTTTTCGGTAAGCCCGGAAGTATAGTTATAAACGTCAAGACCACGTGGGTCTAATAAAAATAACAACCATGTTGCAGACAGTTTCAGGACAAGAGATATTGTGCATTGTCAGGACCTTTCAAACGTTTTAATGGAGTTGTATTTCGAACTTTAGACAGCTCAGATGACTCCCGGGCAGGTGAGTGACTTTGCAAGAGGTCATTGCATCGCATTCCTGTCGAACTTTTCCACTTTTAACACTAATCAGAGAGGATTAGAAAGGTCTCCGGCTTGAAATCCCAACTTCTATTGACGTCAAGAGAAGGGTTTACCTGAGTTCGGTCAGTCTTTCCCAAGTTTCCACTGAGCACACATCGGTAACTCTCTGCATAGGTGGAAAATCCGTCAACTTCAGTTTCTAACACTTCCGTCGAATCGGATGTCAGATTCGGTCAGCTGAGTTCTCAATGTCAAGTACAATGGATATGATGAGCCGCATTCTTACTATACTTCTGTGCATTCATGGATTGGAAACAACATACATTACATATGTCTCCGGTAAGTCAACATTTTCCGCAGGAATTACAGTAAATAATAATATGTTACGTTTTATTTTAACATGCGATACGCTTTGAAATGAGCTTTTTAGTCTCACTCAAATTTGGATCAACGTGAAGAGATGATGCTTTGAGAGGTACCTATTTGTCTTCGAACAATGATCGCGCAATACATTTTGAAGTATCTTCCTTGAATCTAACCACGACCACAGATACTTATCTGTGTAACTCCACTAATGTCATTATAGATTGTAAATATAAACACTTAAAACAGAATCCCGATCACGTTTGAGTGTTCGTACTCTGTCTGGTTAATATGTTTAAAAAGACATACGACTGCCCCGACTTAACATTTTAGCTGTGGGCTCGTACCTCTCTTAATTCTAATTTTTTTTTCACATTCACGGAAAACTTGTTTTCATTTTTCGTAGGATTAAAAAATTGTCAAAAATTCCCTCTCAGATTTTACAGAAGAGCCCATTCTGAACAATTTTGGTTTCGTATCTGTTTGAGCGTGTTATTCCACTAATATTTCAAATGGACAAAATTATACATAACACTGTAAATAATTACACAAAGGTTTATTATTTTTCTATATTGATCACTCGTCTGCAAATAACCCGGCTTTGCTATTGTTACCACCAACCAACATGAAGAAAAACGCTGCAAATTATCACACAATGGTTTATTATTCGTCTATATAGATCGCTCGTCTGCAAAGCCACCAACCATCCACATGGAGAAAATCATCGATCGCATTTCGGTCAGCTAAAATTTGAACGGAGATTAGGCCTCTTTTGCGATTTACATTCGAGCTTCCTTTTTATCCAACTCTTAAGTTCTCGTACGGAGCGAGTAGTTTGTCCTACAGGGCACCGCGTTGTCTCTAAAAATTCTTCAAATTCAATACTATCTTAAATTGAAGGAAAACAATACTTTTATACGAATTTTTTTGAGTTATGGCATTTTCAAAATATCAACCCTTAATTTTCAACCTTTAGAAGTGACCTACTTCAACCAATATCTTCGGTGCACTACTAGACCCCAAATGGAGCCTACATACCAAATTTCATCTAAATCGGTTAATGCTAACTGAGGAAAGTGCCGCGTACGGCGGATGGACGGCCAAATTTTGATCCAATTTTGGTTTATTATTTTCATTAATGAACCTTTGGAATCGACGAAGAAAAAAATTTTAACCCCCCCCCCCCCCTCAAAATTTGTTGGTTTACGTTTCAAGGTACGTAGAATCCGAAAATCTAATATAACATTTTTCGTCCGAACGCTGTACTTTCCTTAGTTCCCTTGGACCAATTTTGATGATTTTGGTTTATTATTTTCAATAATGAACCTTTGGAATCGACCAAGACAAAAAAAAATCAACACCCTCTCAAAATTTGATGGTTTACGTCTCAAGGTACGTAGAATCCAAAAATCGAATAAAATTAGGCCGCCCGTCCGCCGTACGCGGCACTTTTGCCACTTAGCATTGACCGATTTTGATGAAATTTGGTATGTAGGCTCGTTCTGGGGTCTAGTTGTGCCCCGAAGATTTTGGTTGAGGTAGGTCACTTCTAAGGGTTCCAAAATCAATTTTGAAATTTTGAAAACGCCCTAACTCAAAAAATGTTGATATAAAGGTATTGTTTTTCCTTCAATTTGAGATTCTATAGAATTTTTAGAATTTTTTGAGACCACCCGGAGCTCTGTAGGACAAACCGTTTGCTCACTACGAGAATTTAAAGTTTGGACGTACGATAAATCAGAAACACGAGTGTGAATCGCAAAAGAGGCCTAATCTCCGTTCAAATTTCAGCTCACCGAAATGCAATCGATGTTTTTCTTCATGTTGGATGGTTGGTGGCTTTGCGGACGAGTGATCTATATAGGAAAATAAAAAATAATAAACCATTGTGTAATAATTTGCAGCGTTTGGTATATGGACTCCATTTAGGGTCTAGTTGTGCTCTGAAGCTTTTGGTTGACGCAGGTCTATTTTGAGGGGTGAAAAATAGGGGTTGAAATTTTGAATACGCCCTAACTCAAAACATTTTGATATAAAGGTTTTGTTTTCCCATCAATTTAAGATAGTATTGAATTTTTACAATGTTTAGAGACCACGCGGAGCTCTGTAGGACAAACTGTTTGCTCCCCACGAGAATTTAAAGGAGAATCTGTCCCCTAAATTCTCTTCCTTGAATCACATGAAATGGGAGAACCTTAAACAATCATGCTTTCAAAACGGGACTCGCTGGCTCATTGGTTGCGAGTCAGACTCTCGCCTTAGGGTACCGGATTCTAACCTCACTCGCGTTGAGAAATTTTGTCCAATCCCATCGACTTTGATTTATTATTTTTATATTTACTTGCGATCGATGTTTCGCTCCATGTTGGATGGTGGTAACAATGGCAATGGCGTGTTTTTTGCAGACGAGTGATCTATATAGAAAATAATAAACCATTGTGTAATAATTTACAGCGTTTTGGATTATACTTACCTTGAAACGTAAACCAACAAACTTTTAGGGGGGGGTGCAACAATTTCTTGGTCGATTCCAAAGGTTCAATAATGAAAATAATGATCCAAAATAAAGTCCGATTTCAATGGAATAGTCAGGAATTGTGCGGGTTAGACCATAGATGGTCCCCTATGACTTTGATTGCCTCCAGATGGTTTTCTGCGTATGCGTGGATGTAGAACCTTCGTAACTAGCATAACTTCTACATATCAACTGCATTCAACAATAATTGGACAAAGGGAATTCAAGGAAGACCCGTTTTATGGTTTACCTACTGTTTCAAATGACGCTTTGAGGCTCCCTTAGTCATGATTCAATTTTGAGTTAACATCGAATCAATTTAAGTCAATAATCCTTTTATTATACATGATTGCTTCAGAGCCCACCTAGGTAGTGAAAGAATTGTTTCCAATTTTTCAAGGTAGAAAGAAAAATCTCCATCAATATCAAAATTTCCACTCGCGTTTTACGTTAGACCTTCCTGAAATATCTTGATTTCGTGTCCTGTATGTCTGTAACACGGATGTCTGTGGGTCTGAAAAATCTTTATAACGGGAAAAACTAGAGGAAGATATTATCCGGTTTCGGTGATGTTTTCAGAAATTCTGCGGGTTGGCGTTTAGATGGTTCCTTATGAAGAACATCACCTTCAGATAGTTGTAGCCTCTGCGCAAGCTCAAACATTAAACTCTTTTTTTAGCCATAACGTTTATATTTTCCTTCCGAATTCGATTAAATGCCTAGAATTTGTGTGGTTAAAAGGATTAGATTTCGAAGTTTTGAGGTTATCTACTATGCATCGGATCATATAGAAGCGGCTTTAGGATATGAAAAAGCTACGTGCCAAACCCACTAAATAAATCTGAGGTTGATGTAGAAAATATGCTGCTGCGTCCATAACTTCTTCATTGTTAGAAATTGGCGATCAATTCGTCTAAATATCCGCGAAATAGAGTTAATAGCTCGTTTTGTGGCTTCAAAACAATTTTCTGACTTTTCAAAAACGAGGAACACTAAGTTTCATGATTGTGTGACTGAACATTAGTTTTCCTAGCCAATGACTCAGATACCGTTTCTGTTCTGTGACCAAGCAGCCAAATAGATTTGTTCGGTGCAGAGGTCCAAATCAGGTTGCTCACGTTTCCGTGGTTTCCCAAGTAGCTACTATGGAGCAAATGACTCAGTGGGTCACCAAATATACTATTTTCTGAACCCCATAGAGAGGTATGCGGTATTAGATTGAATTAGTTCAGAAAACTGTTCTGAAGGAGGGTGCATGAAAAAGTTGATCTATGAGAAAACAGACTCTTCATTTGATTCATCACAATCACATAAATCTCAATTAATCAGACTGGTAAACGGGTACCTACTCGATAAAATCCACAAGTAGTTTGCATTTTTCTTCCGGTTCATGCTCCTGAAAGATGAACTGATTGTCAAATTGTGTATTTAAATATCATTGAATACTATGAAGGTATCAAAATGAATAACAGGTTGCACATTCGAAGAGAATATGGCTTTAACTCCCTATGCCCACACTCGTGGGCTTTAATCTTATATTTCTTAATCAACTTGGGTTCCCCCTTTCATTTCCAATTTTTCCCATAGGGATTCCCCTTCGACGCGAATATTTCCTATCCTCATGAGTCCGTCTTTTTTTTTTTTTTAATAACCGTGATAATAACTACGCAGAACCGAAATTTTTGCATGGAAAACTTCTCCTGTAGACGGAGGAAAAACCTTGAAATGTTCTGTTCGAGATGAGTGCTTGAATAAATTCTATTACAGTTTCCCTAATTGCTGGGGTTACTTGCCAAGTGCCTCATTTGTTTATTTTAATTCATTATCATTAGTTAGATTATCACTAAATGTCGTTCAGATTTGCAAAGGGCTTTCCAAAACTTCTCAAGAGTCGGTTATGGTTTACAATCATGAAATAATGTAAGAAATTAATAATACTCAGACATTTACTTTGGATGACCAACAATTTTTATAGTAGAGCCCATGGTGAACCCCTCTTCACTAAGGGGGATAGTCAATAAGTAGCCGTGAGCGGAATCATTCCAGTTCTGAACATCCCTTTGGGAGACAGCAAGTAAAATTCAACCTGAAATGGTTGTTAGTTCACTTTTCTTTAGTTACGTACTAAATTATCTAGTACTGTGTTATAGCTGATCGAGGACTGATGGCACAACAACAAGTGGCCCCGGTACAAGAGCGAATCGTTAATTCGAATCCAGATGCGGAAATCACAGAGGAACAAACGGATTACAGGTAAAATATGTTTTCAAATGCTATAGTTACGCAAATACAGGGTTTTCAGAAGGAGTCATCCATTAACTATATAACTAACTACCGAGTTACGATGTAGCGGGAAATGCTCGATATGACGTAGCGCCAAATAAGACCAGATAGATACAAATTCCATCTCACTTGAAATTTTATCTGTACCAAAATTGCTCTACCAATAATTAGAAGTGTTTGAATCTATTGGGTGATCATTAGAGGTTTTATATTAGTGAACTTGTCTTGTAGATTATTTCTACATTATACCTTAGTACCGATACAAAATATCCTACTGACTGCGCAAATTTGTTGTAATCCCGTTTACTGGAGCCTCTATTAGAACTTTAAGAAACTTAGCGATAAAATTCATCTTGCACAAAACGCGGGGGGGAAAGAGACTACTTTTAGGTCACTGACCATACAAAAGTGAATCCACCCCTCTCCTCCCATGTTCCATTTTACATCCAAGTCAGTTCCTTCACGTATCAGCAGCAAGGTATGGTCCACGTATCATGGCGTCTGTAGGTAGTGGTCAAGGCACATCCTTTTTTGGTAGCCGTGTATGAAAATCCCCTTTTTAGGACGTCCCACGGTAGGATTTGGGCGTCCTCATGCGATCGATCTGGGGTGAAGTTGGACAACACTCAACAGAAAAAAAAATCGCACACTAATCCGTTTCGGACCATTCTGAATCCAAATCCGCGAAAAAACATATTGTTTAGTAATGCATGCATTCCAGGGGACGTCCCATTGGATAAGCGGTAGATCAATGTAAACCAGTTGGTAAGCGACATAACTGTTTCACTCGATGTAATTTATTTGGTATTTCAGGCAATAAATAGTGGTCTCCCCCCCCATCACCCTTATCCTCCATATCGTTTCTAGCGGCATGGGAGCATCGAATTTGAAAAGCTTTTGAAAATCCATGATCTACTAAAGGTACCCAACATAAAAATTCGAGTTCACCCATCCCCACCCCTCCACCAATGCTGCCAGTCTGGCACCAAAGCGAAAATACGTCGTAACGTTGAACATTCATCTATTAGTTATAGTAGGCAGTCCGTCGAGGTTCACATCCGTAATCAAGGTGAAACGCAAAAAAAAAAAGCAGTTTATGGTGTCCTGGCACCATGGTGGCACCATTATTAGTTCCATGGTGATAAAGAGAATAACTCATGAAAATCCGAAGGTATAATAAGAATCTTTCCTCAATTTCAAAGCTTGGATACAATTAGTAAGCTATGAAGGAACCGAAATAATGAAAAGTCCGATATTTTGTGAATACCCCCCCCCCACTCATCCCCTCCCATGCTAATTTGGATACTCTGGTGAATATGGAAGATTTTTGCCTACAAGATTATGCCTGCAAACGTACGTTTTTTAATCATTAACCCCCCTTTCCCCCTCTTAAAAGGCAAAATTCGAAATTCCGGCGACGTAGAGCACATCTAGATAGATTTCCGCGCCGAATAATAAAAGAACCACGGAAATCAGTTGGAAATTGAAGCCGGGTCAAAGTACACAAGATTATGCCCGAAAACGCACGTTTTTTGAGCATCAACCCCCCCTTCCCCTTTCTCTCCTGAAAAAGAAAAATTCGAAATTCCGGCGACGTAGTGCACAACTAGATAGTTTTCCGCGTAGAATAAAAAAGAACAAAGAAAATCGGTTGAAAACTAAGGCCTGTGCAGACGACACAAGATTTTGTCACACACACGCACACCTACACTCACAGAGACCTGCACCTATGGTTTTTTTAAAGGATTTGGATTCATAATGGTCTGAAACGGATTAGTGTGTGGTTATTTTTTTTCTGTTGAGTGTTGTCCAACTTCACCCCAGATCGATCGCGTAAGGACGCCCAAGTCTCACTGTGGGTCCTAAAAAAAACTAGCCGGTTCGATAAAATACCTATCGGTATTTTGATATAGATATCAAACTGGATACTTTAATACAAATATTTTTGGAGATGATAGTTGGTTTCATACACGTTTGGATTTTAACTTCCCTTGGGCTCATATTGCAAATCTTCATTTTTATGTATTTGGAGACCATCACTTGCTGAATAACTTCGTTAGGTTATTTTGACTACTATAAGCGAAATCGGACGCTAGGTTGTGAGACATTCCTTGTGTTTAGATAATTTTTTCCCGTGAAAAAATTCTGAGGATGGTAGTTCCATGAAGGATTTCCCATTCTTTTCGTGGCAAGTTGGCGGTCAACAACTTTTACCGCTTAGTGGATTGGATGAATTAACCCTGTTTCTTTCATAACATTGGTGCACTAATTTGTTAACAATTGTAATATGCAAATCTTATTTTTTTTCAGTGAAAGCAAGGGGAAAGAGCAAGGAGTACCGTGCACGATTGGACGGTTGTTCTTTCTAACTGAAAAGGGAAGGCTGATGAGATGTGACACCGACAATCTCTCTGTCGAAGAACAAACCTTCTCAGCACAGGATTCACCGCCTCATTTCCTCTTACCAGGTTTACCCAGTGTCGGGCTGGCGGCGTTTTATTCTGGATCAAGACTACCTGGGATTGTACAAAATCTGAACATCCAAGGCACCGGAGGAATAGATGGAAGGAAACCAGTAGTAATCAAACCAAAGCCGGAAATAGTTGATCCTGTGCCAATCGAGCCCGTGGTGGTGAAACCCATCAAGCCCTTATTTGTGAAGCCCATCAAGCCCCTGGTGTTGAAGCCCATACACAAGCCTAAGCCAGTACATAAGCCATTGGTTCATAAACATCCTCATCAAACCCATCACCATGGGCTTCTTCATGTTTCTGTACCAGGGCTAACATTTTATCATCAGACAGGTCTCGATTCTGTAAATCATGAGGGACAGTTGCGAGAGGATGGTCTCGGTTGGAATCCAACTCTTATACCTAGATACCCCTACTGGTATTTCAGGCCACCGCATAGGGAAGCATTCATTCAAAAGCTGCCTACTGGTGCAGAAAGAGTCCTGGCAAGTTTGAATCCAGCTGCGAACCTTGATCGCACCGTATCTGATGACTTGAAGGAAGACGAGGAATCGATGGGAAGTGATGGTAATTACAATAAATCAATCGAACACACATTGATTGGTGATTATCGGACACAAATGATGATCGACCAACCAAAGAATTTTTCTGTCAACGGGTCCAATTCAGAAATTGGCACTAATTCAACTGGTGAACGTAAAGAGGAACTTAAACCTACCGATAAACAAAATTTCGGTAACGCAACCGACTCAATTTACCGTGTACGAATTATTGCTGCGAATAATACATTAACTTCCGAACTCCACGAGCCTAGACTACAAGGAAATGAGATGAATGTTTCAACCACTGAACAGTTTACTAAGGAGCCGAACACTGAAAAACACATCGTTGAAGATGTTGAGTTGGAAGAAGGAGCTGAGGAAGGCTTGCAAAAAGAAGGCGTAGAGTCATCGCTGAGTGAAGGTCCAGATGTATTAGAAGACCCAAACGGGGAAGAAGGTAAACCATGAATTGTGTATTATTACATTCATCATCATTGATTGTCTTTAGCTGGATCTATCTTTCACATTTTGCTTCACACAACACCTGAGGTATGGGACTTGCACAAAACTGAAACAACAATTCAAAGGAAATCAAAACTAGTTAGTTCACCTGCCTGCCTTTCGATGCCCAACCTTCGTCAAATCTGCAATAAGATCCCGACGCCCGGACAGAATATTTGAATTTTTGCAGACATTTTCTAAATTACTTCATGACATAATATTTTCAGCCCGCATAAACCCTTGAAGCAAAGAATATAAATATTTTTTTTTTTTTTACATTTACTGAAAAGTTACGAAGTGGGAAGTGCCTATTCATTATCCAATGGCTACCAATTTGTTCCCGAAATGTTGGTATTAGGTAACCGAGGAGCTGTATGGGAAATTCAAACTAAAATGTCAATTACGTCGATTGGAGCATAATATGAGGGTCTAATGAAATATTTGAGTAAGAATCCTTAAGGGAAAGAACGATTAAGACGCTTTAATAGTGCATGGAAATTAGCACAAAGTATTGTCAAAAAGGAACCTGAAAAAAGTTGTGGAAACTACCGTAAGGGTTGTCATAACATTGAATAAGTACATCAACTAAAACAAATTTTTTTTTGTAACATTCTAAATAAATTGTTTGTTAGAGTTTTTATCGACCTCCTGAATTGGTAGGTTTTCCTCAAAAAACTTTGTTGAATTAAATCGCAATAAATTAATACAAATTCATGTATAAGTCGTGAAAACACATGAATTATAAGCTCCTGGGGTGACGAAAACGAGTTCCTATGAACAGTCATCACTTGAATTGACCAACATCAAAATACTCAATGCACAAAAACTCAGGCTTGAAATCAAAAATGTCATCCTTCATCAGGATAATTGGGAGATTTGTTTAGAAACTGTGACATTTATAGATATAATCTCGTATCAAACTCAAAAAGTATCTGTGATATTCCCTGATATCATAACACCTACAACGTGGGTAAAGCTCAACCAGCATAGAATAAGTCAAAACAATATTAACCCTTACGATTCATGGATATCACCGATGTTTCAGAATCAATTCACATCAGGAAAATTCGGGACGCGCCGGGGATTCCGATTGAAACGTTGAACGACCAACAAAACCCATCAAGCTCCATTCTCGACCGAAACACTTTGCTCAATATCATGTCATCCCTGAAAGAGCAGTACTTGAAGAACGCCGAACCGGACCAGAGGAAGTTGATAGAAGACGCCTTCGACAGGTATGAGGGTACGATAATTCATTCTTATAGTTCTTTTGCTCAATACACTGATAGATTTGAACGGTTTCTATTTCAACAACAATTTCAATATATCGATAATGGTGAAGTATTGATATCTACTGTAGATATCAATACAGGAAGTAACGTTACTTAGTCATTTATGCAATGACTTAGGATCGGTTTTCAACCAATTTTCGAAAGAAGTTCCCACGAAAAGATTTTTATTTTTCTTGTTATTGGGTGAAACTTCTATGCTGTCTCGATTTAACCCAAATAAGTTTGAATGACGGTACATACCCAAAATTGATTGAACAAGGAAATTCAATTAATATTCTCTGAAATGGATTTTCACGACAAAAATGCACTTTAAAATTTTACCTACTGTGCATAAATGATTGGAAACCTCATAAATTGAAAGGTATAGTAAACATCTTTTAACAATTGCAAAAATTACACGGTTTATCACACACTACGTCAGTAGCACAGGGCATTTTTGGTTTATTTTTTTCACTAATGAACCTTTAGAATCGACCAAGGAAACAAAATTTAACCCCTCATCCCCCTCCCAAATTGTTGGGTTACGTTTCAAGGTACGTAGAGTCAGAAAATGGAATAAAAATGTTGCCTTCCGTACACGGCACTTTCCTTAGTTCCCATGAACCGATTTTGATGAAATTTGGTATAACATATTCCAAACCGTAAGTTCAACCCTTAAGTTCTCACGGGGAGCGATTGGTTGGTAGCTACAGAGCTCTGGATGGTCTCATTCGATTCTAAAAGTTCGATAATATTTTAAATGTATGAAAAAACAACACCTTTATTTCGGATGTTTTTGAGCTAGGGCGTTTTGAAAAATTCAGCCCTTATTTTTCACCCCTAAGAACCAAATCAACGTCAACCAAAAGCTTCGGAGCACAACTAGACCCCATATCCAGCTCATTTACCAAATTTCATCTAGATCGGTCCATGGGAACTAAGGAAAATGCCGCGGACGGGGGGCCATATTTGTGTTCGATTTTTGGATTCTACGTACCTTGAAACGTAAACCAAAAAATTTTGAGGGTGGTTAAACTTGTTTTTTTTTTTTTTGGTCGATTCCAAAGGTTTATTATTGAAAATGATGAACCAAAATCGTTGCTATTTCAAATTTATAATTATAAAAAAAATCCTGTATATCAAATGTTTTTGAACAAGGGCGTTTTGAAAATATTTATCTCCCACCTTCTAGCCCTTCAGCGATTCAGAATAACCAAAAGCTTCGGAGCACAACTACAGATGGAGCCGCTATACCAAATTATCATTAAAATCAGTCCATGGGAATATTTCTTGGATTAGTGCTTCTGTATGGTGTACAGGGTAAGGCGGAAGGACGGAAAGATTAGATTTTTGGATTCTACACAAAAGGTGGCCCTTTATTGATTCCAATGTCTTACCATTGGAAATAATAAAGCCAAAAGAGCTCTTCAACTCTGAATACAAAGAAACCCCAATTTGTAGAGAAAAGCTGCCAATGAAACGAGTTGAACTTTTCTCTTTGAACTTCAGCGATTTTGGTGGATTTTTTCTCCAAACAGCGGGTGTGATTCAATTATCTCTCCAATTATATTTTCTCGTATAGGAATGACAGCCTTTTGTAAAATCGCGCAATCTTCTATTGTCTACCAGTACATCTTCCCGTAGAAAAACTATCCTGGAACTCTACCGACGAACAAGACGGCCGACGAATGAAAATAGCAGTTAGTTGACGAGATAACTAGTAATAAAAATAAATTTAACCAGTCACAATCATAATAAATGTCCTTCGCTAAAAAACTTGTTGAGCTGGAAAATATCATTTTCTCAATAGACTTTTTTTTGAGTTAGAGGGTTTTGGCTTCCCTCATTCTACCCCTTACTAGAAACTGACTCTGACTTTGTTTTCACTATTAGAACTCAAACAAGACTTACATAGATATCAAATATCAACAATTTTGGTCCATATAAGTAAGGAAAGTGATGAGTAATCGGACGATCAAAATCGGTCCACCGTTCAAACGTTGAGCACAGTTGCGCACTACCCACAATGTTTTAACACAGCCTCTTCTCTTCCGACAGACGAATTGTATGACTGAATCAAAATTTGTGGATACTGGTTGAGCGGTTTGGCTGTAATCGGTTCCGGAAAAAATGACCACGTTGGTCCGAGTGGCTGAGACTTTTTTGGAAATTCCCATCAAAATCAGCATAATTTCAAAGATACGCACAGCGCAATATGTTCAAAAATAAAATACTTTCTAGATTATCGTTTTAACCATGCATTTGTCTGTAATTGGTTCCATCAGACTAACAGATGAATTCAAACATTTTTCAATGATCCGTCCGCTATGCAGTAAAGTTGCGTTCCACTTCATGGCCGTCCTCTTTCGCTTCTCCAGATGATAAATGCCTCTTCGAAAAAGCGAAACCCACATGTAGTCTCTCGTATGCCTAATTTGATAAGTCCCTTTTCGACTGTATAAGTTTTCATATTTGATGAAGAACACGAGTGAAGCATTATCCACCATTATTTATTTTTCAGGCTGCACTGCTCAGTGCGAGATATGAAGAAACTTGATGAGCGGCCGTCGGGGAAGAAGATTGATGGTCCTAAAAAAGCAGCTCTCAAATTGTTGGCCGAAAGGGCACAACCGTTGATAGAGGAACCGGATTATTATAGCGATGCTACGGACGATGTTAGTGCAGAGCCTTCCTTCCTTGAACTCCTTAACGTGGCCACAAAACACAAAGGAAAGCAGTCAATAGACGGCGAATGATTCAAATTCATTTAGACTGAAAACTCAGAGTCCAATAATATTGACAACTCCACCAATGTTCGAGTGCAAGTCATGAAATTCCGTTGATTTAATTCAGTCAGCTTTGAGTGACACATTAAGAGACGCAAAGTATTGCTAAACGAATGAGAACTTTGGTGAGGCCCTCTTTTTCGAAATCTATAATTTTAAATGATGCCAATTCCAAGGGAATTGATGACCGTCAGCTATTGTCTTATTTCCTGTTTTTCCAGATTCTTGAACAAATTTAGAAATGTGACGTTTCTTGGTATAGTTTCAGGAATTTTGAAAGGAATTCAATTCATGCATTTGGTTCATTAAGTAAACTCAGGGATTTTCACATTCCATTAAAAGTTCATCCAGGTAGTTTTATTTAAATATTTGATGCGCCTTAAAATATTTAAAAAAACCACAAAGCCATCAAAATCATAATTTTCTCAAAGCCCTGGTTTGAAATATTTTATGAATTTCACGTATGCCATTCGAAACCAATTGCATTTCGTTAGAAAAAAATTTATTATTAAATCTTGAAAAATGTAACAAACTGTTGTAGTAATCAAAAATAACATTAGGTACGTAGTCGTGTAAAATGTTAAATTCGTGCTTCATTAAAACTTTATAACAGTAGGTCACTATTCTGACCTTCGTTCCCATGGAGGCAAGTTTTTGGGAAACATTTTAAAAGTTAATGATTGTGATCGTTGAGAATGATTTGAAAGCTTATCACTGAGTAACAAGAGGTCAGGTTATTGTAAACGACTATTATGTCAATGTTGCAATCAGAAGTTTTCGACTGTGAATAATTATGGTTCATCGCAGATTTTGCGAAAACATTAATTAGAGTTTGTGTAATCACGATTTTACACTATGTACATAGTTTTGGACGCAGGTCACTGGTTTTGGACGAACTTTGGTAGTTTGAGTAGGTGATCATATATATTTTTGTTAGTTGACGTTGTAGTACCTTACTACTCAAACAACGATCGGTAAACTATTTGCAGTACAATAATATGTTGTTAACTTATATTTTAGAAGCTATTATACAAGTACGTAGTGTCAATTTTAGAAAACGGATTAAACCTTCAAGTGAGTTTTGCAATGTATTTTCACAGCTTCTTGAATAATTATTCATAGCTATCTATAATGTATAATTCTTGAGGAATTATGATCTGTCTGTAAACTTATTATTTATTTGTTAATAGCAAATAGAAACTGTAATATAGTAGCTTTGAGTCGACTCACTGTTAATAACCCTCATTCTTAGATCATTCCCGTCGTCATGGTCAAACCCTATGTTCCATACATAATTCATGCATAGAATCTAACGTGTTACAAAAAACAATAACCGGATAAACTCCGGTTTCATTTCTTTTGAATTATTCATCATCGTCTGAAACTGAAGCTTTCTGGATCATATAACCACATAACCGTATTTACCAAATTGCATCGTACTACACTCTTCTGATTTCATTTCATGAATTTTACTCAGAGGAGTGTTTACCAAATTGCAGCAATAGCAATATTGGACGTACAGCAAAGAAGTAGGTCCATCGTATGCAGCTGTGCAATGAACCAAATTTCTGTGCTGTAGAGTGAATGGTTGGGATGAAACCAACCAGAGAACCCGAGATGACCCCTCCTTCATCTCCCTTATACCTTGGATTGAATTGTCACGACAATAATTTCAAAATTTCCATGAATAAATTGATCCTTTTGAGCAGAATCCTAGTAAACAGTAACATGAATTTTGACCGATGTTTTCACGATATTGACTGAAAATTATGATTTCACATTCATTCCCTCATATAATACTACTCTACAGATGTATAGCGCGGAGAACCGTGAAGTTTTTGCACTTTTGGTTTATTATTTTCAATGATGAACCTTTGAAATCTAGCAAGAAAAAAATTGTAACGTTATATTTGGAAAAATTGGGGCAAGACATTTTCAAAACGTAATAGTTCAAAACCTTGCATAACCATTTTTCTCAGGGCTATATTTGTTCGATTTTAATGATTCCAGCGGCAATATTTCAGTCTTTTCAATTCCCTAGGTCCGTGTACTAATGAATTTCTAAAATCCTTTAAAATTTCCAATTTTAGTACAACTTTTAAACTTTTTGCCCCTTTGATTTGGCTAAATACTGACCCGCAACGAGGAATGAACGGCGACCGACTGAGACCCCCAAATGTTTAAACACCCAGATGTTGTTAAACAATGTTTTAACCATAACTTCTAAACTATGATGTTTATATGCCAGGGAAATTTATGGAATAGCTTGAATTTGCTACAACTTGATACTATTTGGAGTTTCGTAGGTTGAATATTTTGCAAAACCACATTTAGGGAGAAAAAAGACAGGGGAATTGAAAGGACATTTTCATTCAACTTCAATTCGAAACCTTCATAGTTTTCTTAAAAAGAGTATCAAAAACGCTGCAAATTATTACACAATGGTTTATTATTTTTTATTCTTCTATATAGATCAATCGTCTGCTACGCCACCAACCAACATGGAGAAAAACATCGATCGCATTTCGGTCAGCTTTAATTTCAACGGAGATTAGGCCTCTATTGTGATTCACACTCGTGTTTCTGATTTATAGTAAGTCCAAACTTTAAATTCTTGTAGTGAGCGAACGGTTTGTCCTACAGAGCTCCGGGTGGTCTCAAAAAATTTTAAAAATTCTATAAAATCTTAAATTGAAGGAAAAACAATACCTTTACATCGAAATTTTTTGACTTAGGGCGTTTTCAAAATTTCAAAATTGATTTTGGATCCCTTAGAAGTGACCTACATCAACCAAAATCTTCGGGGCACAACTAGATCCCAAATGGAGCCTACATACAAAATTTCATCAAAATCGGTCAATGCTAAGTGGCAAAAGTGCCGCGTACGGCGGACGGACGGCCGAATTTTTATTCGATTTTTTATTCGATTTTTCGATTCTACGTACCTTGAAACGTATAAACCATCAAATTTTGAGGGGGTGTTGAAAACATTTTTTTCTTGGTCGATTCCAAAGGTTCTTCATTGAAAATAATAAACCAAAATGTAGAAGCTATGGCTGTTACAACGTTTTCACGTTTGCGAAGGCGATGGTTTTTAATATTTTCGCTGAAATGCAATCAGAATCGGACAATAACTTTTTATAGTTCTGCCCGTATAAAGAATTTCATGGTAGACAAAAAAAATCGTTCCACTAGGTCAAAATTCGAAACCGAAGTTCAAATTTTGATTTTTAACATTATTTTCTTAACCTCGAAAAGGGATGACTTTGTTAATGGGTTCCCTGTTGTCCATGGGACGTCCTCGTCGGCTAGGTCGAGCATGATTGCCCCAAAATGCCTAGCATGAGCAATATATGCTTAGGATCGAACACTTCAGCTCTGTTTTTAAGTAAGTTAATCACTGAAGCTCTGTATGACCACTGTAGTTGCATGTTTCTTGTACTTGACTCCATTAACCTTCATCAGAATCTCACCAATAGATGATACCTGCTCCTGGCTGGATTCAGGCTTCAAGAAAATCTTTGCCAGCGGACTTTTCTGTACAAAATCGATTGAGTAATTATTATAGCAGGTGCAAATTTTAAGATTTCGAGTTCTCCTGAAATTTCATTTTGAAACATATCTTTCAATTTACAACTACACATAATAATATTATGTGTAGTTGTTAATTGAAACTCATATCTTATATTATAAGATATGAGGTTGTAAGAGACTTTGTACCCTGTATTGTCTAATAATAATTCGTAGTATGGTACTAAGTAGTTATATAGGTAGGTACCTGTTTTTACTCGATGACGAATTATTGGCACTGTTCGGTGAGGCGGAGACATTGTTTGTGGATGCGTTGATTGAAGTTCTATCTTCATGAAACCTGTGGACAGAAATAAGTTGGAATAACAATGGTGATAATAATGAATTCGGAGATTTATCAAACCGACATCTTCAAAAACAAACGCTCCAAATTATTACTCGATGGTTCTGCATTTATCCATTTAGATTATGAATCTATACTTATTCTTGATTGGTCAAGAGAAATCACATTCGCGTTTTTCCGAAATTTTTCGGTTTGAGGACTACTTAAACCTTCGTATATTTCATTATCCGAAAACTCCTATTATAAAGTAACCTTCGTTAGTCATGAATCGTTCCGGTGGATCAATAATCCCTCAGTGGTCTGTTGCGGAAATTCAAAATATCCAAATGTTGGTTCCTACGTAAACCACCTTCCTTTAAGGGGGTCTCAGTCGGTCGTTGTTCGTTCCTAGTATTTCGCGATATTGAAGGGACAAAGACTTGAAACGTCGTACCTATATTTGAAATTTAAAATGATTTAAAAAATTTATTAGTGTACGGCCCTAAGGAAATAAAAAACTGAAATATTGCCGCCGGAACCATCAAAATCGAACAATAATTGACAAAGAAAAGCGCTGCAAATTATTACACGAAGGTTTATTATTTTTCTATATACATCACTCGTCTGCAAAGAACACGGCTTTGCCATTTTGCCACCAACCAACTTGAAGAAAAATATCGATCGCATTTCGGTCAGCTAACATTTGGACGGAGATTAGGCCTCTTTAGCAATTCACACTCGTGTTTCTGATTAACCGTAAGTCCAATCCTTAAATTCTCGTAGGTAACGAACGGTTTGTCCTACATGGCTCCGCGTGGCCTCTAAAAAATCTGTACTATCTTAAATTGATGGAAAAACAATACCTTTATATCAAAATTTTTTGAGTTAGGGCGTTTTCGCGGCACAACCAGGCCCGAAACGGAGCTTACATACCAAATTTTATCAAATTCGGTCAATGCTAAGTGGGGAAAGTGCCGCATACGGCGGAAGAACGGCCAAATTTTTATTCGATTTCTGGATTCTACGTACCTTGAAACGTAAACCAACAAATTTTGAGGGGGTTAAACGAACTTTTTTTTGGTCGATTCCAAAGGTTCATTATTGAAAATAATAGACCAAAATTGGGAAAACTACTGAATAAACGGGTTTTCCCATGTTTTTCCCGTATTTCTCTGGCAATTATTGTTTGATTTTGTTGATTCCAGCGGCACTATTTTAGTTTTCAACTCCCTACGGGCGTGCACTAATGAATTTATAGAATCCTTTGAAATTTCAAATTTAGGTACAACTTTTTAAGTTTTTACGCCTTCAATTCCGTGAAGTAGGTACTGACCCGGAACGAGGAACGATCGGCGACCGACTGAGACCCCCTTAATTTTCTCGTAGTTTCGAAAATATCACAAGAATGTTCCGAATGCGCTTTCAAAACTTCAATTAGTTGACAGTTAATCTGATTAGGAAGAGGACTGATTGGTTTAATCGCATTTCATCCTCATCTCATACGTTGCATCGTATTTTTTTTTTTTTTGCATTTTTATGGGAAACGGAAGTGAATCCCCTAGAAAAACCAAACATCACATTAGTTAACGTTTTGCGGTCGTAAGGCATGTGTGACATGCGGCCCTTGTTAGCCTGGACGTCATCTTTTGACGAGGTTGAATGGCTACTGGACGTATGGCATATGAGACATGCACTTGTTGTCAGCTCGATTTAGACGTGTGGCATGCAGGTGCTTTTGACGAGGTTGAATGGCTACTGGACGTATGACATGTGTGACATGCAGCCGCAATTATTCTCAATCACTCACTCCTACAAACTTCTATGTGATTTCTGGGAAGTGTTTACTCATCTCAAATCTTTATCGACAAAATGCTTTAATAATTCGGGCTGCAACACTTTTCTGCTTCCTCCAAATTATTAAATTACTCACCTAACGGGAAACTCGTTGCAGCTGGGAACGTTGCAGTTGTGATCATAATCCTTTTTTCAACTCTTTTATTCAATCAGTCACACAAATATTTGCGAAAACCTTTGTATTTTTGGCTCATTTTATCTAAATATTTATTTTCACAAGTTTGCATCAATTTATTTTATTTTATTTCAAACACGCCGGTTCTGGGCATATTTTAATTTTCAAATAGTTCTTACAAGAAACTAGCAGCTCTTCATTATTATTTATTACTTTTAATGCTCTTCAATTTATTTGTCATAGTTCATGATATCGGTTTGACGGATACCCCACAGTACTCTTGGTTTATCAAACGGAAAATGCGGGTCCTGACTTGGGTGTACTCGTCGCGTTTTCAGTGTTATTCTACCTAAGCCATTGAATTGAGGTTGTTACATTTTTACAGCGTGCATCTAAGGTAAGTAACACAATTTGATCAAATATGAAAGAATTCCGCCGATCAGAACCCATGAAAATGGTCCAATGAAAAACTATTAAAAGCGAGTGTTAAATTTGACCTCATTTTAAGAGTGAAATAGTAATAAATTTAGAGGAGTTGAAAAAAATAACTTGATCAGAGGGTCCAGCCATTCATCAAGATTACAAATCAGTCGGGGAAGTTTGGAAAATTTGACTCAATTTGGAACACTAACAATATTAAATATTGTATTTAAATATAGAAATATAGAAATTTTCTAAAAGTGTTCTGAAAGTCCGATATCGATGTAAATACCACGACGTCCAGGCTAACTCATCATCGCAGAATAAAATTCGTCCTAGGTAGCAAATGGCGGCTGACATGTGACACATACCATACGACCGCAATGCTTGATTCATCTGGTAAAGTCTTGCGTCCTCGAAAGGTTGAGACTCTTGGATTAGCAGAACCAGTATATCTCTGTAGGTTGTGGTCAAGGCACATCCATATTTGGTAGCCGTGTATGAAAATCCCATTTTTAGGACGTCCCACTGTAGGACTTGGGCGTCCTTTTGCGATCGATCTGGGGTAAAGTTGGACCACACTCAACAGAGAAAAGAATAATCACACACTAATCCGTTTCCGGCCATTCTGAATCCAAATCCGCGAAAAAAAACATGATGTTTAGTAATGCATGCATTCCAGTAGACGACCCATTGGATAAGATTAGATCTTTAAACCAGTTGTTAAACCAGCTAGATTAGAGTTTAAACCAGTTGGTAAACGATGAAACTTGTTACTCGATGTAATTTATTTAGTACTTTAGGCTGGAAATATTGGTCTCCCACACTCACCATTATCCACCATAACATTTCTAGCGGCATGGGAGCCTCGAATTTGAAGAGCATTTTGAAATCGTAACGTTAAACTAATGTGAACCGTCGAAGTTCACATCTGTATTCAGTGTGCACAACGTCGCCGGAATTTTAATTTTTGCGTTGTAAAGGGGGAGAAGGGGGGTTGATACTTAAAAAGTGCGTTTGCGGGCATAATCTTGAAAACTCTGCCCAGACCTAAATTTCCAACTGGTTTGCGTGTTTCTTTTTTCGTTCGGCTCAGAAATCTTTAAAATAGCTCACTATTTCACCAAAGTATCAAAATTCGCATGGTGAGGGGGCGAGTGGGGGATATTATTGACAAAATATCCGAATTTTCAATATTTCAGTTCCTTTATTGCTTACTAATTGTATCCAAGCTTTAAAATTGAGGAAAAATTCTCATTACACCTCCGGATTTTCAATTATTATTCTCTGTTCTACCATGGAACTAATAGTGGTGGCACCATAAACTGTTTATTTCGCGGGGTTTTTTTGTGTTTCAACTTGAATACGGAAATGATCTTCGACGGACTGCCTACCAAAACAAATAGATGAAAATTCAATCTTACGACATATTTCCGCTTTGGTGCCAGATTGTATATGTGTGTGTGTGGGGGGGGGGGGGTGAACTTGAATTCGCACGGAGAGGGGGGACCACTATTTCTTGCCTAAAGTACAGTGCTACGATTGAAAGAAAGCGGCCGGCCGATTTCCCGCAGGGCATACCTTCTAACATAGCCGACTACCTGTTCCAAAATCTTTGGTAGCTTGGTGAGTCAGACTGGGAAAAAGGCCGAGCCTCGGTACCTCTGACTTCCGCTATCCGGGTATTGAGCCAGTCGAGTCATAATAAGGTGTGTTCAGGCTGGGGAAACCACCATCCGTTTAGTGGGAAACCCAGTTTCTTAAAGCCATTTGTAAAAGTAAAAAAAAAAAACAAATTGTTTAGTAATGCATGCATTCCAGGGGACGTCCCATTGGATAAGCATTAGATCAGTTTAACCTGTTGTTAAGTGATAAAACTGTTTCACTCGATGTAATTTATTTATTACTTTAGGCAAGAAATACTGACCCCCCCCCCACCATTATCCACCTTAACATTTCTAGCGGCGTGGGAGCCTCGAATCTGAAGAGCATTTTAAAATCCATGATCTACGATACCCAACATGCGAATTCGAGTTCACCCCCCCCACCTCCCCAACGCCAACAATGGTGCCAGTCTGGCACCAAAGCGGAAATACGTCGTAACATTGAACTTTCATCTGTTAGTTTTGGTAGGCAGTCCGTCGAAGTTCGCATCCGTATTCAAGGTGAAACACAAAAAAAAAAAAAAACACGAAATAAGCGGTTTATGGCATCATGGCACCATGTCCTGGCACCATGGTGGTACAGAGAATAATTCATGAAAATTCGGAGGTATAATGAGAATTTTTCCTCAATTTCAAAGCTGGGGTACAATTAATAAGCAGTAAAGGAACCAAAATATTGAAAAATCGTATATTTTTTAAATATTATCCCCCCACTCACCCCTTCCCCTTGCGAATTTTGGTACTCTGGTAAAATCATGTACAACTCGGAAGTTATTTGAGTCAAACAAAAAAAGAAACACGCAAATCGGTTGGAAATTGAGGCCTGGGCAGAGTTAACAAGATTATTCACGCAAACGCACGCTTTTTAAGCAATAACCCCCCCTTTCCCCCTCTTAAAAAGCAAAATCCAAAATTCCGGCGCCGTAGTGCACAGCTAGATAGTATTTTGCGTCAAACGAAAAAAGAACCACGAAAATCGTTTGAGAACTAAGGCCTGGGCAGAGTACACAAGATTATGCCCAAAAACGCACGTTTTTCAAGCATTAACCCCCCCTTTCCCCCCCTTAAAAGGCAAAATTCGAAATTCCGGCGACGTAGTGCACAACTAGATAGTTTTCCGCGACGAACAAAAAAAGAACCAGGAAAATCGGTTGAGAACTAAGGCCTGGGCAGAGTACACAAGATTTTGCTACACACACACACACACACATACACCTATGGTTTTTCTCGCGGATTTGGATTCAGAATGGTCTAAAACGGATTACTGTGTGGTTATTTTTTTTTTCTGTTGAGTGTTGTCCTCCTTCACCCCAGATCGACCACATAAGGAAGCCCAAGTCTTACTGTGGGACGTCCTAAAAAACGTCTGCCAAGTGGGTGTGGCACATAGCTTCCTCGTATCCATAACCGGATTATATAGATGATCCGATGCATAGTAGTTAATCTCAAAACACCAATCTCCAAGTACCTTTCACTACCCTCATAGGGGACCATCTACACGCTACTCTGGATAATCCTAGAAAATTTCATCAAATTCGGATGAAAAATGTAAGTGAGTCACTACTCAAAAAATCAAAACATTTCTGGGTACGGCTGGGAGTCGTACCCGTGACCCTTTGCTAGTAGTTTGCCTCGCTGCGAATGTGCTACGGGCGCCAGACAGTAGACGTTGTAGAATGTGAAATTCTGACGTACACACGGCTGTTACACGGATTTTACGTTCGCGCATGCGCATCGGCTACTATCAGTCCGGGGGTGATGATTTTCATGGGGGACCATTTACAATCTAATCCGCATAATCCCTGAAAATTTCATTGAAATGGGATGGAAAATGTAGAAGTTATGGCCGTTACAAGGAAATTCACGTTTGCGCATGCGCAGTCGCTTCTATCAGTCCGGGGATGATGATTTTCATAGGAGATCATCTAAATACTAATCTGTAACTTCTCTGAAATTTTATTGAAATCGGATGGAAAATGTAGAAGTTATGGCCGTTACAAGGAATTCACGTTTGCGCATACGCAGTCGCTTCTATCAGTCCGGAGATGATGATTTTCATAGGGGACCATCTACACACCAACCCGCACAATCCCTGAAAATTTCATCGAAATTGGACAATAACTTCGTATAATTATGAGCGTTACAAGGAATTCATGACAGACACACAGACACGGAACCAAAATTGTTCAGAAAGGTCTAAAACGCAAAACGCGAGTGAAAATTTTGAATTTGGAGAACTTTTTTTTTCATCCTTGAAAAGTGAAAACAAAGCTTCCGCTACCTTGGTAGACTCGGAAGCAAAATAAATCAAAGTCAACAATTATAATTTTTTCGAAAATCGCCATTTTTCAGGCTAACGATTCCCTCGTAAAAAGTACCGCTATCGTGGTGCACTTGACGGGGAAAACCCCTCCAAGATTTCAACTTTCCAACAGTATGTCAGTTTTAAGGTTTAAGTGGCAAGTCGACCAAGTAGAGTCGACCAAGTATTGCTGCCTTCAATTTTCAAGGATTGCAATAAAAAGTCCATCAAATTAAATTTCCACTCGTATTTTACGTTTTGAACCTTCCTAAACAATTTTGGTACCTTGTCTGTCCATCTGACAGTCGGTCTGCCTGTCTAAAGTCCTTGTAGATGGGAAAAGCAATACGAAGCTACTGTCCGATTTCGATGTAATTTTCGGCGAAGTTCTCTATGAAAATGAGAGTCTAAGCCTTACACTTTCAAAATTAAATTCTAAATTTTTAAATTTTTCTCGAAAATTACCACTTTTTGGTTCATTATTTCAATAATAAGCCTTTGGTATCGAGCAAGAAAAAAATGTTAACCTCTCTCAAAATTGTTGAATTGTTTGCCCGTAATAAGTAGCGCTATCGCTGGGCCACTCAACGGACAAAACTACCCCGGGATCACATCTTTTCTACGTTAAGAATCAGTTTTTCGTTTAACTAGAATAAACATAATGAAACTGACTTTTTGTAGCAGATGAATAGCATTGAAGAGTTTCATTAACAATAATATTTTTTTTACAACAATTATTGACTTTCCACTCCGATAATGAGTGTCCTTCATTGTACCTACCAACACTCTCTGGTATTAGCTATGTTACAATGACAAAATTTTCTGCCGATTGTTCTTTAATTTTATTTTAGTTCCATTTTTTAAATCAAAATGAACGGTTTTTCCGTTGAGTGGCCCGCGGTAGCACAACTTATTCCAGGTTAACAATAAACTTAAAAAATGGTAATTTCTAAAAAAAAAATTAAAATTTTTGAATTTGATTTCGAAAATTTAATGCTTTGACTTTGATTTTCATGTAGAACATCGCCGAAAATTACATCAAAATCGGACAGTAGCTTCGTATTGCTTTTGCCATCTACAAGGACCTTCAGACAGACAGACCGACTGTCAGATGGACAGACAAGGTACCAAAATTGTTTAGAAAGGTTCAAAACGTAGAATACGAGAGGAAATTTAATTTGATGGACTTTTTATTGCAATCCTTGAAAATTGAAGGCAACAATACTTGGTCGACTCTCTAGCGGAATATGCCTAAAGAAACACTTTTTTTTCGCATAAAACTCAATTTTTTCAAGAAACGTTACCTTGAAACTGACATACCGTTGGAAAGTTGAGATCTTGGGGTAGTTTTTCCCGTCAAGTGCACCACGATAGCGGTATTTTTTTACGGGGGAATCGTTAGCCTGAAAAATGGCGATTTGCGAAAAAAAATTATAAATGTTGACTTGGATTTATTTTTTAATTTTACAAATGGCTTTGACTTTAACTTCAGAAACTGGATTTCCCAATAAACGGATAGGAAATTTAACGCTCTGTCCAACGGTGTACTCAGATTTGAAGTAGCATGAGAATTAAGGGAGTTATGACCATTTTAGTGCTGCTTGGTCGAAAATACGAATAAAAACTTTAAAGTGGAAAAAAAAAGAATTTTGAGCGGGTTAAGAAAAAATGCTATGAGATATTTTTTGTTGCAAATTAGTTGTAAAATTGATCCTTGAAGTTTGGTCCATCCAAATGGTTGACACCATGTATAATTGGGAACCACTGCCTGGAAGTAAATCCCGAAACCGGGCCGACCACGAACGGTCCGTAATAAACACACCTTCCACTTCGTCATTGGTCGGTATTCAACACCCTCGGTCTCATTTTTCCCTGGCACGAGTGACAGGTAGAAGGACGACGTTTTTGGGACTGTAATACACATGGACACTTGACCAAGCCAGCCGCTTTCTTTCAATCGTAACACTGTACTAAATTAATTACATCGAGTGAAACAGTTTCATCGCTTACCAACTGGTCTAAGTTGATCTACCGCTTATCCAATGGGACGTCCCCTGGAATGCATGCGTTACTAAATTATATGTTTTTTAGGGGAGCACTCAGGTGAGTCGGGAGCGCTGGCGTCACTCTTCTACGGGATCTCTGTGGTGCTTTTTCACGCCCTTGGGAGCACTCGGCGGTCTCCCAGAGATGGACTGGCTTGAGCACAGAGTAAGTACTGGAGACAAGCTGACAGAGGAGAAATCTGATGTTAAAATGGCGTGCAAGCATTTTTGAGGCTGCCTCAGTTGCTTTTTTTTTCATTTAGATTTGCAAGAATTACTTGCAACAGCCAATGTTGGCCCCATCGCCAGTAGTCCAAATGTTCAATCGACAACTGCCACCCATAGAAACATTTGAAACCCAGTGTATTATTGAAAATCGCTTGATTTTTTTCGTACATATCGCGAACATAACTAAATATTTTCAAATTAATTACTTAGATGCGGCCGGTAACGCACCAAGGAGAAAAATATGTGATAAACAAGGTGACTTGTTGTGATGAGGTTGGGAACAAACGATCATGAACGCGATCTGTTGTGCTCATCTTTAACTACGTCCTGGAGCTCCACCAATCAGAACGCTTCTTGGGCTCCCAGCTTCAGCTTTCAGCCTAGTGGGCTTGAGGGACCGATTGGAAAGTTGAGGTCCTTTGTTGCTTTTCACGTGTTCACCACGTGTGTGTTTGAAAACTCAACAACCTTGAAGTTATAAGAACGACACATTTCATGGGAGAACCATGTTTTAATTACCTACCAACAGGAACAAATATTTTTTTTTTTTTACTTCTTGGGCTTGGATTAAACTTAGGGTTTCAAAGGAAAAGTCCCATTACGTTAATCACGAAAATGTTGGAGAGTGATGAGGTGGTATTAGTGGAGGGTTGATGAAGGGAGGGGTGCTGCGGATGAACAGCTAGAGGGGATAAAGCAGGGAGCTCGGTTGATGCTTGGGGCGGGGGAGCCTGTTTTCCCTCGTTGTACTTATGAGGTGTGAGTCGATCAGGGTAGGTAAGGTACAAGACCAACTCCCGACAATGTGGAGGGGCGTCTTATGACGACGTGGAAGGGGCCTTGGCTCTATTGTTGCATAAGATAAAAGACTGAGGGGTAGCAGAACACTCGAATATCCTTCTATTGTCTACTCCGCCAACATCAATAGCTTACCTCCCAGCTCCCACTCGGCGTCCTATCACTCAGGGTAACAGGAGCACGCCCAATTTGATCAAGAGAAAGGAGGTCGCAGAAAGTTGAGTCATAAATTCCTTTCATGTCCTCTCAAATTGCTTGGCGGATAGGACATCGATGAATCATGCATAATGAAGTCTCATGGTTCCCGCCTAAATAGGCACAGTGTCTCTCAGCCTACAATGCAACATCTAAGTCCAGGTGTAATAGAAGTCATTTTAAAAGATTTATTCCGTCGGTGGAACAGCAACATGCTGTAAGTCAATTTTAGGCCAAATTAGAGTTAGGCATCATCCTTTATAGACATTTTTGAGCCGGATGGACTGGAGAAGTCAGATTTTCGAAGAAAAAAAAAACGTCTGCCAAGTGGATGTAGCACATAGCTTCCTCGTATCCATTACCCGATTGTATAGATGATCCGATGCATAGTAGTTAATCTCAAAACATCGAAACGAGTTAATCTGTAACATCCCTGAAAATTTCATTGAAATCGGATGGAAAATGTAGAAGTTATGGATACTACAAGGAAATTCACGTTTGCGCATGCGCAGTGGCTGCTATCAGTCCGAAGTTGGTGATTCTCATAGGGGACCATCTAGATACTAATCTGTAACATCCCTGAAAATTTCATTGAAATCGGATGGAAAATGTAGAAGTTATGGATACTACAAGGAAATTCACGTTTGCGCATGCGCAGTGGCTGCTATCAGTCCGAAGTTGGTGATTCTCATAGGGGACCATCTAGATACTAATCTGTAACATCCCTGAAAATTTCATTGAAATCGGATGGAAAATGTAGAAATTATGGCCGTTTCAAGGAATTCACGTTTGCGCATGTGCAGTCGATTCTATCAGTCCGGGAATGATGATTTTCATAGGGGACCGTCTACACACCAACCCGCACAACCCTGAAAATTTCATAGAATTCGGACAATAACTTCGTATAGTTATGCGCGTTAAAAGGAATTCATGACAGACACACAGACAGAAAGACACACAGACACGGAACCAAAATTGTTCAGGAAGGTCTGAAACGTAAAACGCGAGTGGAAATTTAGATTTTTGAGAACTTTATTTTCATCCTTGAAAAGTGAAAACGAAGCTTCCGCTACCTTGGTAGATTCGGAAACAAAACTCCTAGGAGGAAATTTTCAGTTCATCCTGAACAAACATTTCTACAGAGAATGATGCCTAACTCATTTTGACCTGAAATTGACTTACAGCATGCTGCTGTTTCACCGACGATTGAGTTTCACCAGTCCCATTCTCTGTCAGTCTGTTTGTCTGTAATCAATCAAATCTTGCAAGTTGAATTTGATCCTCTTCCCGGTATCCGATTGAGTTGAAATTTTGCGAGCATGTGTAAATCGCATGACAATGCAATATTATTAACTTTCTGAGATCAATTTCCAATTCATAGGGGACCATCCTCCATCTAAAAAATAAAACCTCAACCTTACGTGAACGTTGCCGATCGGGAGAGGGATGAATCGGAGGCAGGAAGAGTCAGAGTCCATGTAATATCCCCCCCCCCTCCAATTTTTTATATTGTAATAAAAGCGCATTACATTTAGCATCTTCTTTTCCCTCTTGCTATCACAATGTAACACGCTTTTATTATAAAATTGGGACTGTGATAAAGTGTCATCTTTATAAAGTGTTCTTATTAGAGGTAATTTATATTTAGCTTTTTAGTTCATTTAATTACCAAAAAATGAAAGATTGTTTTTAAAATAGGTTTCTTTTCTTTAATTTTTTCAATGAAGAAACATATTATTTAGTAATGCATGCATTCCATAAGACGATTCCAACATACCATCGTTTGATTAGTTGATATCTAATTATATCTAATCTATTGATCTAATCATCTGTGATTAGATAATATCTAATTAATCTAATATTGCAAGTATTGCAAGTTGCATGTAGAATTATCAAGATCATGATGTGGGTTTGATATATGAGTATGGGTACATTCTCAAATGATCTTGTTAGTATTAAAACATCGTCGAAAGTTCAAAACAAAACGGGAGTAAGGGTAGGTAAGTAAGTGAACAACCTTCTCATGTTGAATATTCAACCAACTGCCTTTCCTAGTGTCGCGGACGTCTTCAGCTGTTATCAAAGGGAATATTCTTACTGAGATTCACACTTATTGTCACTCTCTCATCCTCCTTCATACGACAGCAGTGAACTACTACCTAATATTTTTGGAAAACATTTATGACCTAAATGACACCCACTCTCATCCCTGCTTTGTATTACACTATCGAGGCATGATGTAATACTAACCATATGAGAGTGGAATCTACTTGCCTATGTATGTGTCTACAGATGGGCACGGCGGCGACTTCAATCCGTACCTACCTACCCACCTTCCCATCTGAATTCCCTGAGATTATTATTCTTCCCTTTTTGGTGTGCACGGACTTTGAGGTCGGTCCATTTTTTGATAAAAAGGTTTTGGTTTATTATTTTCTATAATGAACCTTTGGAGTCAACCAAGAACATTTTTTTAACCCCCCCTCAAAATTTGTTGGTTTACGTTTACGGTTTACGTTGGTACGTAGAATCCGAAAATCGAATACAAATTTGGCCGACCATCCGCCGTCAGCGGTACTTTCCTTAGTTCCCATGGACCGATTTCGAAGAAATTTGGTATATGGGCCCCATTTGGGGTCTAGTTGTACCCCGAAGCTTTTGGTTGATGTCAGTCACTTCTAAGGGTTGAAAAATAAGGATATAAAGGTATTGTTTTTCCATCAATTTAAGTTATTATTGTATTTTTAGTGACCACGCGGAGCTCTGTAAGACAAACCGTTCGCTTTCTACAAGAACTTAAGTGTTGGACTTACGATGAATCAGAAACACGAGTGTGAATTGCAAAAGAGGCCTAATCTCCGTTAAAGTTTTAGCTTACCAAAATACGATCGATGTTTTTCCTCAAGTTTTTTCAAGTTGTACTGTGTTTTTAGTCCTTAGCAACCAGTAATCTAATTTCTTCATGAAGGCATCCACAACTCCCAGTTGTGAAGCGTTTATTTCTTCCGAATAAACTTGATTTTGAAGTAGGTAAGTGGTAGGTAGGTATCTATGATTGGTATACACACACCTACAAAGCCGTGTTCTTTGCAGACGAGTTATCTATATAGAAAAAACATAAACCTTTGTTTAATAATTTGCAGCGGTTTTGGTTTGGGTGCATTCTAAGATGAGTGACTAGAATCTTCATAATGCCAGTACATGGAACTTCTAAGGCTCCTCCGACTACTTTAAGTTATAACGACAATTACCTATCGTAATATCTGAAATGTATGATAATCAAGTAGTGTCTACCAGAGGTAAGAGAGTAGGTACCTTATCTACAATAATGGTTATTGGTGGATGTATGTAGGTGTTTGTGTCACTTTCAACGCAGAGAAAATAGTTCTCGACCGAACGTCGCTCATGAATCAAAAGCCCAGAGAAAATTTCAATGAGCCTTTCGAAAATTGACATCAGGTTGACGTATCACTCTCGACTCATTGAATTCAAGTGGACACTTAGAAAGTAAATACGTTTTGGATCTGTGGCGTAGGAGGTATTGACGGGTCTAGGAAAGCAAACAAGTCATCTGACATGTTTATTGGAATGAGGATTTCAAAACAACCGAGCGGCGTTGGTGTAGGGGAGTGGTTGTGGCGGGGGGAGGGGGATCGAATGGGGCGAGTCCCTCATCGCTCCCCAGCCCGGCAGTTTAATATAATATCAACCGGAGTCTTGTTCATACGTCCTGCAAAATATAGGGAACAGAGGAGAGGGTACCCTCAACCTACATCTACTCCTGCGGTGTAAAGAAGGTTGAAGAATGAAACCTCCTCCGACAAAATATATTGTAATTATTAAATTCATACACCATCGCTCAACCCATCAGTACACGTCCTGTCAACAGTGAAAAATCACCTTGGTGAACTCAAGGCCCCAATATATTTTGAAATTAAAGTCAACTATCTTGGAAAATATGGCACCCACCACATACTCCAATAATTTTATTTTTCAAAATTATTCATTTCCTCATTTATAATCATATTTTGTGAATCGAAATCAAGAGAATCAAATGTTTAGCATGGAAAAAATCCACCACCTTACGTACCCCATAATACTACGATGTTCGTCTACTAGGTTTAGATCGGATCGTAACAGTATCACATTTTTGGAATCACTTGGATATATTTTGGTTTATTATTATTTTTATGTTTATAAAACTATGAAATCCAATTATTATTCTCGTAAATGGATTTTCACGACAAAAGTATACTTTAGAATTTTACCTACTGTACATAAATGATTGAAAACCTCATAAATTGAAAGGTATACTAAACAACGTTTAAAAATTGCAAAAATTACACGGTGTATTACACACAACCTCTGGAACCTTTGGAATCGACCGAGAAAACAAATTTTTCAACCACCCAACATTTTTTTATGCTACGAGTAAATCGCTATAACGAATAAGGTATTATTGATGTATGAAAGATATCAAGGTTTCTAATAAGGTATCAAGGTTGTATGAAACGTCAACATTGTTTTTTTTTTTACAAAAATCGACCAAATAAATCTTCAATAAATCTTAAATTCAATAGACTTCAATATACAAAATATATTGTTAAGTAATGCATGCATTCCAGGAACGTCTCGTTGGATAAGCGGTAGATCAATTTGAACCAGTTGGAAAGTGATAAAACAGATTCACTCGATGTAATTTATTTAGTATTTCAGGCAAGAAATAGTGGTATCCCCCGCCCCTCCTCACCCTTATCAACCATAACGTGATGACACCTAGCGGCATGGGAGCATTGAATTTGAAGAGCTTTTGAAAATTCATGATCTACGATACATACGATACATTCGAGTTCCCCCCCCCCCCCACCAACAATGGTGCCAGTCTGGTACCAAAGCGAAAATACGTCGTAACGTTTAACTTTCATCTATTAGTTTTGGTAGACAGTCCAACGAAGTTCACATCCATATTCAAGGTGAAATAAAAAAAAAAAAAAAAAAAAAACACGAAATATGCAGTTTATGGTACCCTGGCAACATGGTGGCACCACTATTAGTTCCAAGTGATACAGAGAATAATTAATGAAAATCCGAAGTTATAACGAGAATTTTTGGAGAAGCTTGGGGACAATTAGTAAACCGTGAAGGAGCCGAAATATTAATAAATCAGATATTTTGTGAACATTATCCCCATCAATCCAAAATATATTATTCACCATCAAAATTAGCATGTGTAGGGAGAGTGGGGACTTACGATAAACCAGAAACACGAGGCATAATTTCCGTTCAAATTTTAGCTGACCGAAATGCGATCGATGTCTTTCTTCAAGTTGGTTGGTAGTAACAATGGCAAAGCCGTGTTCTTTGCAGACGAGTGATCTATACAGAAAAATAATAAACCTTTGTGTCATAATTTGCAGCGTTTTTTTCGCGGATTCGGATGCAGAATGGTCTGAAACGGATTAGTGAGTGGTTATTATTTTTGATTTTTTTTCTTTTTTTTCAGGTGAGTGTTGTCTAACTTCACCCCAGATCAATCGCTTAAGGACGCCCAAGTCCTAGTGTGGGACGTGCTAAAAAGAACACACTTATATAAAATAAATGGCCATGAAACATTGCATCAGCTTATATGCGGTTAAATTTTAAACAGCTACGTAGCTAGCTCGGAAGAGTAGGAGGTACAAGCTCTTCTGAACATAAATATACCTACCTACTATTTCGAAAAATTGGTCCCGGGCATGACGTTAAACTGCGACCGTGGTGGGGGGCAGCAGCACCCATCACTATCGGGATAAGGCGGGAGTGATATACTCACTAGAACGGCTTATTACCGAACAGTCGAAAGCGCCTGTCAAATCGACAGAAGCGGTTTCGACACTGCGAGGGTAGGTCGGACTCTTTAGATGATTTCAGCCGACCTAAGGGACGGAAACCCTGATTAAAAATGACCCGGTCCTCCAGGTTGGGGGTTGGTCGTCGGGTTAACAACCCGGCACCGGAAAAAGAATCCTGTTACGAAAGTTCAATACAATAATGAAACCGGACCGATCAATGGCAAAGGACACGGCGCGTCAAATGGAAACCCAAAACGGAAACGATCCAGAAGGGCAAGGGACCTTTTCTTGGGTACTTGGAATGTTTTATCCTTATTTCGATCCGGCGCACTTCGCTTACTTCTGGACCAGCTGAACAAGTGCAAGGCAGTTATAGTAGGACTGCAGGAGGTCCGATGGGAGGGAAATGGCTCTCTGGACAGCAATGGATGGACGGTATTCTACCATGGCAATGAGAAAGGCCATACATTTGGAACAGGCTTTGCTGTGAAGAGAAGTCACAAGCACATGGTGCTGGGTTTTGAGGGAGTAAACTGCCGATTGTCTTATATGAGAATCAAAGGGCGCTTCTCCAATTTCTCTCTCATCAATGTCCACGCTCCTACTGAAATATCAGAACAGGAAGAGAAAGACTCATTCTATGAGGACCTCGAAGGACTGTACGAGAAATGCCCAGAGCACGATGTCAAAATCGTAATTGGGGACTGGAATGCGCAAGTAGGAAGAGAGGATTGCTACTACCCAATTATAGGTAAGAACAGCCTCCATCATGATACCAATGACAATGGCGATCGCCTTATACAATTTGCTACTTCACACAACCTTGTTGTTGGAAGTACTATGTTTGAGCACAAAGATATTCATAAGGCAATGTTATGAGTTTTTGCTCAAATAACTAAAAGTTTCTTGCTAAAGGTTTTTTATGTTATTATTTTTTGATTAGGCAAATGGCTCGACTGTATTGAATTTTGGTGTTAAAGTGACATCACCTTGTCCACCTCTGAAGGAGGTGTCCCTATTGTGAAGGAGCAAGTACCCTCGTATTAAAGAGGAACAGCTTCACTTCTGTGGGAGCAAGTACGTCCCTGAAGGGGACAACAGCTTCACCAGTAGTGGGAGCAAGTACGGATCTTGGAAAGATCCAACAGCTACACCACTATAAATTTAGGAGCAAGTACGATCTCCTGAAGGGAGATCAACAGCTACACTAAATTTTATGGGAGCAAGTACGAGGCTCTGAAGGAGGCTCAACAGCTACACCATAGATTTTTATTGGGAGCAAGTACGGTCCTTGAAGAGGGCCAACAGCTTCACCAATAATTTAGTAGGAGCAAGTGAGATCCCTGAAGGGGACCTACAGCTACACTACTGTATTAATCAGGAGCAAGTACGCCCCCTGAAGGGAGGCAACAGCCCAACTGATCAGATTATTGAGGAGACAAGTACACCTTACCAAGTAAGGTAACAGCTACACTCAATAGGTTTTGGCAAGGAGTTTTTTAGGATTTTGAAAGTAAAAGAGCTTTTTAGGTGGAGTGGTCAGACAGAAGGTCAGGAATAGAATGGGTGACTAGAATTGGGCCCGCTCCCTATTTAAGCAGACCTAGGGTTCCCCTTCTCGGTATCCCGGGAATTTCCCGAGGGTCCCAGGGGAATGGCCTAGGCTGTCGGGGAAAACCCAGGTTACTGACCTTCTGTGCTGAATTTTATTCTTATCTGAATATTTATAATTTTACATTTATGATACTTGTTAATTTACATAATGGCTGATCTTATTCACTAATAAACATATTCTTAACTTAGTTGTTATAAAGCTAGTGGGGAAGGTTTATAACATACCTCCCCCAATATGTTTGTTACAGAGTAATATTTTTTTTTTTTTTTTTTTTTTTTCTAACTTAGAATAAGGATTGGAGGGTCTATTATGTTTTTTCCCTCTTCGTCGGGTGTGGCGAGTCGGGCCGAACTTTGAAGGTTGGTTCTCCCAGATGTTCTCCTTGATTTCTTGGTCGCTGGTTGTAGCGGGGCCTCGTTGGTTGGCTGCGTTGAGCATCGCTGTCCGACGAACATCTATCTGTTCCGCCTTTCGTTGTTGTAAGAATTCTTTGGTGAAGTACTCCTTGAGGGGTGCTCTGTTCTCTTTCCCCTTTTGTTGCTTGGGCGTATGTTCGGGGGCCGGCTTCTGCTTTTCTGGGAGTGCTGGTTCGGTGGTAGGATGTATCGTTTCCGCGATCATCTCCTTTATATCCGTGATGGATGGTGGTATTGGAGTGACCGGGTTTTTGATCATCGAGTGAAGTGTTGATTGTCTCTTCTGCTCGACAGGAGCCGGTGGTAGTGCGGTTTGGACTGTCTCCAATATAAGCTCCTTTATGTCCGTCATAGACGGCGGGATCGGTGTCACGGGATTTTCGATCATGAAACGAAGTCTCGACATTTCGTAAGTGATTCGTGCGAGATCCATTTTGCAAGTGGTGATTAATTTGAGATACCGAAGGGTTTTTATGTGGGTCGATATCGGTTGGAGAAGGGGAAAATCTGACCCTCAGGTTGTACCGTTGGGGTGCTTGACCTGCGGTCGCGGTACCTGACGGATTATTGTTGCCTTTCTCATTTGGTGAAGGGATTATTAATCCGGCTTTGCAGCGGTCAATTGACACGTTGTGAGGGGATCCTTCTCGTTCTATTGTGATTGTTTTGCCATTGTTGACTAAGACTTTAAATGGTCCTTCATACAAAGGTTGTAGGGAAGTTGTTTGGACAGGTATTTTTACGTATACCCACTTTGCTTGTAATAGTGTTGATGGTAGATAGTTTTTCTTTAGAGTTTGTATTTTCTTGACAGTTGGATTGTTGGTGGTTTGTTGCGGTGAAAATATGTCTCCGGGTAGTCGTAGGGGGTATCCGAACGTCCGAGATGCCGGGGAAGATTCGTCCGCTGTGACACAGTTTCGTAGCCCTAGCATAACTAGGGGTAAGTTGCGTACCCAATCGATGTTTTTTGTTTGGGCCGCCAAACTGGATTTAAGCGAACGGTGCCAACGTTCTATTTTACCGTTGCTTTGAGGATGATAGGCGTTGGTATGGCGGTGTTGTATACCGAAGGTGTCGCACATATTTTTGAATATGTGTGATTCAAATTGCCTTCCTTGGTCTGTTGTTATTGTGTGTGGTACCCCGTATCTGCTGATCCAAGTAGTCAGGATTGCTTCTGATACTGTATCTGCATCTATTTTTGCGAGGGGTATGCATTCTATCCAATTGGTGGCTCTATCAATAAATGTGAGGCAGAATTTCTTTCCTTGTGACATAGGTAATGGTCCCACTATGTCTACATGTAAATGACCGAACGGTGGCGTTTTTGGAAACGTTTGTAAAGGTGCCTTGGTATGTTTGTGTATTTTGTTGAGCTGGCATGGTTGGCATTGTAGGACCATTCTCTTGATTTCTGTGTTCATTGCGGGCCAGAAGAATCTGTCTGTTATAAGCTTTCTGGATGTTCGTATACCAGGGTGACATAATTTGTGTATTCGGTCAAACGTTTCCTTCCTCATGTTGGAAGGTACGTAGGGCCGTATTTTGTTATCCTGGAAGTTGCAGAGTAGTGGGCCATGTGGGGTTTGTTCCACACGCCTGCGGTTGGGATGTTTTGAGAAGTAGATTTCAATTTGGGGATCTTTTCGTTGTTCCTCGATGAGTTTGAGTGTATCATCTGGTGTATATATCTCCTCTATCCTGGACCATGCGTCGGCAACTACGTTGTCTTCTCCTTTTTGATAACGTATATCCGTTGTAAATTGGGATATGAAATTAAGTTGCCTAATCCTTCTTGGGCACGCGGTTTTTGGTAGTTGGTTGAGTGCATATGTCAAAGGTTTGTGGTCCGTGAGGATGTGAAAGTGTCTACCTTCCAATATGTCTCTGAAGTGTCTTACTGCTTCAAAAATGGCTAACAATTCCCTGTCAAACGTAGAATATCGTTGTTGTGTGTCTGAGAGGGTTTTGGAGTAGAATCCTAGTGGCTCAACGTTATTTCCGTTATATTGACTGAGAGCTGCTCCGATGGAGACGTCACTGGCGTCACATGCGAGCTGGAGTGTTGCGTGTTGACGGGGGTGAGCCAGTAGGGTAGCTTCAGCTAGCATTTGTTTTAGTTTGTCGAAAGATTCAGATGCTGCAGGGGTCCAGTCAATAGGAGTTTTATCGTTTTTCTTGGAGTTGTGAAGAAATTGGTTGAGTGGTCTCTGGACTTTCGCTATGTTTTTTATCCCACGTCGGTAGAAGTTAATCATCCCTAGGTATCGGCGAAGTTGGGAGACGTTTGTAGGTTTTGGGTAGTCCTTGATTTGTTGGACCTTTGAGTTGAGTGGTTTGATTCCGTCTTTTGAAATAGTGTGTCCGAGGAAGGTTACGCTCGGTTGTCCTAGTACGCATTTGTCGATATTTAACTGGAGCCCATGTGATGCAAGTTTTTCTAGTACCGTTTGTAGATGTACTTCGTGTTCTTGTTCGTCCCTTGATGCGATTAGAATATCATCAATGTAGATGAATACGAAATTCATGCCTCTTAGTAAGTGGTCCATGAATCGTTGAAAAGACTGGGCGGCGTTGCGTAATCCGAATCCCATTCTTGTATATTCGAAGAGTCCAAAAGGCGTAATTACGGCTGTTTTTGGTACGTCTTCCGGGGCGATAGGTATGTGGTGAAATGCTTTTGTAATATCTAGCGTGCTGTAGATGGTTGTACCTTCGAGGAGGGTGTTGCAGTCTCGTAAATTGGGTACCGAGTATTTGTCCGGAACGGTGCGCGAATTTAGCTGCCTATAGTCTCCACAGGGTCGAATGGATCCGTCGGGCTTGGTGACTATGTGTAATGGTGAGGACCATGGGGATTTAGACGGTCGTATGACTCCCATGTCTTGTAGGCGTGTGAATTCGTTTTTCGCCAATTTGAGTTTGTCCGGTGCCAATCGTCGGGCTTTCGCATATACTGGAGGTCCCTTAGTTTCGATGTAATGGTAAACTCCGACGTCTTTATACACAGGATTTCCGTTTGGTCGGGATATCTGTATGTATTTTTCCAAAAGTCGTTTATATTTTGCGTTTGGCGGGATATGTGTGATGGAGGCGATTGGTTTTGTAGCTGAGATAGAGTTTATCCGTCCAGAGATAATTTCGCCATTTTCGGAGTTTATTAATCTTCCTTTTTTCAGGTCTACTAGGAGGTGGTAGTAGCTTAGGAAGTCTGCCCCTATGATGGCTTTAGGTATATCTGCGACGGTGAAGTCCCAAGTATAATGTCGGGCGTTGAGTTGTATTTTGGCGGTGAGGTTGCCATATGATGAGATGGAGGATCCGTTTGCCGCGTATAAGGAGGTTCGTGAGCGATGTTGTCTCCTGACGAGCTTATTAGGTAGAACCGAGATTGATGCACCGGAATCTACGAGGAATGGTATGCCTTGTTTCTGACAGTAGATAAAAAGGCGGTTTGATGTTGTATTTGCAGGGCGTCCCGCCGATACGGCTGCAAAAATTAGTTTTCCGACTGGAATCGGCAGGGTTTTTCGCATTTCTTCGCGTCCCTCCCCCATTTCTCGTGGTACCAACAATTCGTTCTTGTCCTAGATCTGGATGGTGATCGGGACTGATCTCTGTTTCGGGAGCGATTCTGGATTTGCGGGTTGCGTCGTCCCCTATCTCGAGATCGGGATCGTGAGCGCGCCTCTCGAGGACGTTGTGACGATAACTGTTCAATTTTGTTGGTTAGCTCGGCGATTTGTTGGTGCAGCGAACTTGTAGGGGTGTCGTGAGTTGTTGATGACTCCATGATTCTATCTGCGATTAGTGCGAGCTTCGTGGGATCCGATTCCGTGGATGCTGCGAGAATGTTGCGGCAGGCAAGGGGTAGTCGATTCATCCATAATCTACATAGTAAGGTGGATGGTATTTCGGTTCCCGCGACGTACCTCATGTCATTAAGGAGCTGAGATGGGGTTTGGTCTGATATCGGCGGGTTGTCGAGTAGTAATTGAAGTGATTTCGACTCTGATCGGCTATATGTGGAGTTTAGCCTGTCCTTTAATAATGAGTATGGCTTTTCTCCTGGGTCCGTAAGTAAATCAGCGACTTGGCGTAAGGCTTCGGGTGGAAGGACGGCGATGACCCTGTTGAATCGGGTTGTTTGTGAAGTGATTCGCTCATTTGAAAAAATCGCTTCTGCTTGAAGGAACCAGAGTTTGGTATCCGCGCTGAGAAATGCCGGGAGCCTCGTTGTGGACGAGAGGGTGTCCAATGTCTGGGTGTCTTGCGTCATGATGGGGTGAGTTGAGTGATGACGGGAAGAGAGTGAGACAAACGAGGCGGACAACGGCAGAGGAGCGGGTTCAAATGTCGGTGGTCACCAGTGTTATGAGTTTTTGCTCAAATAACTAAAAGTTTCTTGCTAAAGGTTTTTTATGTTATTATTTTTTGATTAGGCAAATGGCTCGACTGTATTGAATTTTGGTGTTAAAGTGACATCACCTTGTCCACCTCTGAAGGAGGTGTCCCTATTGTGAAGGAGCAAGTACCCTCGTATTAAAGAGGAACAGCTTCACTTCTGTGGGAGCAAGTACGTCCCTGAAGGGGACAACAGCTTCACCAGTAGTGGGAGCAAGTACGGATCTTGGAAAGATCCAACAGCTACACCACTATAAATTTAGGAGCAAGTACGATCTCCTGAAGGGAGATCAACAGCTACACTAAATTTTATGGGAGCAAGTACGAGGCTCTGAAGGAGGCTCAACAGCTACACCATAGATTTTTATTGGGAGCAAGTACGGTCCTTGAAGAGGGCCAACAGCTTCACCAATAATTTAGTAGGAGCAAGTGAGATCCCTGAAGGGGACCTACAGCTACACTACTGTATTAATCAGGAGCAAGTACGCCCCCTGAAGGGAGGCAACAGCCCAACTGATCAGATTATTGAGGAGACAAGTACACCTTACCAAGTAAGGTAACAGCTACACTCAATAGGTTTTGGCAAGGAGTTTTTTAGGGTTTTGAAAGTAAAAGAGCTTTTTAGGTGGAGTGGTCAGACAGAAGGTCAGGAATAGAATGGGTGACTAGAATTGGGCCCGCTCCCTATTTAAGCAGACCTAGGGTTCCCCTTCTCGGTATCCCGGGAATTTCCCGAGGGTCCCAGGGGAATGGCCTAGGCTGTCGGGGAAAACCCAGGTTACTGACCTTCTGTGCGGAATTTTATTCTTATCTGAATATTTATAATTTTACATTTATGATACTTGTTAATTTACATAATGGCTGATCTTATTCACTAATAAACATATTCTTAACTTAGTTGTTATAAAGCTAGTGGGGAAGGTTTATAACAGGCAACATGGACCAACCCTGACCGAACCATTTTCAACCAAATAGATCATATGCTTATCGACCGCCGACATCTCTCTCACCTTTTGGACGTAAGAACATATCGAGGAGCCAACGTAGATTCTGATCACTACCTGGTGATAGCAAAAATAAGAGCTAGAATGTCCACGGCCAAAAAAGTAAAGACTAGAAGCATTAAAAAATTTGCGCTAGAGAAGCTTAAAACCCCAGAGGTAGCCAAGGAGTATGCCCGCCAGGTGGGAGAAGCTCTTGCATGCACACCTTTCAATCAGGATGGCAGTGCAACTGACGAATGGGAGAAATGCAGAAAGGCCATAACCGATGCAGCTGACATTTGTGTAGGATCAGCGGACAAGAGTCCAAGAAATGATTGGTTCGACGAACATTGCCAAGCAGAAACAGATGCTAAGAACAAAGCGTATGCTGCTATGCAACAGCGTAGCACAAGGCAGACGGTTCAACGATACCGGGAAAATCGAAGGAGGGAGAAAAAAGTACACCGAAAGAAGAAGCGAGACTGGGAGAGGAATGAAGTAAAAGAGCTGGAAGTGCTGAATGATAGGCATGAAGTGAGAAAGTTTTACCGCAAAGTAAATGCATCTCGAAAAGAATTCAAGCCCAGAGCCTCTATGTGTAAGAGTAAAGAGGGATTACTTCTCACTGACTCCCAGGACGTGCTGGATCGATGGGAGGAGCACTTCCGGGAACTATTAGCTAGTCAACCGACAGATGCGACTGGTACAGGGGTACCTGACACTCGGCCTCATGAGGAAAACGTCAATCTCCCAACGATTGGAGAGGTCAAGTCGGCGATTGCTCGCCTCAAGAACAATAAGTCCCCTGGTGCTGATGATATCCCAGCAGAGCTTGTAAAGATGGGCGGGGAGGAGCTTGCTGTGCGGCTATTCGATTTGATTCTCCTAATATGGCAGAAGGAAGAGTTGCCTAGTGAGTGGGAGTTGGGAGTAGTATGCCTCATCCACAAGAAGGGTGATCCACTAGTATGTTCTAACTACCGTGGCATCACCCTTTTAAGCGTGGCTTATAAAGTATTATCAATTGTTTTGCTCGATCGCTTGCTACCCCTCACTGAAAACATAGTAGGCAATTATCAGTGTGGATTTAGACCGGGAAGATCCACGACTGACCAAATTTTTAGCATTCGCCAAATAATTGAGAAGTGCCGCGAGTTTAAAGTCCCCCTCCACCATCTGTTTGTAGATTTCCGCTCAGCATATGACACAATAAAGCGAGAGAGGCTGTACAGTGCTATGAGGGCGTTTGAGATTCCGAATAAGCTCGTGAGAATGGTGCAATTGACCCTAAGTCACTCAGCATGCACTATCAGGGTCCATAACTCTCAAACCCCTAGTTTGTCAACTCTATCTGGTTTAAGGCAAGGAGACGCACTTTCGTGCCTACTCTTCAATCTGGCACTTGAAAAAGTTATTAGAGATGCCGGAATACAAACTAGGGGAACAATCTTCTTCAAGTCAATGCAAATCCTAGCCTATGCTGATGACATAGACATAATAGCCCGCACAGAAGGTGATATGAAGAGAGCGTTTGCCTCATTGGTCAAGAGTGCGGGCGATATGGGGCTGTGCATCAACGAGGAAAAGACAAAGTACCTCATCACGACGACGACGCCCACAAATACCTTCTGTAGATCGAGTCCCCATGTAACTATCGGAGATTTTCGCTTCGAAGTCGTAGACAGCTTTGTCTACTTGGGATCCCTCTTATCCGCTGATGGGGACCCCACTCTCGAAATCAAGGCTAGGCTGGCAGCTGCAAACCGCTGCTATTGGGGCCTGATAAAACACCTCCGCTCAAAGCTCCTCACTCCCCAAGTAAAATGTCTGCTGTATAGGACCCTGATCCGCACAGTATTGACTTACGGCTCAGAGACATGGACTATGGGGAGACAAGGAGAGACTCTTCTCAGAACTTTCGAAAGAAGAGTCCTCAGAAAGATTTTTGGAGCAGTTTGCGAGAGTGGGGTCTGGAGAAGAAGAAGAAATGACGAGCTGTACGACCTATACAATGATATAGATGTCGTGAAGTTTGTCAAGCTAGGTCGCCTCAGATGGGCAGGACATGTCGTTCGAATGGACGATGGTAATCCCGTCAAAAGAATATTCGATGGACATCCAGGAGGTAGAAGGGCTCGTGGAAGACCGAGGCTTCGATGGACTGACGAAGTCGAGGAGGATGTAGCGCGCACGGGGCATAGATGTTGGAAAATGTTGGCCAAGAGACGAGAGGAATGGAGAAATATTGTTGAACAGGCTAGGGCCCACCCCGGGCTGTAACGCCACCAAAGAAGAAGACTATTTCGAAATGATGGCACTCAAATATCAGATAACGATGTTTTGCTGGTACGTTATTTCTGTCAAAATAATTGTGATTGTTACCCTTACGCGATGACATTATCGGGGGTTCTATTAATGGAGGACAAGAGATCTATACAAAAAATTAACAGTTGCGTAATAATTTGAAGCGTACCTATTTCCATCACTGCTACATCAGCCTACCTTCATGAGATTCTCCCAAATTCGATCTCAAATTTTTTCTGAATATTGATGAGACGGAAAGATGCAAATCTTGATGGTATAAAGGAGAATCTCAACTAGAAATGCGGAAAGCTGAGAGAGACAGGCCAATTGTTCATTCCTAACATCCATCTGTATTAATTTTTTCCTCTTTTAGTTCCATTTACGTCCGAAAGAGCCATCTTGCTTGAATAAAAATGCTATCAGTGATTAAAGCAAAGGTCGTTGAGAGCTGGGGTTGCGTAGAACGCCAATCTATCAAATCACCGTAACCACTGGCGGATTAATCTGACTGAATTGGAATTAATTATCACGATTAACTACTGCTCTTTTCGATATGGCACCAATTTACTTAGGCCGCTCATTATAATGATAATGGAGATGGGTGAAGATGACTGCAAGTGAATATAAACGTCTGTGATAGATTATATCAAAATATTTATACATCTACTTACTCTACAGTCAATATTTTGATGACGAACTAAATCAATTATGATTCCTGATGATGGTCACTACTTATGATGACTATAAATCTTGTAGGTTTGTTCCATCGATTATTTCAGAATAATTTGAAAGGATGGAAAGGTAGTAGGTATTAGTCTTCAGTCAGATTTTTTTGAGATTATAGGTGTGACTAAGAATAGCGATAAGCCGCTACATGACATCATCGCTACAATGATCACTACAATGAATTTATAATTTGAAAGGAAAAATCATGAAATTGAGTACTTTGTGTTAAATAGATCTTTTTTGAAAAACTGTGCAAATTATTACACAACGGTTTATTACTTTTATATAGATCACTCGACTGCAAAGCCACCAACCATCCAACATGAAGAAAAACAAGAATCGCATTTTGGTCAGCTAAAATTTGAACGGAGATTAGGCCTCTTTTGCGATTCACACTCGTGTTTCTGATTTATCGTGCGTATAACCTTTAAATTCTCGTAGGGAGCGAACAGTTTGTCCTACAGGGCTCCGCGTGGTCTCAAAAAATTCTAAAAATTCTGTAGAATCCTAAATTGAAGGAAAAAAATAGTTCTATGTCGAAATTTTTCGAGTTAGGTCGTTTTAAAAATTTCAATATTCATTTTTGAACCTTTAGAAGTGACCTACATGAACCAAAATCTTTGGGGCACAACTAGACCCCGAATGGAGCCTACCTACCAAATTTCATCAAAATCGGTCAATCCCACGTGGCAAAAGTGCCGCGTACGGCGGACGGACGGCCAAATTTTTATTCGATTTTTGGATTCTACGTACCTTGAAACGTAAACCATCAAATTTTGAGGGGGTGTTAAAAAAAATTTTTCTTGGTCGATTCCAAAGATTCATTATTGAAAATAATAAACCAAAATGAACTTTGAACGTGAATCATCACAACCACATGGATTTCCAATAGTTGTGTTTGTCCTCAACCCCTCATTGTTGAAGATGAGTGATCCAGAATAGCTACTATGAAACTGTGATGTCTGTAGCAGGAATGACTCCAATTCAGATCTCATAATTATTATTTCTTTGGCGTAGGTGGGTACTTGTCAATGAATGTTAGTAAAACAATTTTGGTTGTTCTCCTTCAAAGTTGGACTATTGGGTATCTCCAACAAATCGGTTGGACCAGCGGGATGGTTGGTTGCATTACACCTTGAACGTTGAAGTTTCATGTCACTTCCTGAAAGTTAAACCGGATAACGTACAATTTTCGGCATTTTATACAACCTATTTATGTGAATCCATCTGCCAAGAATTCTCATGTTCTGCTCAATAATTATCTTCATAGAGTCCTTTCAGTGGCATATTGCTCAGATCGATAAAAAATACAAGGTAGTGCGATAGAAATTGAAATTCCAACTTGCAGGGTTCCCAACATACTTGATGCAACCGGCGTTTGTTTTTGCTCTCCACGATACTATCGGTTTGTTGAACACATCATTACAATGTGTATGCATACATGTGCCAGAGAAATATTTCACTCAAATATTGATCTTGCTTAACAAAACCGTAGGTAGGACAGGTTTACTCAAGGATGTTATCAAAGCATTCATGTCTTGAGCCAATATTTGTGTACCATCGATGTAATCAGCTTGATGTTCAATGTAATTTCAATAATTAGTATATTGAAAATTCCAATCAATCATATAGGTAGGTAATGTAAATACCCACGCACCGCAGGACTCGATTTAAAATGTATGAAAATATTTACCGAAAGTTTTTGAGCATGGTGTTTAGAAAATGTCAACCCTCATTTTTCATACCTTAAAATTGACTGACAATAAAGATGATATTTGGGCATACCTAGACCCTAATGGAGCCCGTAGGACTAATTTCATCAAAATCGATTCATATTAATATAAGAGAAGTGCCGCGTACACATTTGGAAAGTTTTAAAACCGATTTTCTGTTTCTACGTACCTTGAAACGCAAATGTACTAGTGGGAGGGGGGATTTAAACAATTATATTTGTTTGCTCGATTTCTGAAGTTGTTTATTGGAGATAATAACCAATATTGATACTTGGCCGGTTGGTAAATATCGTGAGTATGGGGAATTGCCCCACGACATGAGATAACGATGTTATCTGTAGGGTTCATGAAGGCGTTGGGAAGGATGAATAGTTTGAATAAGTTGTGTTAAGAACACCTTTGGAATCCCATCAGTATGGGTCGAAGAATTCGTATAGTTGGGAATACCTGTACGAACAAAAATATCAAGTTACGATACAACGGTATCTTACCTACTGGTAGATGCATCATCTATATTTTATTTTCCTCAGTTCTGTGTCTTCTGCTTGGTACGTATTACACTCTCTTAATGAAGTATCGAATATACTATTAAAAGTACTAAATATAGATTCGATTTCATGGGTATCGATACTTTGTAGAAGCACCTGTGCAACTTCAACTCATGATTTATCCAGAGTTGGAAGAGAAGATCATCAAACGTATTTCACCATCTACTTTATTAACTTTGAAAATTGAAACAAATAAATCATGTCTTACTCTACAATCGACCTTCAAATAAAGTGTGGTCCATGGTGCTCCTCCGTTCTTACCCGCAAGTGGCCAACCTGAAAAATAAAATAAAAGAAAAAAATTAGAAACTTGACATCAAATTTATGGTTTTGATAACGAATACTTTTGGCCGAAACCACGAATACAAAGTATCAAATACAATGAGGAATTTCACCATGTCGGAATTTCCTATTTTTGACCTCAAAATCGGTTTCAGCACCTCGAAAAACCACCTACGGCAAACTTTCAGCCCGTACTTCCTAATTTACGAAAAACAAAACAGTGTAGAAAATATGAACGTTTAAAAAAACCGGGAGGATGACGTCAACCTGGAATAGTTCATGTACGGCCGCTTGAAGCACTGAGATCGTAAAACCTCAGCAACATTTCACAAAACCAGTAAAGATCGAAATCGAAAAACTGAAGAAAAAAAATAAAAAAGCAAAATGGGGAAAATTAGGTTTCCCCTGTTTTTGTTTGATTACTTTCCTCTTAGATAACATGATTTCGTCGTTTCATCGGGCAAGAAGGGGAGGAGACGGCGATCCGAACAGCCAATCAGCGAGCGTTTCCGCTTCACATTGAAGAGGTCCGTTTTCCCGGTTATTTTTTGAAATCATAAATTTCGATTGTCTCCCAAAAATAACAGGAGACATATTGTCCGAAATCAACCCGATTTTCATTTATCCCACACCATTAACTATTCAGGAAAAATGCAAACAGAATTCGGTGAAATGAGGAATTTCACCATGTCGGAATTTCCTATTTTTGACCCCAAAATCGGATTCAGCACCTCTAAAAACCCCCTACGGCAAACTTTCAGCGCGAACTTCCTAATTTACGAATAAACAAAACAGTGTAGAAAATACGAATGTTTAAAAAAACCGGGAAAATGACGTCATGCTGGAATAGTTCATTCATGGCCCCTTGAAGCGCTGAGATCGAGAAATCCATAGTCGCCAGATGCAAAATTTCATGAAACAGTAAAGTTCGAAATCGAAAAACTGAAGAAAAAAATAGAAAAAGCGAGATGGGGAAAATTAGGTTTCCTCTGTTTTTGTTTGATAACTTTTCTCTTAGAAAACACGATTTCGTCGTCCCAATGGGCAACACTGGGAGAGGACGGCGATCTGAACAGCCCAATCAGCGAGCGTTCCCGCTGCACGTCTGTTTTCCCGGTTAGTTTTGAAATTCAAAATTTTGACTGTCTCCCAAAAATAACAAGAGACTTATTTTCCGAAATCTGTCCGATTTTAATCTATCCCACACCATTAACTATTCAGGAAAAATACAAACAGAAATCGGTGAAATTCCACATTCCTCATTGTACCTTCCTAAACAACTTTGGTTTCGTGTCTGTCTGTCTGTCTTGAAATCGTTGTAACGGGCAAAACTGTACGAAGTTATTGTCCGATTTCGATGAAGTTTTATGAGATTCTACGGATTGATGTGTACCTGGTTGTCTATGTTAAACAAGACCCCCAATCTGATAATAGTCTTTGCGCATGCGCAAACGTAATATCCTTGTAACAGCCATAACTTCTACTTTTGGTTTATTATTTTCAATAATGAACCTTTGGAATCGACCAAGAAAAAAAAAATTTTAACACCCCCTCAAAATTTGATCTTTTACGTTTCAAGGTACGTAGAATCCAAAAATCGAATAAAAATTTGGCCGTCCGTCCGCCGTACGCGGCACTTTTGCCACTTAGCATTGACCGATTTTGATGAAATTTGGTATGTAGGCTCCATTTGGGGTCTAGTTGTGCCCCGAAGCTTTTGGTTGATGTAGGTCACTCCTAAGGGTTCCAAAATCAATTTTGAAATTTTGAAAACGCCCTAACTCAAAAAATTTTGATATAAAGGTATTGTTTTTCCTTCAAATTAAGATTCTATAGAATTTTTAGAATTTTTTGAGACCACGCGGAGCTCTGTAGGACAAACCGTTCGCTCCCTACGAAAATTTAAGGGTTTATATTGAAATATATATATATATAAATCAAAACACGAGTGTGAATCGCAAAAGAGGCCTAATCTCCGTTCAAATTAGAGCTGACCGAAATGCAATCGATGGTTGGTGATTTTGATTTTTTTTTTTGATTTTTTCGATTTTTTTTGGATTTTTTTATTTATTGATTTTATTTTAATTTTTTTATTTTTCTCTTCATATTGGATGGTTGGTGATTTTGTAGACGAGTGATCTATATAAAAATAATAAACCGTTGTGTAATAATTTGCAGCGTTTTTTTATTCAAGTTTGATGAAATTCTCAGGAATTGTACGAATTGACGTGTAGATAGTCCCCTTTGAAAATCGTTGTCCCCGGACTGATAGTCGTCTCAGTGCATTCGCAAACGTGAATTTCCTTGTAAGAGCCATAACTTCCACATGTTCTATCCGATTTCAAAGAAATGTTCAGAGATTGTGCTGATTGACGTGTATGTAGTCACCTATTAGGGTACCTAGAGCAAGTTACATAGTGTTTGATGTTTTGAGATTAGCTAGTATGCATTGTATCAGCGAATACAATCGGGTTATGGGTTATGTTCCACACCCACTTGACAAACTTGTTTTGACTGAGAGGGTGTTGGAGGATCAAGAGAAACGGCATCTGTCTTACGCCGATGACGTGATACTCCTGGCATCTAGCGAGTTAGGCGTGCAAAGAATGATCAACAGAATGGAGGATATTTTCTAAATTGGTAGATAGGGTAAAGGCACCAATCATTGGCCACCCCCAGTCATTGGCCACTTCGTTATTTAAGTTAGTTTTTTACAACACAGATGTCTCTTAGATCCTTTTGAATATTTTTCTCATTTTAAGTATTCAATCTGGAAGGCAGTGGGATGTAAAAGGTTACACTGAAACCTTATACAAACCTCCTAAACTCATTCCAAGTGGTGAAGGTACGCGGAGAAGTTTGAACACACCTGTTTCTTGTGAAAAAGGTAAGCATACCTCAACTCATTCTTAAGGGTTTAACGTGGTTCTTTTCAAATCCAATGAACTTTTTCTTGTTTTTCCATGATCAATAGTAAATTATATATATTATAAATAGTAAATAATTATATGTAACTTATTATATAACATATAGAAATTAATTAATAATTTACTATTTATCATATAATAATTTTTTTTTTTTTTTTTAAAGCACTGGAGCGCAAAAGGATAAGAATGAGGAAGGCAGAGACAATTACCATAGTAAAGAGGGAAGAGCGGGAGGAGACCATCCGTAGGTGGCAAGCAGACCTTGTCTGTGAAACCCGTGGAAGGTGGACAGCCCTCATAATCGACGATCTAAAGTCTTGGTTGGAGAGAAAACACGGAGAGGTGAACTATTACCTGACTCAATTCCTCTCAGGGCATGGATACTTCCGCTCCTTCTTAGTAAAGATCGGGAAAGTCACTGACCCAGAGTGCAGATACTGTGGGATAGAGGAAGATGATGTCTGCCACACCTTCTTCACCTGTCCTCAATGGGAGGGTATGAGGAGGTGTGCTGAGGAGGTCATCGGAACATTGCGTCCACAGACAATCATACATGAGATGATTAAGAACAAGTCGAGCTGGGACGCAATGGCAGTATTTGTCACATCAGTCCTCAAAGCAAAAAAGCTGGATGGAAGATGGGAGGAAGATGATGAGGAATAGAATTGAAGGAGACCAGAAGTAGGAGCAGCCATTTGGCACGAAAAAAGGGCTCGCCCTGAGGTAATACTGTACAAGTGGTCCCGGGGTGAGTCCTAAGCAGAGGGAGTGGGGTTTTAGTTGGTAGCCCCAATTCATGGGGAGTCCAACACTGTTGGGGTGAACTTCCCCTTCGCTCTTAAAGAGTTTCCCCACTTCCGTAACAAAAAAAAAAAAAAAAAAAAAAAAAAATCATATAATAATATATATATATATTATTACATGATAAATAGTTAAATATTAATTTATTTCTACTACCAGGGCAAGAAATTTTCACAAACTGTGAAAAATATAAGGCCTGCCAATAACTGGACGATAACAAGAGCGATTCCTCCAGTCATTGGCTGGGTGGCTAATAATAGGATTGATACAAATTTTTCCTAACTCTATCATTGGCCAGGTGATCTTTACTACCACGAGTGCTCATTTAAATCGTTCATACAGGTATCCTAATCCATCACAGATAATTTTCTAGTCACCAAACTATTATTTTTTGCGTCAAAATGATGTCAGGGACGCCAGTGGTACTTTATTTAAGAAATTACGTTTGATTGGTTTCATTTTTCTCAGATCTTCGAATGCACAACGAATTTAAGTAAACTCTCTAGTGAATGGCGCCCCTTTTTGTGAATGGCGCGAATTTCATCCTTTTAGTTCATGAAAATATGTGAAAACGTTTAATGTTTATTTTCAGATGGCTCTCAATAATAAAAAGGATAAAAGAGGCTCAAATAATGGCAAACGAAGCAACAAGCGTAAACCAGTCAAAAAGAGAGAATATTCCTCAAGGAAATTGCAACAAGCTCTTGAAGAGGTAGAGAAAGGAACACTCTCAGCAAGGAAAGCTGCTGAAAAGTTTGGTGTCCCTCGTTTGACCGTTGGCTTCAGGATCAGCCCAAAATTTATAAAAACTCAATCGGTCCCCCAACAGTCCTCACAAGCGAAGAGGAATCCACCCTGGTTAAGTGGGTTATTGAGTGCCCAAGAAAAGGGTTCCCCCGGCGAAGACTTGATCTTCAGCAAAGTGTTCAAGGTTTCCTTGAAGAAAATCCGCGGAAGAATCCTTTTTCCAGAAATCGACCGGGAAAAAAGTGGCTCGCTACCTTTTTACGTAGGCACCCTGAACTGACTTATCGTACGAGTGAAGCTGTAACATCGGCTAGTTCTACAGTATCTATGGAGGGCATTAAAATTTGGTAAAGTTCAGTTTAAGAACTTCTGGTGGAGGAGGGCTTTCTTGATGTTCTTCAGGATCCTAGTAGAATCTTCAATGGAGATGAAACCAGTTTCTTATTGTGGCAAAGAATTCAAAAGTTCTCGCAGAAAAAGGCTCCCGGAATGTTTACGAAGTGGATGGTGGGGTTGCTAAGAGTTCACTAATTGTTTTGTTTAGCTTTTCGGCCGATGGTACTTGTGTCCCACCAATGATTGTGTATCCCTACAAGAGATTACCACAGGATATCATCAATTCAGTGCCCGCTGGATGAGGAATTTGACGCAGCGAAACCGGATGAATGACTTCAGAAATTTTTTATGAACATATAGCAAACAAATTCAGCCGATTCTAAGATGACGAGAAAATTACGAAGCCTGTAATTCTGTTTGTTGACGGCCTCAAATCCCATCTAAATTATCAGCTTAGCCAGCTTTGCACTCACCTGAAGATCATTCTTGTTGCCTTGTACCCCAACTCCACTCGAATTTTACAACCCGCCGATGTGGCGGCTTTCAAGCCTCTCAAGGAAGGTTGGAAGAAGGCAGTGTTAGAGTGGCGTATTCATAATCCCAACACCCAAATAACCAGAGTAAATGTGGGTCCAATATTGAAAAGTGTTGCAGAAACAAAATTGACCAAACAAACTTTGAAGACTGGATTTAGAGCCAGTGGGATTTTTCCCTGGAATCCCAGTAATATTGACCCCTCCAAGTGCCTTGGTTCTGACGATGCAATTCCCCAAAAAGGAGAGAAGTCCCTAAACCACGAACAATTCATCAACCTCGTAAGGGACAGTGTTGTGAGGGACGTTACCACCAACTGCTTTGAAAATGGTAAGTCATATCTAATAGAACTATTTAACGCCCTAAAATCGCTTTGTAACTTCTTTGAGACCAGTTTCCAGAACGAGGTTAGAAAACCCGCAGCTGGATCATCTAATGAAGGTCTGATTGTGATTGAGGTGCCAGCTGTTGTTCGTGAAATAATTGAAGTTGGTGAACCTTGTGTAAGCACTGAAGATGTGATCATGATGGATCCGTCTGATGAATCAACTGGTGTCATTACCTCCAAAAACCTAAAGCTTCACTCATCTATTTTGATGGATGCTTCACCAGAGGAGGATCTGAGAAGAAGTATGCTTCATCAGACGAAGAATCTAGAGAGAAGAAGGATGATTCACCTAAGGAAGAATCTGGAAAGAAAAAGTCCTTGGACCCCATTGTCTTGAAGAAAACCAAACACGGGCCAATTGAAGAATGGCTAGTTTAGCCGAAAACTCGAGAAAATAAAGGAAAGAGGATTCAAAAAATGATGCCCTACGTCATTACCAGTGAGTCGTGGAAAGCCGAGAAGAAGGAAGAGATCGAGAGGAAGGAGGAAGCGAGGAAGGCAAAGGAAGAGAGAACGCCTCCAGCTAAGAAAAAAGTTCCAAAAAAGCTGACGATGAAAAATGGACAAGGCAAAGAATCAAAGAAGAAAGGGCCCCAAAGACAGCCGTTTGCGCAAAATCAAGCCCATTCAAGCAAAGCAAATCAGTACAATGTAGAAGAAGATGTTGATGAGGAAGAAGTTGAGCTGAGGAGTGATTCCGAAGAGGGACACATGAGAATGGATGGACCAGAAGAACCCCTCGATGACCTCATAATAAATTACAACAATGACTTCATTCGTGGCATGTGTTCTACTCGCACGCGGAGCTTGAACGCTACCAATCCAGGTCGTTCGTGTGAGCTTTGTGAAAAACTCTTTCACAATAACTGCTAATCTTTATCAGAAGATGGTCAGTTGACCATTTGCCAAAGTTGTAATAAAATGTCTGAGGAGTTGCAGCTCTGTACCCAACTTGACTCCGATTGACTTCCAGTCCCATTTTTTACGAAAGTCTGTGATTTCATGATAACACATGAAAAAAACCTAGATTAAAAAACAAAAAACATAATTATGTTTGAATGATAGTTACCAACTCTACTCCTTCTTTAATTGGTTGTTTTGTAATGGTAATTGGATATTTTAAATGTTATGTTAACAGTAAGTTGATAGCTAACTGTGATATTACTAAAAGACTGTGTTATTACTCGAGTAGGAATTCTTTATAGGAGAGTTTGTCTTAAATATTAGTGTATCACATCGACTGAATAATAATACAAGATCTTCTTATGTACTTCATTTTAATTCCAGAGGAAAAAGTCGATAGTTTTAACGTTCCAATAATACGTATTCCAACGTTACCTGTACCAATGTTTTAGAGTCAATGTTAACTATTCAGGTCAGGAAAGCAACTAATAGATATAAAGTATTTTTTGTAATTAAAAAGAAAAAAGAATGTCCAGATAAATGTGAGTTGAATAATTTACTAATAGTATAATACTCAAATCCACATATTAATCAGTTCTTATGGAAATTTTATCGACATAGTGAAGCAGAAAACGATAAATTTAGGGTGGCCAATGACTGGTGACAAGGTGGCCAATATTAGGAACACCCGGCCAATGACTGGTAAAAAACAGATTTCACTAAACTCATTGAAAAAAAAACTCTTTAGATCATTTATTTGTTTAAAATTTCTATTGTATCATATTGTATGGATGTTTACCTACCTAAAACCCCAGGGAAGAAACAAATCTCCTCAAAAGTAAAGTGGGTACGGAGGTTATCACTGTTAAGTGGCCAATGACTGGTGCCCTTACCCTATTCGGAGTTTAATCTTTCAAAATCAGAGATTATGGTCCTTAGAAATGGAGGCAGACTGAGAGCGAAAGAAAAATAGCAGTTTGGAGGCCGGACTTTGTCGTCAGGTTCTCAGCGATTTGTTGAGTCTGTTAGACGTTTTTTTATTAACCCTTAACTACACGCGGCCTCCGCTGGAAAAATTCTAGTGCTAAATACCCAGAAAAAAACTCTGCTCTAGTGCTCTCAGATTTCGAAGGACTACGGGAAAACTAATAATTGACATTGAATTGAAGCATAAGAGGTTCAGAAAAAAAGAGCTTTCAATCTCTGAAAAGGAATCAAATAACAAGAGTGCACTGTGACTGTAACAAAAAATAATTAAAATTCATATGAAAGAGCATTTATTCATTTATAAATCGACTAGATACTTGTTTCATGGAAGTCTGAACTATCAAGAAATATCAGCCTGATCATTTTTCGTTATTTTGCCAAACATTCTCCTAACCTAGCACCATAACTAACTACAGAAAATTCTTATTCATCCAAAATTCTCTCAAACCAGCACTATTGCGAAAATAAGGAATAACCCTTTTTTATCTTTACACAAAAATGATGGAATTGGAGTTTTTGTAAACATTGATCACAAAAACCTTTTTAACAAAAAACAGAACCGACCTCAAAACTGATGATGGCATCCTACTTAAAAGGAAAAAATACTAATTACAATTTATCCAGATAGGTTGGTAGGTAGGTAAGTAGGTAAGCATTGAAGTTGCTGCCGTGCCGTTGCTGTTTGTGTACTTGAACGTTGAGAAGCTCGAAATATAATTTAATGTTTTGAAAATAATGAAGTGTTCGAGTTCCAATGTGTCCTTTGATCTGTAAATAGAACGATCACTGAACCAAACAAAAGGAGTCGAGAGGGTTTGGGAGGGGGTGTTGAAATACTACACAAACAAGGTGAGAAGGGAAAGTGGAAATGAAGGTCAACTTGGAACGAGGGGAAGACTCCTTTAATATTAATAAAGGAGCCGAGGAAGCGAATTACAATGCAAATTCAGTCTATGAAAACGCGGCGGTGTAGTTCTTATCTGAGTTGGTTCAGGTTCTGACATCGCGCGTCAACCGCATGATGTGCCAGGAAGCTCTCATTTCCCTCCACAGGCGGACAAGACCGTTGACTTGTTATTGTTGATTGAACTGGTAAGGATCGTGTGCAAATCGCTCGAGAAGCTTTCGCCTCCCTAACGAAAGGCGAATAATTTTCATTGAGACATCGAAATGCATCTTTCCGTTCCTTCTTTAGATTCATGATTATCCGCTTTATTACTATTTCTTTATTTTATTTTACTTTGCTTTTATACTTTTCAAGTGAATACAATTAAAACTAAGGAGTTCGTCATCAATACATTCACTTTCCTCAACCATTTCAAAAAATATAAATTCAGCGACATTACGGTATTAATCAGAATGGAACTATTATCGATTAATCGGAATAATTTAATGTTGTCAAATAATCAATGAGTCGGATAATTGATTATTTTGTAACGATCAGTTTACTTTTATTTTTTGAGATCTCAAGATTGATGTATTTTCTTATATTCAGAAAAAACCACCTCAAATGACTAATGTTTCAAGTAAGTATGACATAACTTAAAACAATGCATCAGATTCTGGACGCTTCTGATGTCTAACCTTCTAACTAACTTCTCCCTAGGGAAAGAAAGGCAATGAATCCACCTGACGTTATCTTTTTCACACACTTATCAACAGAAATGTGCGTTTCTCAGTTCTTTCAGAGGTTTTTTTCTGGAGCTGGAAACCATCTGCTGCAACAGAAAATTCTGCTGACCAACGACGTAGACAATAAACTGATATCTCTGAGGATATTGATGAGAAGTATTGGAATCGACTTTTGACCCATTTCAAAACCGTCGAAGGCGCGAAAGAGGAGGAAACTCAATTTTGGTGTGTCGGGGTTCGACGAATTTCATTTATTTATTTATTATTATTATTATTATTTATTTATTTGATGAAATGTCTGAACGCCTTGAATTTTCTTATTTTGGTTCCATTCTGCGTGATTCTTATTGAAATGTGTGTCTTATTGAGATGAGCCACATCAAATGTGATATTGCATCTTCAAGTAGGCAAACTTCCCCACCAAAAATGAAGAAAATTGAATGATTTGATTGTTTTTTATTTCTTTTTTCATTTACGTGGTGAGAGAGTACTCTGCCAAGTGAGGGTAGCACATAGCTGCCTCGTCATCCGTAACATAGTTGGGTAGGTGATGGAATAAGATGTCGTCCGAACTGTATAGTGCCCTAATGAATAGGAGGGATATCGAACAGTTGGGTGAGAAGAGGGTGGTCAACCAAGTGTGTACTGTCTTCAACATGATTCTAATTGTAGATTGTGAGCTTTTTGGATCAGTAGGGAAACTGATCCAAACTACAAGACTGAAACAAGTTACGGTAACTGATCCACAGTACAGAAACTGATCCAGCAGGGAAACTGGATCACAGTTCGGAAACGAATCAATATCACGGAAGATGATCCGCATTACATAAACTGGTCCACTTTACAACCACATAGCTTTGATACCCTCTGATCAGCTCTGATTTCCGACAAACATAACGTAGCCAAACAGTTAAAGCTCACATTAGGTTATTAGCTTTTTAAACGAAAGATCGAGCTCCGTGAGTCTGTCTACGGGCTGATGATGATGTTTATTGTATTGTACTCCCTAGAATAAGGGACGTAACCAGTTGTTCGTATTCACACTCATATTAATATTCCATTCTCGGAGGCAGTTTGAATTTTACGATTGGACGTAATCTAGGATACACCATCAGCATCTAAATGAAACGGTTTCTTTTAAAGGGCCTAAGTCCTTGCTACCAAATTTTCGGGAAATCAAGAAAAAACTTCCTGTATGCCGCTGTTGATAAAATTGTGAAAGGAAAACTTTCTTCGTTGTCTCAGCAATCAATTTAACGTGTTTCTCCAGATTTTCATCCCCCACCGGGGGGCTCCAAATTTGCTAATCTATCCCATGGACTTACACCTTTTGAAAAAAAAAAATCGTGTACAATCACTGTTTTTCGTATTTTATGAAATCGCAGTGTTTTATGGAAAATCGTGTTTTATGAATTGCAGGCTTTCTGAAATCATGACAAATTATTCCATTTTTCATTGGCAATTTGGAAAGTCGTAAAATAATGGAACACTATTGCTATAGAAATGATAAGTCGTTTCCAATGGTCTGCCGAAGAAGAAAAAAAAACATGCATTGTTTCGTCGAGCTTCCTTGTATTCATAACCCCGATTTAGAGAAGATCCGATACATGGTAGCTAATCTCGAAACATACATCTCTAAGTTTGTTGCACTACTCTCATAGAGGACCATCTACATCCCAACCCGCACAATTCCTGAAAATTTAATCGAATTCAGTCAAGAAAGGTAGATGGAATGGCAATTTACAAGGGTTTTACTATCGATTCAGGGGCGATGATTTTCATAGGAGACCAATCTTGTAACAGTTGATCAAGACACTCCCGCTGCCTGTCACATGGAAGGTAGCTATGTGGTTGATGTATTACGGAAGGAAGCTATGATGCACTCGGTTCTCCGACAGAGTGCGGTTCCACTTTTATTTTATAGGGGCGTAAGTCCGGACTTACGCCCTTCTGAAAGAAACCAGGGTTTTCAAGGGCGATTCCCATCATGATTTAGACGTCATTCGCATGCCCTTTTACTTAAACGATGCGCCGAGGGTTGAAAAACAGAAAAATGAAAGGAAAAAAAAACGAAATGGCATTTTTGTGGACTTACGCCCTTTTAAAAAAAACCGATTCAAATATATTTAATCGACAACCTCACGACCTCATTACACCACTAGACAGCTTACCTATAATGTGGATGTGCCCTTCCTATCGTTGATCACCATTAATGGAGTTGATTGTGACTAGTGGGAACCATCATTAGTGTATTGCGTAGTGAAATACAAACATTTTTGATCACGATTACAGCGTTCGGCGCGTAGAGTAAAATTCAATCATTTATTCTACGCAACTTGTTCACCATTTTTGTGATAACAAGACCTAACTTAGGGCGATAGCATTTTCATACTGTATTAGCTTAGCAATAGAAATGTGACAAGAATGATTGTGGCAACTACCGAGGGATATCCTTACAGGATGTTGCTTATAAAGAATTATCCATCCATATCAAAGAAAGGCGGCAAACCAAAGGTGCAATGGTACTCGGGGATTATCAGGCAGGGTTTAGGGTTTCGAATCGAACTTGAAAAAGCATAATATGTGGAAAATGTGACTCTGAACCACCTATTCATCGATTATCTTAAAACAATCTACAGTATAGACAGGTGCCGCATGTATGAAGCGCTCAAAGAACTTGGACTACCAAGAAGGTTCGGCTGGCCCAGATGACGTTGAGTAGAAGCAGATGAGCTGTGAAGGTCGATGGCAAAATTACTGAGCCCTTCAAGGTATCCTGCGGTGTTAGGCAGTACGGTCCCATCTAATTAGTACTATTTAACCTCACGCTCGAATATGCTATCCGCAAGCTCGAGATAAAGATCTGTGGTAACATTTACCACAGAACCAACCAGATACTGGCATTCGCAGATGATATTGTCTTTACAGCGTGTATACTTAGAGGATTAGAAGAGGGTGTTAAACAGCTGAGAGTGACAGCAGAGGAAGTCGGATTGTAAATCAACAGAGAGAAAACAATGTACATGAAAACCTCTAGTCGTGATGAAAACTATCCTGCCACCGTTGTGCTGGACGTATTGAGTTTAATACCACCAAGGAATTTAAATGTTTTGGTATTGTTCAGACTTCGGACAATGACTCCAACAAAGAAGTTCTAGCAAGACTGACAGCAGGAAACTGCGCGTTTGTTCCACTCCAGGACATCATCAAATCAAAGCTAGTAACCATGGCGTTAAGATCAGGATTTATGAGTCATAATTTGTCCGACAGTGACTTATGGAGGAGAATGTTGGGTACTGAAGGAACGTAGTATGAAGTTTGTTAGAGGTATGGGGGAGAAAAATTTTGGGAGGTTCTTTGGTCCGGTTTGTTAGGGAAAAGAATGGTGATTAACGACAAACAGTGAACTGCAACAGCTCCATTCAAGACCTGATATTGCGGGAACAGTAAAAAATGCGAGGATTCGGTAGCATTGACAAGTTTTTCGTGCTGACCACGATAACTCTTTGAGGAGGGTTCTTGATGGTCATCCAGGTGAACGCAGGCTCTGAAGTTGGCCCCGGTTAACGGGGATGAAGGACGTGGATAGAGATCTGAAGTCCTGAGCGTGAAGCTGTGGCGAAGAAAAACACAGGATAGAGTAGTCTGGAGGCAAATTTGCGAGCAAGCCAAGGCCCTCAAAGTGCTGTAATGTCTTACAATTTAAAACAAAAAAAAATAGTCTAGCAATAACTACGAGTATTATGAGTTATAAAACAATTTTATTCTTCACTCAACGTACGAGTTTTATTTTTTTGTCAATTCCGGTTAGTACTAACACTGGATAGTACTAAAACTGTATGGCGAGACACGTTATGAAATATTTAGTTGTACATCATCTCAGAGTTCTTTACATTCATAGGGTATAATATAAAGGGAGAAACAAGAAAATGTTTGTTCACATAAAGAAAGAGAGATAATTATAATAATATTAAATGAGAGAAGTTGGGAATTTCCAAGCTCACGCACTTCTAAGTACACACACGGTTAACATTTTCTATTACCCAGCCTCTGATAATAGCTGGGAGAGGAGGTCTCACTGTAAGCCTTGTTCCATCGTTGAATTGAATAAAGTAACATATTTTTTTTTTAATTTTCAAACCTTTTATGCTTATAAAAAAATCATCCATGTTATAACGTTCATGATTGAATCACACAGTTAAGAATCAGTTGAAGTCGGCGTTCAGAGTTGGTGTTGCCATAAGATAGAATTAGCTATCTTTTGTATAGATACCTACCAATATTATAGTAAGTACTGAATACCATTGTTACAATGGTACTCCTTGTACAGTACAGTACTCCTTGCAACAACGGAGCTTGCATGCTTTTTCCTTCGTTGCTTGCAGCGAGGGGGGAGTCCATAGAGCTTGTCTCCAGGAATCCTTAAATCGACCTTCATCCGAAGGGAAAATCGTGACATCCTTATACTCCTAGTAATTGAAACAATACGAGAAATCCGAGATTTTTGGGAACTACGAGTATATGTTTGGAATCAATTTACGAATAGGAACTTGATTTGTGTTGGCAAACATTTATGAGAAGTAGATAAGTACATAATATGAACGACTACGACACTGCAAGAGGTACCTAGGTAAGGGATTTATTGAACTGAAAAGGAACCTTCCTGAAGTATCAGCGATTCCCCAGGGAGCGGGCAACACCAACGCCCGTTTTAATAGAATTATCAACGGCAAGGAGGGGGAGAAATGGAATTTTAAATGGGTTTAACGCGATACTCCCCAACTCCGTTGGAGCAGAGAGGACTCTTGCTTTTTGCCAGGATGTGAATCTACGCCTGTACTTGCCTCGGCGATCGTAATATTCATCTCACCTACCTTCAGTACACTGATTATGATTCAACATAATGACGAGCCGTTGAATTTATTACCAACTCTTGCAATACTTCATTTTCGGGATACTACTCACAATACTTGCAACTTTCCTCAGGATAACTGAATAAGTCAACCAGTGGTCCCAAAATGGCTATTTTTTGGAGAATATTCTGTTTTTTTTTTTTTTTTTTTTCTCTATCGGACACATGTGTGCTGATCATGACGCTTACATAATTGTCCTATATCGAAAATAATGATATACTAAATCTTTGATGTAGTTAATACACATATGAGTCGGAGTCCACCAAAGGTTACGAAGGTATTATCGTCGACGCCGATGACATTTTTTACGATTGTGGTTTAGGTGGTCTGAATCTCAGACAAAAGGAACAACTCGTAGTCACCATTTAAACCAAAACCATGACGAATCCAGTGACAGAGTACGCTGTTTTGAAGCATAAAAACTCTGTAGGACCATAATTCAAAATTGTGCTGTAAACATTAAGTTTAGTAACGAATGCAGTCCAGGAGACTAGTTACCATTGGATTAGTTCTATTTCAACGAGTAAGCGATAAAACATACAATCTTATTTATCTTTCTACAGCCCAAAAAAATTTTGCCTAACGTACCTAATTTAGGATGTAGAAGAAGAACCATTATCTTAGATTTATAAGGTAGATTTCTCTTCCCCCCCTCATCAATACCTTGGTACCTAAACGTTTCTAGTGACGTACGAGCCTCGAATTTGAACACTATTTTGAAATCCATGATCTACATGCGAATTAGAGTTCACCTCTCGAAGTAGCAGGGATCTTACGCTATCGTCAGGATGCACCGTAATTTCAAAAAAACCACCGCGTTCCTCCCTCATAAAATCCAATTTCGAAATTCCGACGGTGTAGTCTACAACTAGATAGATATCTGCGTCGAATGAAAAAGAAACACTAAAATCAATCCATGCGAATCGGTTGAGAACTAAGACCTGGGGATAGTACACAACACTTTGATACACTTATACAAACATTCACACATGCACACTGACTGTATGGGTTTTCACGGATTTGGATTCAGAATGGTCTAAAACGGCAAGTACGTGCTTTCAGTGTTGTTTTCTTCACCCCGTCTCATATCGACGCCCATGTCTTACTGTGAGGAGTCCTAAAAACTGTTCATCATCCAATGCATGGTTTCCAGAAAAGAGTTGAAAATTTGCTAGAGAAGCCAGAGCGGATGGTGGAAAGAGAGGCAAGTAGGAGAAAATGGAGAAACGAGTGTGAGTAATGTTAGTGAATTAGACATCGGCTGGTTGCAACTTTTTTCAAGATACAAGCTGGTCAGTCAAGGCACTCCTAAACAGCGAATAGATAGTAAGTTTCGGTTTTGATAATGCGGGTTTGCTCAACTTCATTTTTTCTATCTTGAACATATTTCTGGTTTCTGGTTACCAAATCATTCACTTAATTATGTTTTATCCTGACAACTTCAAAACGTTTTCCCCGTAAGAACTCAGCGTTCCGACGGAAAACTTGCAGATTTGAAGCTTTCCAACGTAGAAGAGCATCCTTCTTCAATATAAGGACCCCAATCTAAAGAAGACGTTGATAGCGACACAAAAGACAGCAGAAAGTACACGAATTTATCACGAACAATGAAAAAAGAAGAGTGAAAGCCGAAACATTTCACTCGGCCCGTATCGTACATCAATGGTAAACAAGTCACTGAAAGTAGAAGAGCGGAAATCGTTCGTGACCGATTCGGTCAAGGTTTTATAGCTACACGAAGAATATGTTCTTTTGAGACTTCCCAAACGGAAAATATCCTAGTAATAGGTATTGTGGCTGCTACTAATCGAATCACCAATCAATCGGGGACTCGAAAATCGTTTATTTCAGAAAAGGACGTTGGAATGTTGGGAACAATGAAAAAACTGAACTTGAGGTTGAAACAAAAAAGTCTGGTAGGTAGTAGGTTTGACAAAAAGTAGGTTTGACACAGATTCCTCGCATACGAAACCCGATTGTACAGGATATAATGATGCATAGGAGATAGCTAAAAACTTCTATCCCCAATTACCTGAGACTACCCCCTAAGTAATGATCAGATGACGAATAGGTACATCCCGTCAAAATCGACATTTACGGTTTTACGTTTGAACTTGCGCGTCACAGGGCGACGAATTCCATAAGATCCACACGCAAACCCGCACAATCCCTAAGAATTTCATCAATATCGGACAATAAATTTGAACAAATTTTTGCCCGTTACAAGGATTTGCGAATGCACAGACCGACTAACAGACAGAAACTAAACCAAAACTGTTCTGGAAGGTGTAAAATGTTAAACGTAAATGGAATGGGGTATTTCGGTGGGTCGGAAATTCAGGTTTTTGACCTCAAATTTGGATTCAGCACCCTTGAAAACCAACATACTACAACTTTAAGCCCAATGATACTATAACATGTGGTAGAAAAATTAATTAAAGAGATCACACGTTTGAAAAAGGCGGGCCGCTATAAATGCACACAGACTAGGCAGGGACTACGCCGCGCGCGTGTGTGAGTAGACTTTTGTAGTATCCAAGAGGGGTTTCTGTGCATGGATACTTTTTCAAAGACAGTTGGCTAGCTACGTCACGATTGGCTAGCTACCTACGTCCACAGAGTAATGGAGACAAGTCACACCATTCAAATCTTCAACTTTCCTTAGCTTCTCTGATTTTTTAAAAACATTTTCTCGACGAACAGACCCGATTACCGTTATTCCTGAGCCTTACTCTTTTGGAAAAAAAATAAATAAAGAAAATTGACTGAAATACCCCATTGTTAATTTTGGAGCAACTTTTTTTTCAACCTTGAAAAGTTATAACAATGCTTCCGCTGCCATGGCAGACTCGGAAACAATTGATTTACAAGATGTATGAACAACCATTAAACAGAGAAATAGTAATAAATAATTCAAAGGCTTGTCATCATGCCCTTGAGAGATGTACGTTTGTTGACTAAGTCAGTGGTCATATTTCAAGGTGATCTTCGGAAATGCTGGGAACGTCCCCATCTGCTAGAGAAAATCTCGCGATGAGATCAATAGCATCTAGCGTATGATGTTTTGTTATAAAGTTGAGTAATTATTGTATTGTGTCTTACACAATATCAAGTAATTTGCCTCATCGAAAGAATGTATATCGTTCTTTAAATATGAGTGCAAAAACAAGTTTGCTGAAAAAATACCATACATCGTTTATGTGAGAAACTAATCGATTATTCCTATTACCCATATCTGAAGTGAACGCGTGGATAACTCTTTATGTCAGCCCAAAATTGCTAATAGAAGTCCACTGTTTCTGAAATCTAATATTTGATTCTGAAAATCCCCAATTTGGTAGGCAGCTATTGTGCATCGTGGGATGTACGATTACGTAATGTATTACATAATGAATGCGTAGAACCCTTTTCGGATGCTTACCTAACCGCTATGCAAAATAGAAAACCTGCATCATCGTTGGATTCCCTGATATTACAGAACCCAATGTATTTATTCGCCCCTTTGTCCTTGCTTCGATTTTAGGACGTCTTTTAGTAAGACTTGAGCGTCTTGGGGTGAAGCGGGGCATCACTTAACGTTGAAAAAAACTCCAAAGCTTTTGTGTGAGTGACAAACTTGTGTAATCTCCCCAGATCCCAATTGCCAGCCAATATGTGTGAGGTTTGGGTTTTTATTTGACTTGAATGTCTGTCAAGTTGTACACTACGGGTCCCAAATTTGGTCATCACGTGTCACAATTTCCTCGTCATTTATTGTTGACCAAAAACATGAAACGTGCCTCCGCTTCATGGAAGGTCATAGAAATGTGGACGCAACAACACGTTGGAACGCAATATACAGCTGGTTCTGTGTTATGTCTTCTATTCTTGATAACTCATACTGATCAATAGGAACTTATAACCTGGAAATTAACACATGTGGCTACAGAAATTTGTTACACGTGGTCGAGTAGAATTAAATCTTACTTCTGTGAAGTTCGATCTTGTAAGAACATTGTCCCCTATCTCTCAACCACCACCACCACCAACGGGAAAATCGAGTCTCTGAAACTTTCATCTTGAAAATTCGCTCATACTTTGGTCATGCTGCACAATAAATAGCTAACCCCCTCACTGACATGGCGTAACATTTTCTTCTCCTTTTACGTTTATGCAGATCCACTTCAAAAGGAATACGTCTTTCCTCCTTTAACTGGCCGCAGATGGATACGCAAACATAGTTTACAGATATTTTTTTAACTGAATGACGCAGCAATCAACATCAAAAGATTAATTATCTCTCGCAGTGTAACGAGGCGGGTGGCGGGTCAATATGTTGTCGCTAGATGGTGGATGTTCAGCCGGGAGTTTGAGAGTTTCAACTTATTGGCGTGCTTCCAATTCATCCGAGGGTTCGTGTCGCTATTGGTGCAGAAAATAACCTCTTTCCTAATCTCTTTTTCAGCTCAGATGGAATTTCGCTAAAGGCTCTGCCTTACAGGCGTTATAACGTGACGTTCGGCGTTTCTGTGCCGTTGCGCTGTTCTATGTGGGAACATAGCATCATCCCTGTCACATACGTGGGGATATGAATCAGCACTTTTTTCAGGAACGCGACGTCACCCATCCGAGTTTGGGAAAATTACAAAACTAAAGCGTGATACAAGCTGGGATACGTGCCCCCTATTCCAGACCATCATTGGTGAAAAAAAACCATGATGGCAATCTTCTCAATATTCAGCTGCAATAGATCATGTAGATTTTCGAATTGTAAGACGTTCTCCTACGAACTGAAGTATGTCCATTATGAAATGGAGGATGGTCCCCTATGAATTTGAATAAGGTTCTTTAAAAGTTAATAATATTGCATTATCATCCGATTTATAGATGCATGCAAAATTTCAGCTCAATCGTAAACCGGATCAAATTTAACTTGCAAGATTTAATTACGGACAACGGGACAGGCGTAACTAAACAAAAGCTTGTAAAAACAAACGTAGCTATAATCACGTATTTTGCGAGAAAAAAATGCACTTGATTAAATTTTTATTTTTATTTGATTTTTTATAGAAATTAATCATATATTTGACAAGAAACACTTTTCAAAGCTTTTCCAATCATGAGAAAAAGTAAATATTGATTATTAACCGAAGAGATTGGTGGTTTTTGATTGTAATATTACTGAATTAGGCAAGTGGCAAGGGGTGACTCAACCAGGAGAGGACATGGGAGGAAGGTTGGGTACCAACCAGGTGAACGAATAGAATTACTAACTTCCAAGACTTGTTCACCGTTCGCGTATCGTAGATCATATATTTTAAAATGCTGTTCAAATTTGAGGGCCCATGTCGCTAGAACCTTATGGTGGCAGAGCCGTGAGTTCCTTTTCCGATATCAACATCTCAAATTTCGAGCTCTCATAATGCTGAAAACGAATTACGTTGAGTGAAACTATTTTGTACAGAATTGAGGTAAATAATAATGTATGTTTTATCGCTTACTGGTGGAAATTGAACGATCTACTGCTTATTGATTGGGGCGTCCCCCAATAATAGCTTGGCGTGATTTAGAGAACGCTCTGATGTCCTCAATCTTATCCGTGGACGAGTTTCATAATGAAACTTTCATTACCCAAAAACATTCAGCCAACTAACTATTTTCAATATGTCGGTGTCTATTATGGCTTACTTGTTAAAATCAAGCTTCGAAATTTTAGAAATACAAGCAAAATACCTGTGGATCTTCATTCCGCCATGGAACTAAGTAGTGGTGTCACCTGAAATCCCAGGACACCTGAAACCGCGTCATAGCGCGGATTTTTGGATGTTCCACCCACATTAGAGTGATCTTCTACGGACTACATGCTAAAACGAATAGACACAAGTCCAAAGTTACCATGTGTCCATGATTCTAAAATATTGTCCGGTTTTGAGGTCACATGGTGGTAAAAATATTTTGGTAATATCCTTGATAATGTAAAAAACGTCTGCCAAGTGGGTGTGGCACATAGCTTCCTCGTATCCATAACCCGATTATATAGATGACCAGATGCATAGTAGGTTGTTACTCTCGAAATATCAATCTCTAAGTACCTTCCACTACCCCCATAGGGAACCATCTACACGCTAATCTGGACAATCCTAGAAAATTTCATCAAATTCGGATGAAAATTAGGTGAGTGGATATGTTTTTGGATCAAAAAATACTTAGCCTCGGCTGGGATTCGAACCCGCGACCCCTGGTTGACAGTTGAAGTTACGGCTGTTACAAGGAATTTACGTTTGCGCATGCGCAGTCGCTTCTATCGGTCCGAAGTTGACGATTTTCATAGGGGACCATCTACATGCTAATCTGTAGCATCCCTGAAAATTTCATTGAAATCGGATGGAAAATGTAGAAGTTATGGCCGTTACAAGGAATTCACGTTTGCGCATGCGCAGTCGCTTCTATCAGTCCGGGGATTATGATTTTCATAGGGGACTGTCTACACACCAACCCGCACAACCCCTGAAAATTTCATAGAAATCGGACAATAACTTCGTATAGTTATGCGCGTTACAAGGAATTCATGACAGACACACAGACAGACAGACAGACAGACACGGAACCAAAATTGTCCAGAAAGGTCTAAAACGCAAAACGCGAGTGGAAATTTGATTTTGGAGAACTTTTTTTTTCGTCCTTGAAAAGTGAAAACAAAGCTTCCGCTACCTTGGTAGACTCGGAAGCAATAAATGTAAAACTTTCTTATGCACTAGAAATGTGATGTAATTTTGAGAGAGAGAGGGCTTGATTTTAAGTAGCTACCGACTTTCGGAGCCTCTACCATACTATAGGGGTTTTATTACCTACCTAACTGATTGAGTTATGTCCCTGGTGAGCCTTCAAACTCATATTAGCAGAAATATAATTTATTTAGAATTGCATTTATTCACATTAATAATTTTCTTTTCAACTTGTTCTAAAGCTTGAAGCATACCATTGTAGGTACTATTTTAAAGGATTTGTCCGCTTCAACCATTTAGTTTTCACTCGATTTTGATAAGCGGACTGGCACCCATCAATTTTAAATTTGTACATTGGTACCCACTCGGTCTTCCCTGCTTGATGGTCGACAGTACGTGATTTTCCACCGTTGGGGAAGGAACGAAACAAAACGTTTTACAATTCAAACCTCCTCTATCAAGCTGACAGATACAGAAAAGAAAATCGAGGCCCATGAAACGAAACGGCTGATCGAAAAAGTTTTCTTTGAGTGCTAATATTGTGATCATGGAGTGGTGAAACTTGGAGTTGATTGGGATTTGTGCAGTTTATTACGTAAGTCAGCACTCTTGTATTGGAAAGATTCGATGTGTTACTCGCATTACTTGAAGAAACAGATCAACACTTTTGAGTTCCTTTACAATTCGTCAGCTCCCTGAAAGTTGGATTTCGATTCGCGCGAAGAGGAGACATAATTTTACCTTTTCTGGAGAATTTGGCACCCCAGGTAGAGTACACGACCTTGAGAAAAATATTCCGGTCTCATAAACATGATTTGGGCGGAGAGAAGAAGTGTTGAACAAACCTCCGTCAGAGATATCCCTCACCTCTGTCTGATCACTTAAGGTTTGGTGATTCCTAGTTCGCTCCAATTGGTACATTCCCTCTTCAAACGCGCTCGAAGCAAATTGATATCCTCTGAATCGTTTTCTCAACATTCATTCTTGGTGAATTGAAACGTTGATAGCTGGTTTTCAATTTCCTGTTCTCAACCCACTATATATCCATCCCACGAATATCAATTTTTCGAGGTCTGATGATGACAGAAAAATCCCAAATCTGAGATGGGTGGAGGTGTGTGAGGAGGTTTGTAACTTTCATTACCTAAATGTATTGTTCATTGATATTAGTATGTACTATAACGAAACAGTTATGCAAAAAGTCGCAGGTAGGTAGTGTATACTGTTTCACTCCAATCACCTCGAAATGAAGAAATCAGTGAATGTAATTTCCAGTTAGTAATTCCTCTTATGAAAATAGTCGTATAAAATATCACGGGATTGACAAAACTGTGTAGGTAAAATGTGTGTTGAATGATCAATTTATTATTATTTAAGTATAACTGTGAGCTAGCTAAGACAACACACACCTCCGTCCCCCATCAACGCCCGTCTCTTATAAGGCGCTAGTCGGGCTATTGTACGGAGGTTTTGAGGATATCATCATGTACCCAGAGCTCAACCGTACGTTCAACCAACGTTAAATTAATGTTAATTGCGAAATTAATCAGAATTACACGTGGTTCCCTGAAAACCAAACTGCAGAGCCCCTCCCCCCCAACCCTTTCCGACCTAACCGACAAGGTCCTATGAAGGTTTCAGTTGACAGTTCTCTTGATAAAGTGCGGTGCCTTCAACTGAGCCGTTGAGCGAAGAGTTAATTACATAGAGATTGGTTAAGTTGTTTCTGTTACTATGTGGGTTGGGCGAGTAATAAATTAAAAACACGACTATGAATTGCACATGAACTTTCACTGACGGAAGTGAGCCAAATACCAGCTGATGAAGGGCGATGTTTTTTGTTTTTTTGTTTCTTAGAATAAAATTTTATCTCACTCGGTTCTGCTCACAAAGAAGCAAAACATAATTTCGTTACGGAGGTACTCAAAACTTTGGGATAACAATGTTTTGATGGTAGGTACTTTCTGTCAAATAAACTTATTCTGAACCCTGCACGATATATTGGCTGATAGGTACTAATGACGTAAAATCGGTGATCTTTGCAGTCAGGTGATTCTACCAGAAAACGGTGCAATTTATTACACAGAGGTTTATTTTTCTGTATAGATCATTCGCCTGCGAAGAACACGGCTTTGCCATTATCACTATCTATCCTACAATATTTGGATGAAATGAACGCTTCACACTGAGTTAGAAGAAATAAAGATTTTGGGGTGCCTTAATTAAGAAATTTGATTACTGGTTGCTAAGGACGCAAAACTGAGGACAACTCGAAGAAACGAACAACGATCGCATTTTTTGTTAGCTAAAATTTGAACGGAGATTAGACCTCTCAATAACTTCAATTTGAAAACATAAACGCTTTACACAATTCAAGTTGAGTAGTTGCCTTCATTAGGAAATTTGAACACTGGTTGCTAAGGATGCAGAACAGAGTACAACTCGAAGAAACTAACAACGATCGCATTTTGGTAATCTAAAATTTGAATTTACCTCACACTTTTTTAATATTTTTATCTTCTTTTGAAAGAGGTTTATTGATATGGAATATCAGCAGAACCATAGTGCGCTGCTCGAAAACGCATCCAAAAAATTTAGAGAATTTAAGGGAGATGGAAATTTTTAATGTACCGGGTGTCTGTGACGTGACGAGTTTCCCCTTACAACAGCAGCGCTACCTCTGATAGCTTACATGAAACAATTACCTCACGTGATCAAACACACGAGTGCGCCACGAACTGGCAGAAAGAACCCAGACACGATACTGACGAAAACAAGAAATTTAATCACTCTTTTTTACAATACGATTCTACCAGTCTACCTATCAGTTTATCACGCATTATTAGTCTTCGCCTTCTCTTATATAGTTTCTACATTAGTTAGTTTTGATATTTGAATCAAATTATTTGAGTGGATCGTTTAATGTGGTCACGAGGGTGCCTATGGCTCTACCTGTTGAGATTCTCTGACACTATTTGCCGAAACTCCTTTTACGCTCCACCATAGCACAGTTTAGCGTGAGGAACACTGGGGAGTGACATAATCAGTTTTTCTCGATATTCGCGGTGTTTGTTGACGCCGCTTGACTTGTTTAAAGGCATTTTCTTCTAGAGTAATTTTGGGATAACCAAGAAACCACATTTTTACCCCCCCCCCCCACTTCAAAATTTGTTCCATCCACTGTACACTTTCCTCAGTTAGCATTGACCAATTTTGATGAAATTTGGTGAATGGGCTCCATTCGAGGTCTAGTTGTGGCCGAAGCTTTCGGTTGATGTAGGTCACTTCTAAGGGTTGAAAAATAAGGGCTGACATTCACTAAACGCCCGAACTCAATAAATTTTGATATAAAGGTATTGTTTATTCATCAATTTAAGATAGTATTGAGTTTTTAGAGACCACACGGTGTCCTGTAGAACAAACCGTTCGCCCCCTACGAGAACTTAAGGGTGAATCGCATTAGAGGCCTCCGTTCAATCCGTAATCTCCGTTCAAACTTTAGCTGACCGAAATGCGATCGATGTTTTTCTTCATGTTGGTTGGAGGTAACAATGACAAAGCCGCGTTCTTTGCAGACGAGTGATCTATAAAGAAAAATAATAAACCTTTGTGTAATAATTTTCTGCGTTTTTCTCTTGGGTATTCCTGCTGTTAAACGTTATTCTAGGGCCGAATTTTAGTATTTGACTTGAAATTCCAGAATCTATAATTGAGGCAAATCCCATTCCAAAGGTTCATTATTGAAGATAATAAACCAAAATTGGAAACCGTTGTGTAATATTTTTTAGCATTTTCTGGTGAATTCCAGTTTTTGGTTAATTTCGAGAATTCTTAATCTGGAAAACATGAATTACTAGTCAACAGTTGAAAATATCGGTTCCTGAAGTCCGCTATTTGGATCGATTCTTTATAACGATTTCCCAGCCAGCACGTGGATCCGACAAACTAGCGGAGCGTGAGTTGTTTGTTGAAACGAGCAATAAGTTTGTATCAGCCACTAAGGTGTCCCGGTGGTGGAAGGTCAGGCGGAGGATTATTGCTAAGCAATTTAATTGTCCCGAGAAAAGGTTAGCTCGCAGGCGGCTGAGGTGACTGGGGTGGAGAATTTCATAGGATTCTGCTCTTCTCACTGACACCGGCTCCATCTCTCGGCGAGAACACGGAAACTGCGGTGGAGGGCTGAGAAAAGGAAGGGAAACTCCTGCTTAATTATGTGAGCTGAGACGAGGTGCGTAGGACTACAGCTACCTTCTCTGTCCGTTTCCTGCTTAGCCTCTCCCTCCATACATCTTTCCTCGCAATATCACCACTACCTTTTCCTTGAAGACGTGAATATATGAGGCGCGTATGTGGATACGAGCTTGTTTGACAAATGTTACGAGACATGAGGATGCTCCCTTCATCAATTTCTCCCTTAAACTCTCCCCGCCGCACTTTGAGACTAGACTCGCCTCTTCTTATCCTACACTTCTATAGCTGTAAGATCGTACGTCGTCATCATGAATCATATGACCTATAACTTGGACATTTCGTTTGATCCCAGAGCCTAGTCCTTTGGACTCGTCTCATCAGGGTAACCATCTCAATACTACTGCAAAGTAGATAGGATAGATGAAAACCACATGAACACGTAAGACGTTCTTAACAAAATATAAATGAACCACTTTTCGAAATTAATCAATTTAAAAAAGAATCGTCGAAATAATAATTGCTCATATAACGATAGTTGATCATCTAGGTGGTTACATTTGTTTCTAAAAACGCTGATCATTATCACACAATTGTTTTGTGATATTACTATGAGATCACACGCCTTTTCCAATAATACTAACACTAGCTACTGACAACAACATCACTAGCCGAAAGTATTGGGTGCATCAACAAACAATTATTTGATTCTTGGTTGCTAAGTACGCATAAATGAGTTCATGCAACTCTACACGGAGTAAGTAAAACAGTTTAAATTCGCTTCACCTCCGACATGGAACATTCATATGCAATTCATATTCATGTTTCTGATTCATCATCCGTCCAACCTACGGTGCAAAAACCGCCCTACAATGACCCGAGGTGCCACTTCTGAAGCCAAAGTTGGTGGTTGGTGGGGAGGCGGGATTTCTCGAGCTAGCTAAGACATGTAAGCTATCAATATGTGGAGCTGATAAATTTCACGGAAATTGCTCATTTAACGATAGTTGACTTTGTTGATGGACGGATTCATTCGTTTTTAAAGCGCTGCAATTTATTACACAACGGTTTATTATGCAGAACGCTGCAAAGGACACTATCCTAAATTAACGAAAGAACGGAAGTGTTTATACATTCATTAATACATTAAAATACATACTATGTATGACATATTATGTATAGAACATATTATGACCTGTAGTAAGTAAGTAAACAACCATTTCAGGTTGTATTCTCGTCTAACTGCCATTCCTGGCGTCGCGGACATCATCAGCTGTCTGCCAAAGGAAGATCAGAATTTGTTCTGATTTCGCTCGATATTGGTGTTTTCAGATTAGCTTCTATGCATCGGATCATCTATATAATCGGGTTATGGATACGATGAAGCTATGTGGCACATTCATTTGACATATATTTTGTTAGTAGTATAGATCACATAAATTTCATATGACTTAATAATGTCTTATACCATTCTACTCATACCGAATCTTTAGTTTATTTTGGTTTATTATTTTCAATAATGAACCTTTGGAATCGACCAAGAAAAAACAAATTTTAACACCCCCTCAAAATGGGGTCTGCGCCTTGATTTTTTTTAGATTTTTAATCGAAAGTAGACTACATCCTGAGAATTTTGGCACTAACCGCGACCTTCTAGCGTGAGTAGATCTGTTTCTATGATTTTTCAAAGTTTCGACCGTTTATAACGTCACGCGCCCCTCTCGCCTGGGCGGGACCCCCCCAGCCCACTGTGACGTCATAAACGGTCGAAACTTTAAAAATTCATAGGAAAAGGTTTACTCACGCTAGAAGGTCCCGGTTGGTACCAAAAATCTTAGAATGAGGTCTAGTTTGGATTAAAAATAACAATAAACCGTTTTTCCGACCCAGGCGCACACCCTATTTGATGGTTTACGTTTCAAGGTACGTAGAATCCAAAAATTGAATAAAAATTTGGCCGTCCGTCCGCCGTACGCGGCACTTTCCTCACTTAGCATTGACCGATTTTGATGAAATTTGATATGTAGGCTCCATTTGGGGTCTAGTTGTGCCCCGAAGATTTTGGTTGATGTAGATCACTTCTAAGGGTTCCAAAATCAATTTTGAAATTTTGAAAACTGCCCTAACTCAAAAAATTTTGATATAAAGGTATTGTATTTCCTTCAATTTAAGATTCTATAGAATTTTTAGAATTTTTTGAGACCACCCGGAGCTCTATAGGACAAACCGTTCGCTCACTACGAGAATTTAAAGTTTGGACGTACGATAAATCAGAAACACGACTGTGAATCGCAAAAGAGGCCTAATCTCCGTTCAAATTGAAGCTGACCGAAATGCGATCGAAGTTTTTCTTCATGTTGGATGGTTGGTGGCTTTGCAGACGAGTGATCTATGGAAAAATAATGAACCATTGTAAATAATTTGCAGCGTTTTTTCATGATGATATCTTGATCCGATAGTTCGTTAAAGAAAATAATATCGGAATGAACTCTGAAGCCCTATCCATCTGTGTATGGTCCATTCAGGGTAGGGAATTAGTTGCCATGTAAGAGTGAAAGAGGGTGAGAGGGAACAGCTCATATTCATCGTATCTCGAGCCCCAGCGTCCCTCGAGAAGGGATGGGGGAACTGGTTGGATGCTGGATGCGATGCTTGGTCTCGCAGATAGAGGAACCTTCGGTGCTCCTTCATTCGTACCCATAACCCAGTTACTTATCAACTGTTAGCATCCGACCTCTGGACTCTGACAATTTTACCAACCCTACTCTCGAGTTTTCTCTTCTCTTCTCCACCCCGCTCACGGCTTTCCAATTTTAATCTTTTCTAACTCCTTCACCACACTGAGTCGGGATCCATTCCCACCACGTCAGCCTCTTCTCTTGAGAGGTTCAATCCTCTTGGAGCGCCATCCGAACTATTGCCGCTTCATGCTTTATTCACATTTCTGATTTCAACTCTGGGTTGAGCACCTTGGAAGATACTTCCATCTGTAATGTCGATTGGTATCGATCACTTCCAGAGTTGAATAATCGATCTCGATTGCCATCCATGGCGGATTATGATCTATCACAGTCGGCTATGTACATTAACCATAATCACAAAGTCGATTATGGTTTCTACTGGTTAGGTGAGGCACTTATATTAACTTTCCGTATCCATAACACGATTGTACGGATGATCCAATTCATCATAGATAGGTAACCAAAACTCCTATCTCCAAGTACCTGCCACTAGCCATCGTCACCAAGATGGCGATAACAAGATAATTTGAAGTATACCATCCAGAGTCCCAACACAATCTCTGAATATTCTACCGAATGAATTTCACGTTGGCTCATGCGCAGTGGTGACTAGTGATCCGGTCACTGAAAAATTTCATTGAATTCGGATGAAAACTGTGAAAGTTATGGTTTTTACAGGAAGTTCATATTTGCGCTCGCTCCGGTTATTTTCGTAAGGGACCATCTACACCCACTACCCGTAAATTCTCCTAAAATTCATCAAAATTGGACAGTAACTACGTATAATTCGCTCGGTACGAGGATTTGCAGACACACAGTGTGGTATATCGGGGTAATAGAGAATATCCGGAATACAATTCATTCGCGGGTTATATTTTAGAGAAGGGAAACCCAAACATTCCAAGATGTATAGGGAATGACGTCACAAACTCAGCTGATCGATTTGAGGCGCAGCCATCTTGTACATTTTCGATATAAGTACTTCTATGTTTGCTACACGGAGCGCACTTAATGCAAAACCGTGGAATCGGAATACGGTGGCTCTCTGTGCTATGTTGAACCGGGTCGAGGAGGAGATGAGCCACCATTTTTTCTGTAGATGCCCCATAATTGCGGAATTTAGACTTTGGCATTTCGGTAAAAACTAGAGATAGGCGGTATTTAACGTAACAATTAAAAATAACCTATTACCGGGTTTCGTTAATTCCGCTTGGAACCTAATACCAAAATAACCATGTTATTAAATGACGTTTCAGGAAAGGCTCCAAAATGTGTGGAGCCAGAACAATAGCTTGGGTTTTTTAATCGAAAAAGAGTGAAAATACACTAACACGTAAACGTTTCGGAAATAACTTGATTGAAATCCCACCTTAGTTAGGAAACGAAAACTAGAGAACAACGGAATGATACTTCGGAATCGAATAACAATATAACATGATAAACAAACGAACGTAGATCGGGAACGGAAAGTAGAAAACGATACCTTGGAATGGTATGTCGGAATGAGCTTGTGAGAAGGTCTCTGAGATAACCTGATAATAAATAACAGGTTATTGGAACCTATTACCCACCCAGAGCGGTAAAGGTGAAACCTAATACGCAAATGTAACCGTTTCGCCCATCTCTGGTAAAAACTACCTCGAATCATGGGAGGTCATAGAAAGCCTGGACTCTGATGATTGGCTCAAATTGTATGGAGTTTTTTTTTAGGGAGGCTTTGGCGTACCGTACGTTTTTGGTTCAAAATTTCAATTTTGTTTGCTGAGCCATGGAGAGGTTGTGGTCTGCTTCATATTTGTCGTTGCTGTTATGTTATTTTATACCCTCTAGTTTGTTCTGGTTTATAATGATTGTTAAATAAGTAAAGTAATAGAGTAGGTAAATAAAATAAATAATAAAACGCTGCAAATTTTTACACGGTGGTTTTTTATTTTTTATTTGTCTATATAGATCACTCGTCTGCAAAGCCATCAACCATCCTACATGAAAAAAAAAACATCCTTCGCATTTCGGTCAGCTATAATTTGAACGGAGATTAGGCCTCTTTTGCAATTCACACTCGTGTTTCTGATTTATCGTACGTCCAACCCTTAAATTCTCGTAGGGAGCGAACGGTTTGTCCTACAAGGCTCCGCGTGGTCTCCAAAAATTCTAAATATTCTATACTATCTTAAATTGATGGAAAAACAATACCTCTGTATCAAATTTTTTCGTGTTAGGGCGATTTCAAAATTCATTTTTCAACTATGAATTCAAAGAAACGTTCCATGTTTCTTGAATTTTAGCTAAAAGCTCTAAGCAACCGGAAGGGCCGAGTTTTTTTTCTTCAGAAAATCTAATATTGGAAAGGTATTGTTCTACTTGACTACAAGTCAAATACCTTACCGTAGTTCATATTAGCTTCCGTCTTCTGTTATCGAGTAACTGGTCGCTTCCTTAAGATTCTTAGTGCTCCGTCTGGTACTTGTCGATGAGAAATGAGCGCCATAATGAATCTATACTAAGTACCTAATATACAAATATATTCGTCTGTACGGAATCGATTACAGGCAAACGGCTCAACTGGTATTTTCCTAATTTGGTAAGTTTATAGAACCTATTAGCCGGGAGAGATTCGAATATTATAGAACATAATGTTTTGCACGTAGTTATTCTCAACTTTCGAACGGCTGAAATTTACGCTATATGCTCACTGTCCTAGTTGAATTGATGGATCTCATTGTCAAAATCGATTTCGTGATTGATGTTGTTTCGAAAAGAAATACGCTCTAAGTTTTTGATTGTAATGCACCTTTTCTGAAGGAATAAAGTACGTTTTGAAATTATTGTACTTGTAGGTAGGTCCTAGAGGACCTCTCAAAAAATGGTTTAAGGATTTCGAGTGATAGTACCTTTTGAAACGCTGTGGAGAATAGTGAGGTAGACGGGATTGTACCACCAAAACTTGTAGAATTGCATTTTTTCCAATCATCCCACCTGATGAATACTGAGCCTTTCGAAAATAGAAAAGTTGTGATGCCTCATTTAAGAAAGTCTCATTACTGGTGTTCGAGAGCTCAAAAAAATAGGGTGAATTTTAGACACAATAATAAAAGAGTAGGTAGGTACCTGTTGGCCGCGCGCAGCGAAGTTCACGAGGGGGCCCCCATCACGCAGGTCGAAAATAGATGAATGAAGAGAAGCGATGCCGAATATATTGTGTCAAGAGGGGAAAAAAATGATTCTATGCTAAACTGAGAGAAAGAGCGGTTTTAAAGCGGGATAGGCGAGAAGCGCGGAACAGACGATGTTAGGTTACAATAGAAGAATGATGAGGTGATAATGGTATCAATGCGCAAGCATTAAGCGCATCCTAAAGTGACTGGTAAATTGTTAGTTACCTATCCCGCCAATGTACAAAAGTAAAACATTAAGGATGGAACAACTGGCCTCCAGTAAGATTTTACAAACTCCCAGATCCACCAAGTGAAACTCTGTTGGTTCCAGAACCTCCACCAGTAGTGTTACTTCAGGTTGTTGAGGAGATTATAGAGCTATGGTACACGTGAAAATCTCAAACGACCAACGCCTCTCAGTAGTGATTTCAAGAAAATGGGACCATTTCTAGACCTTCAATGGGAATGAGGAATGCAGAGTGTATTGAGCGCGAACAGCCCTTTAGTAGTCAAAAATTGTTACAATATCTAAAATGCATACTATGCGCTAGTTCAAGGTTGTTCCTTTGGATACACGCGTCTAATGTCTTTCAGGAACCTGATTATCAGCGTATTATAGCTGATCCTCAAGAAGGGGTCGTTCAGAAGCGCTTGCTATAGGCTTCAATGTCGGTCGGGTCGTCGGAGGGAAATAAACTTCCAGCTCGTTCTATCAGCAAACTATCTCAATTCGACGATCGTCTTTGTGAGATCAGGATGGATGAAGGGGGATGGGGGCTGTGCCTCCCATCACTTCTAACCAACTTGACCTCTTTTCTTTGAGGACGACCGCTCTGCCCGTCTTCTCATAACGCTCTCCCTAACCACAACCCGATTCACCCGCTCAACGTCGGTATTGCCGCTAGGGGTAGGTACCCCTGAAGATGGAGGATGTCAACTCCCATCCACTCAAGACCTGGGAAACAGGGGATACCTGAAGGGACGTTTATAGGAACCTCTAAGAAACATCTACAGTTTTCTTCTTACCTTAAAACTTGAAGATTTTTCAAGCTCTCATATTTCCTGATTCAACTATCATCAGCATTCTCAACTAATTATACATCATAGAATTTCGTAAGAAAACTTCGAACTTCGGATTCTGGAATTGGACCTTTACGTTGTAGAGCTGAGTTTTCGGGCAATCAAAAGTTACTTTTAGGGAATTTTAAAGGACAATGGAAACGCTGCAAATTATTACACAATGGGTTATTATGTGTCTGTATAGATCACTCGTCTGCAAAGCCACCAACCATCCAACATGAAGAAAAACATCGATCGCATTTCGGTCAGCTAAAATTTGAACGGAGATTAGGCCTCTTTTGCGATTCACACACGTGTTTCTAATTTATCGTATGTCCAACCCTTAAATTCTCGTAGGGAACGAACGGTTTGACCTACAGAGCTCCGAGTGGTCTCAAAAATTCTAAAAGTTCTATACTATCTTAAATTAATGAAAAAACAATGCCTTGATATCAAAATTTTTTGAGATAGGGCGTTTTCAAAATTTCAAAATTCATTTTTCGACCCTTAGAAGTGACCTACATCAACCAAAATCTTCGGAGCACAACTAGACCTCAAATGGAGCCTACATACAAAATTTCATCAAAATCGGTCAATGCTAAGTGGGGAAAGTGCCGCGTACGGCATACGGCTTTCGGCTGACGGACGGCCAAATTTTTATTCGATTTTTGGATTCTACGTACCTCGATACGTAAACCAATGAATTTTAAGGGGATGTTAAAAAAAATTCTTGATCGATTTCGAAGGTTCATTATTGAAGATATTAAACCAAAAATACAGCAATGGACTCAAGATTGAATTTTTGAAGAAAAAATGTTCTCTGGAATACCGTTTTGCAAATTTTACAACAAAACAACAATTCCTGAAGTTTTTCCAAAAATACAGAGTGTCTACCAATAGGATGGACCAAACTTCAAGGATGGATTCTACAACTAATTTTCAACAAAAAATATCATGTACCTAGTATTTTTTTAACCCACTCAAAATGCCTCTTTTCATTTTGATTTTTTTTCGTAATTTCAACCCTGCGGAACTAAGATGGCCCTAACTCCCATGTTTCTCATGCAAATTCATAAAGTTCAGTTTTATAAGGAAAATCGTAATTTTTAAGCCTATTTCGCTAGTGAGTCCATAAAGTAATATGGCTTTCATTTTTCAAGGATTAAAATAAAATGTCCTCCAAGATCAAATTTTGCCAACAGTCCGCCGTACGCGGTACTTCACTCATTCACCAGTTAGACTAGGGTCTGAGCAAACGGAAATGAAAAAGAATGTTCGAAATCCTAATGTAGCAAAATCGTTACTGCAATTTAACTTGTGCAGACCGACTAGGTCTTAGATGTTGATTAGGTTTATCAGGTTTTAAAATGGACGATTGTACTCAGGATGTATTCTAAAAAGCATTTTATGGTATGGTCACTCCAATTTAAAGATAGGTACACTCTATTTTATCAACCCAAAACTCCAACCTAGGAAAAACATTAATTTTCTCAGTAGGTACCTAGTTTTAAAAGATTAAATAATTTTTATTCGATACCGTTTCCTTATTAATAACGTTCAACCTTCATAACATTTGACTGACTTATCACTAGCTCTATTGTGGTTATGAGAAAACCCAGAAACGCAGCCCTGACTACCTAGGTGTCAGGCTCTTCAACCACCTACCCGAGGATGTCAGGGCCCTTCCACTCCGACGTTTCAAAGTTGTTGTGAGGGCTTGGCTCGTTGGACCAACGCCCTACTCACTTGATGAGGTGTTCAGAAATCCGTTTCCATGATTGTGTGTGATGTCACTTTTTAACGTTTCTTAAGATTTGGTTAATTGTTATGGACATTTTTTATATCTTTGTTGCTGTACCTAATTATTTATGAGTTTGTTTTGTTGGCTTATTGTGCCTAATGACTAGAAATTGTTTGACGTGTGTTATATACCTACTTTACTTTGTATGCTCAACACAAATAAATTGAATTGAATTGAGACTGATAAGTGTGAAGAATTTCAGGTTTCTCCAATAATTAAAATATTTTTAGATTTTGAGCGATTTTTGACGACCCTGGACCACTGTGGCAGCAGGTCCACCAGGCTGCGGGGACAGGTAGTTTTGGCTGCGAAGAGAATGGACATTTTCGGTGGCGGCGGGAGTTCCTGAGGCCTCGCTCACGTCCGCCAAAACGCACTAGTGCAAGGCCTTTAGTTAACATAGACCGATTTTGATGAAATTTGGTCTACAGGTTCCGACTGAGGTCTTGTTGTGTCCCGAAGCTTGATGTCAGTCAATAAGGGTTGAAAAATAAGGGCTGACATTTTCTAAACGCCCCAGCTCGAAAACTTTCGATGTAAAGGTATTGTTTTTTTCATCAATTTAAATTAGTATTGAATTTTCATAATCGAAAGAGTCCACCAAGAGCTGAACCAACCGTCCGCTTCCTATGAGAACTTAGGAGTTGGACTTACGATAAATCAGAAACACAAGAGTGAATCGCAAGAGAGGACTAATTTTGGTTAAAATTTTAGTTTACCAAAATGTGATCGTTGTTTGTTTCTTCGAGTTGTACTTAGTTTTGCGTCCCTAGTAACCAGTAATCAAATTTCCTAATAAAGCCGCCCACAATTCTTTATGTTTTCAGTTTAAATTTGATTGTGAAACGAAAACGGGATTGGTAGGTTAGAAAATGGCGAAGCTTTTCTCCACAAACTAAAACTTTTTAGGTTTATAGTTTGCTCGTAATAAGAAGCGCTATCGTGGGACACTCAACGGAACAACTACCCAAGGATTATATCTTTCCTACGGTAATAATAAATTTTTTATAAATTTGAATAAAATTCGTAAATGGAAGTTCTAAAGCAGACAAAAGACTCCATTGAAAAAAGTACTTTTCTGAAACAATTGACTTTTTACTCCGATAAAAAGTGTTTTTCACTGTACCAACAAACACTTACTGGTACCTATAGAAAAATGTCATCGAAATAATACTATTTGTAATAAACAAATGCATATCTGAATATGTAAATATCTTATTATTGATTTCAGTATCTCTATCAATTTGTAGATTAACAAAACTATACTATAACTTCGTATAGTTTCGCGCGTTACAAGGATTTCATGAGATATTCAAAAATAAATCGTTTTTCACATAGACAGACACGGAATGAAAATTGTGCAGGAAGGTCTAAAACGTGAAACGCCAACATTTCTTAAAATCTAAAACGTGAAACGCCAACGAATAAAATTTTATGTTCACCTTGGAAGATGAAAACTATGTTTCAGTTACCTTGATAGACTCGAAAGCAAAACTGTTTGGTGCTGAGAGCAATAAAATCGTCGTATCTCCGCCTCCTATCTGGTTTGGCAATAGTCGCATTCCACTTGTCAAGCATATTTCGAACGATTGTGGTTCCCACAATTATTCTGGGAGTGCAAATTCCACTCTATTTTTGTTACGGTATGCATCGGCATTCCACCCTCAGGTTTACCTCGCAAATTCAAATATTCCGTCCGAACGTCGGGGAAGTTGTTGGAGGTTACAAACGTTTCAGTCATGTAGAATAGTGGGTTCGTCTAAGTAAAATTCACTATGTTTATTCGAATCCAGAGAAACTTTTGAAAAACCTGTGTTTGGCTCTTCATACCTTTATAGAAATTTAATAGCAGATAACAATTTATTTATTTACTATTTATTGACATTGAATTTGATAACCACTTTGCTTGGGGGAAAATTTGGCAAACCTTGGAGGTCTGTAACAAAATGACTTCGTTTTTCAAAAAATCATTTAAAAAAAGTCAAAACAAATTCCAGTTCCATGTGCCAGATGGAAGTACCATGGAAACGACTCCTAAGTTCCACCAGTCAGTCTAATAATAATTGAACTCGGTAGGCACATTACACGTACCCTTCAAAAAAGAAAAATATTCTGTTAGCCAAGTAGTACTGTGCAATGAAAAATAAATGCTCCATAATGTGAGACTTTGATAGGCACTTATCTTGAAATTACATTACTACCCCTTCTCCTTAAACATAGCATTTCACGTGGTTTCTACGAAAAACCTGTTTATGACAAAACTAGCAGAAAAACGTGATAAGAACAAGCGAGTCTTCTGGGAAGCACGAGATGGGGTCCGCAGGAGATAAGACTTGGCACTGAGGGGCGTTTTTTTTAAGCCTTCCTACCCACTCTACCATAACATCCTCTTCATTTAGACAACGAAAGAGACACCCTAACCCGCTTTCTCCCACTTCATCCCTCAGAGTGAAAAAAAGACTGATTCAGCAGTTCCCTTACTCCGCTAATGACCCCCGACTTACTTATTATTGTGATAACCCATCCTAATTATTCCAAGAAGCACTTATCATTCCGGGAGAAACGTGGTTGACGTGGAGCGGCCAAATTTAACACGAATCTGCTACTTTTCCAGTCTAATAATTCAGATTTTCTTCTCATAAGCACTTTGTAAGAAATAAAAATTCGTTCACTTTCTGCAATATTGTAAGACGTTTGTCGTAATCATGTTCGTAAGATGCTTCAAGATCATAATCCATGAATCAGACTTCGACTTCATAGCATGCTCCCCGGCGATTGTTCAATCTGCGGTTCAATAAACGAATATTTGCACTCAAGCAGCCATGACTCGACTCCTCACAACTTAGTCTGCTACATCAACCATTCAGCCTCATAATGGCTTTTACTTATTGATTTATTTTTTCACCAAATTATTTAATTTGATTATTTATTCATTATTTTGAAAGCTCTGCTATGGCCACTGAAATACCATTTCAATTAAAACACGTCCAAGTGGGTGTGGTACATAGCTTCCTCGTATCCATATTCCGATTGTATAGATGATCCGATGTATAGTAGTTAATCTCAAAACATAAATCACTAAGTACCTTCCACTACTCTCATAGGGAACCATCTCCACCCCAACTCGCACAATTCCTGAAAATTTCATCGTAATCAGATGGGAAATGTATAAGTTATGACAGTAAGGAGGGAATAGACGTTTGCACATGCGTAGTGGCTACTGTCAGTCTGGGGGCAATGATATTCATAGGGAACCATCTACTCGCCAACCCGCATAATCCCCGACAATTTCATTGAAAACGAGTGAGACATGTAGAAGGTATGGCTGTGGAAAGGATCTGACGTTTGCGCCTTAGCAGCGGCTATTACACAAGATTACAAAGTTTAGGGATAGTCTGGCTGCCTCGTTCTTTCACCACTTTTCTTGTGGTATTTGTTGCGCTGAATCCGAATCTGACGTCAGTTTTTTTGTTTATGTCTGATTTTCAAGATATAGCTAGTTTTAAGATTTTTCTAGTTCTCACTTTTCTTCATTTTTTAGTCAGCACTCGTCTTGCTCAAATCTCCTCAAAAAGTACTCAGACTTATAGGAAATTTCATGTAGAATCCGAATATGTACTTAGTTTTTAAGTAAAGTTGTGTTAAACCCCTTATTTTCCACAAAACGTCGCATGAAATACAAATAATAACGACTCGAAATGAGGAAGTCGGCATGAGTTGGTACCACCTACCTACCAGCTCAAACATCCAAGGGGCCTCACCACCACATTTGTGATATAAGAACAAGAGACGAGCGGGTTACTACCGATGGAGAAGAAAAGTTCAGGATTTCGTCATTCGATTGCGATTCGCGACTAACGTATTTTTCTTTGAGAATAATTTTCAACCTCGGTTACTGTTTTCTCCAATGAAGAGGGCATCCTAAAGACGAGAACTCGAGGATCTACCATCTATCGCCCAACCCTGACCAAGAATAGCAGACAACAAGACCGTCAAGAGCAGGGAACAAGACTTCCAAGCTGAGTATTTCCACTACCAGCCACACTCTCATACAACCATAGACATTTATACCTACTTTCCTGACTAACTTCTAGAATATATTATATTCTAGATTCTAACTAATGAATGATTGTAACTAATGAATGATGTATTCTAATGAATGATATTATCTTTCATTAGAATACATCATTCACTAGTTTTCTCATTTCTAGCTTAGTATTTGTAATGGAGTGAGAATCTCATTCATTAGTTTAGTAGTCTCGATTGACTCGTTAATGCTCAAAATGTATACCGAGAACTGGAGAAAAGTTATGAACAATAAAACCTGAGTAAAAACTTGGGAGTTACTTACAAACATTTATACCTACTTTCCTGACTAACTTCAAGAATACATCATTCACCTTATCATTCATTAGTTTTCTCATTTCTAGCTTAGTATTTGTAATGGAGTGAGAATCTCATTTAGTAGTTTAATAGTCTCGATTGACTCGTTAATGCTCAAAATGTATAACGAGAACTGGAGAAAAGTTATGAACAGTAAGACCTGAGTAAAAAACTTGGGAGTTAAACTCGAGGAAAGAGTGGTTGTAGCTAACTGGTTTGAGTAGATTAAAGATGTAGCGTATGCTTGTAAAAGATGGGCGAGAGAAAGGAGGTGCTTTGTATGTGGATAAATTACGAACGGCCGCTTTTGTCAGAGTGAGAGTCTTGTCGCTTCGTGGTTACGTCGGGTCGAGGATATTCAATTATTAATCCATTGTAATTAAAACGCTCCAACCTGTCCTCTCTCTTTCTGGCAATCTACTCTCTTTCGCGCTCCCTCTTGTTCATAGTGTAAGCGCTGTTGATGGTTAAACAGCGACAAGTTAAGGGAGATGATGGGAAGAGGTTGTGAGGGTGGCAGCTTTTCAGAGGGAATCGAGATGTAAATGGTGCATAATTTAACTCGCCCCCATCTTACGCTAACACGCTTTAAAGGCCGTTAGCGCTTTCTTCATTACATCAACTGAAATTAGGTATGTACATGGAAATACATCATTTCATCTACAGAGTGCTGGATTACACTATTTGCATACTATTACCGAAGGGTTTAAAACATACTCTTGCTCCTCCCGCCTCAACTCGTTCAAGGCGAACTCGACGATTTTCTCTCTCTCTCTCGATTTTCAACACACCACTAATTATCTTCTAAATTAATAATAAAGAACAGTTACTGGGCCCAGGAACCGTTTTGCTCCAAACCCGCCAAATTATGAAATTGTATTTCAGTTGTGGGAATTTTCGCTCATTTGGAATCTGCTACTTGACTGGTACGTAATAGGGATACCACTTTATTTTTAATCGCCGATAATCTGTAACTCAAGAACTTTAGTTATAAAAGAAACGAATATATGTTTATTTTTCAAGCGACATAAAGCATGATTGAAGTCGGTATTCAAGATTCAGAATTTTGTACTAATTTGGATGAAAATTAACTTTCCGAAAATTAAGTTTCAACGCTCTTAACTCATAAACGACTCAGTTAAGAAGCACAAGTGAGTTATTCAAAATTGCAATTTCGGCAATATTATAGGTACCTTGGCGAGTCAAAGTGGGACCTAAGGACGGATGGATAGGGCTCGTAATCCTGATTAATTTCACAATCAACTCTCATTTAATCATAGTTCATCGTTAAGCTCTGGATGGCCTCGTTTATTTGAAAAAATCCTAAATTGATGGAAAAACTCAGTAATTATTTATTCACTAGGTAGCTAATTAAAAAATTAATTATCTTCATAGAAATCGAACAGTTCGACCCTCAGAGCTCAAGAATGTCAAAAAAATCAAGTGGTGTCAAAAAATGCTTAAAAATTGTGACTATCTCAACATTAATGAAAAAACAAACAATGTTGTCGAGCTAAGGCGTTTTGAAAATGTTTTCCCTACTTTTTATTCTCTAGATGTGACTATCAATAACCAAATCTTCGGGGCACAACTACATCCAAAATAAAGCCTATTTACCAAATTTCATCAAAGTAACCCAATGTGCACCCATGGGCTAAATACGGTGGACTGACGGAAAATTTTGTATTCGATTTTTGGATTCTAAGTAAACTATCAAATTCTGAGGAGAGGTTGAATTCTTCTAGTTATTTAAATTAATAAACCAAAAACGTCTGTTAAGTGGGTGTGCTGTACCAGCTTCCTCGTATACGTCTCATCTTACAATATCCAAGTACCTAACACTACCTTCCAAATTTGAAGGATATTTGATTTTCTCACAATGAAATCAGTCGAAAACGAATGGAAACTATACAATTTATGCTTATTGTAGTTATGGTTGTTACGGGGTTTTATGTTTGCGCTTGCGCAGAAGCCACTATCCAGTTGGGGGTGATGACTGTCATAGAGGACCATCTACAAGCACACCCATGCAATCCCAGAAAATGTCATAAAAATCGCACCATAACTCGTATGGTTTTGACCGTTACAAGGATTTGTGGACAATGACCGACTGACAGACACGAAACCAAAATTGTTCAGGAAGGTTTAAAACTTAAAACGAGAGTGGAAATTTTTATTTTGGAGATTTTTCGTATCCTCTAAAAGTGAAACAGTGCTTCCGCTACCTTGGTAGAGTCGGAAGCATCGGTATGAGTACATGGAGAGAAATGCTGCATCCACCGGATGGAAACTCAACAGCTGGATGTCATGCAAGGTGATGCCATTTCCGTGCTCCATCCGACCTTCCTCCTATATAGACATATAAATATCACAATTTTGTGGTACCCTAGGAATGTGGATATGGATTCCCATTCAGTCGATTAAAGTGACACAATTCAGTGGATATAGTGACATTAAAGTTCCATCGAAGCGACTTTTTATCCATGGGTCACCTCTAAGGTACCTACCGTAAACAAGAACCAACGACCCTTATGAATGAATCTAACAAAAATTGTGGTAATGATGGTAGATTGGAGATGTGAAAAAAAGGGCTTTGTAGGTTTCATTATTCGTTGAAATGGATTGCGGATTCATTTCCGGACAAAGGCCCATCCGCTTAAATGGAGCTCAAGGAGGTAGAAAGATGTCGGAGGTGGGCGAAAGATAAAGTGATGAGCTCAGAAAGCTCTCAGAGGGAGGTACCTGCCTCCACTACTTCGGCTTCCGTTTCGACTGGAAGATTAAGAGGTGAAAGTTAATTATATCATCGAGATCGACAGCGCAATGGCTGGATTACTGATGAGTACTGATGGTAATTTGAATTTTCTTTCAGCAACCGTCCCGAGGATCAGCGGTTCACAACTCAATTTACAACGAAGTCTTGCTCCGTAGGCGAAGTTCTCATGGTTTTAGGTCGGGTAACCCTTGATTTGAATGCATCCCTCAAGTTAGTCCTTGTACATCCTGGAGGCCAATGACCTCATCCTTGGCGAGAAATAAGTATCGATTAACGTTTCCATCGTGACAGAAAACTTGATGAAGATTATGTTTCATCTTGGGGAAATGTTTACAGCATCGTAAACCAAATGTACAAGCGATTAGGGAAACGGTTCAACAAAATTATCACACACTAAACGCGACTAAGTTCAAATTGATGTCTACTATCACTACGGGGGCCTTGATTTTCATAAGAGACCATCAGCACACCAATCTAAACAATCCCAGAAAATTTCATCAAATTCGGATGGAAAATGTGGATGTTATGGCTGTTACAAGGATTTCATGTTTGCGCATGCGCAGACACTACTATCACTACGGGGGCCATGATTTTCATAAGAGACCATCAGCACACCAATCTAAACAATCTCAGAAAATGTCGGATGGAAAATGTGGAATATATGGCTTTTACAAGGATTTTTACGTTTGCGCATGCTCAGAGATTACTATCACTACGAGGGTCATGATTCTCATAAGAGACTATCAGCACGCCAATCTAAACAATTCCAGAAAATTTCATAAAATACGGATGGTAAATGTGGAAGTTACGGATGTGACAATGATTTTACGTTTGTGTATGCCCAGAAAAGGCTGAAAGGCTGAAACGTAAAACACGAGTGGAAATTTTGATTTTGGAGAACATTTTTTTTCAACCTTGAAAAGTGGATACAATGCTTTTGCTACCTTGATAAACTCAGAAGCAAAATAACCACGTACTAATCCGTTTTAGATCGTTCTGAAACCGAATCCGCGAAAAAGTGTGTGTGTGTGTTATGTGACAAAATATTGTGTACTATACCTAGGCCTTAATCTCTAACCGATTTTCGAGATTCTTCTTTGTTCGACTCGGAAATCTATTTAGTTGTGCACTAAATTTGCCGAATTTTGAAGTTTTCCTCTGAATGGGTGGAAAGGGATGAGTACTGTTTACAAAACGCTTAAAAATTTCACACTAAGGTTTATTATTCTTATATATAGATCACTCATCTGCAAAGAACTCGGCTTTACCATTATTACCACCAACCAACCATGGAGACTACCTACCATGTACCTACAGTGATCGCATTTTGGTCAGCTAAAATTTGAAAGGTGATTGGGCTTCTTTGGCGATTCACACTCGTGATTCTGATTTATCGAAAGTCCAACCCTTAAGTTCTCGTAGGGAGCGAACAGTTTGTCCTACAGAGCTCTGGTGTTTAAAAATTCAATGCTATCTTAAATTGATGGAAAGACAATACCGTTACATCCAAAGTTTTTGAGCTAGGGTGATTTCAAAATTTCAACCCTTAAAAGTGACCGACATCAATCAAAAGCTTCGGGGCACAACCAGTTGTATCGCCATGGTGTCAGGACGCCAGAAATTGCCTATTGCGTGGGATTTTATCAGATCTACCTTGAATACAGTTAAAGTGTGATGTTCTAGGGAATGCCTACCAAAACCAACATAAGATAAATGTCCAACGTTATGACGTATTATCGCTATGGTGCCAAGCTGGCACCGTTCGTTGATGACGGCTCAAATTTGCTTGTAGATGGCGACCTAGTAAATCATCACCCCCGGGTTGTTAGTAGCGCCTGCGCATGCCCGAACGTGAAACTTTGTAAAAACCTATCATTTAAATTTTTGTGCGAATTTGATGACATTTTTTGGTACAAATAGTAGACAATGCGCTTGCACTAATAATCCTAATTCCTAATAAGTAGGTATTTTCCAAACATCTGTAACTTTTATAGTTCACATTTTCTTTTCGCCGTGATTTTCAAGAATTCCGTGGTTCAGGTTTAACCTGTACTACTTGGTTCCCTTCAATTTCATCTCCATCTGATCATCTATATGGAGGGTATTGGTAGATACTTGGAGATTGAAGTGTTTTTACATTGTTTAGAAACGAATAAAACCATCCAGACGACCAACAATCTTTAAATGAGTAATTGTCGTGAAATTTGTCAAAATACAAAGTTTTAGTGACATTTTTTATAAACGAACTCCAGTAACGAATTATAGAAACCAATTTTTGTAACGAATAATATAAAGAAATTTTAGTTACAAATCATAGCAATTACCTACTTTAGTTACGAATTGTAGAGAATCTAGAGAGAATATCGTTATCTCAAAATACATTGGGATGTAAGCCTCAGTGAGGGCGATAGTTGAAAGTGATCTATACTCAATTGCGTATAGAGTCCGCTGGAATGCATGCAATACCTAACATTAAGTTTGTTATTAGCTCGTACTTGAAGTGAGCTAAATTTCAGCTGATCAAATGCGATATTTTTTCGTTCCTTCGAATAGAATATAATTTCTTTCAACTGTACTTCCTTGACAATCAAGGTGTTTACACTGGTTGTACTAGCAAAATAAACTCTTCAAACAACAACAAAATAAACTTTTTGTCAAATTAAACTTGTCAGTAAACTATGCGCGATAATGTCGTTGGTTGGTAGGTACTATTAATGGAAAATGTATCATCTTCATAAAAGGGCGATCTTCACTAAAAAAAGAAAGACAAAAAAACCATTAGTCTTTTCGAAATTTCACTAGGACGATAATTCGAAATGTGAAGGTCAGAATTACTAAGAACAATTGAATAAGTTTCTGCGATTCAACTTTTGAAAGGTCCCAAACGGTATTGGTCTTCCCAATACGTTGTTTTTGTCGCCTTTATCGGAAGGAAAAAATCCAGTATGAATTTCAAGTCAATCGGAACACAGTTAGCCTGGAATCCAAGCATTTTTCCGTATTTTTGGAATGACAAAAAAGGGATAAAAATTTCGGGAGGATGAAAATTTCAAAATCATCTGATGTATCTTCACTAAAAACATATGTGGTATGAATGGTATGAATTTCAGTTTGGTCTGAGCACTGGAAATGTTGAGTTTATTTTTATGTTGAGTTTAGTAGAACAATTCGCTGACTTTGGGGTGAGAAAGCGATATATAATATTTCTCAATCGAATTGAAAATATTGAGGCCGACTCTGTTCCCCCCGGACAACCCGGAAGTACATTCTAACTCCGTTTGTTGATATCATCACCCCAGGAAAGGTCCTTACTTGGAAAACTCCGTTCTGCAAAGGAAGTACAATAGAGGGTCTATTGATACTGCATCAATTGACTATCGCGTCCCTTCACCTGACCTCACAAGGAAATTGTCGAGACCACCATTGGTTTGTCCCCTGCCAAGACCAGAACTTCTCCTCTGCGATAATAGCAATATCGCTGAACCTCCACAGCTCATAGCTGAGTTCCTCTACGTCAACCACTGACAAAGATCAGATAATCTTTCGCAGTCAGTTTAGAGGTAAGACCTTGGCAGTAATCTGAACAACTTCTATCCAAGCGATCGCCATCCGGTTCTCCATCGTCGACGGTCTGACGTTTGAAGACAGGCGCTACGGTAACCGAAGACTATTTATCGCAAATCAGCATTTTCTTTTTCTTTTTGTGTGTGTGTGTGTGTGAGATGGAATAAAAACGTTTTCCAGCTATGGGACATTGTCTTGGTATATGTAGATAACAAGTGCTGATACATCAGCAATCCTAAACTGAGATAGAGTATGAGATATTTTCTATATCTCAAGAGAAGTTGCAATCGAAAAATAGCCAACACTGCATTATCTGATAAAGAAGTCTGACAACGCACCCGAGGAATTCAGATACTGAATCACTTATCAACAGTTAGCTTCGGATGTTCTCAAACCAAACAATTTGTTTCACTCAAAAAAGTCTTCAACCTGTTTTTCCACACTGTGGATTTCAACCGTTTCGATGATTTGCAAGTTTTTTTTAAAGGAGCAATGGACAAATCTTGATGAGTCAGAGTGAACAATAAATAATGAAATAAACGCAAATAAACATTTGCAATGATTCTTTGGAATTAAATTCAATACACTCATTAGCTTGGTCTACAGATTGATGGATTTTAATTAATATGACAACCAGAATTGTAACAATGAACTAATGTTTCTTAAAACCATTAATTACTGGTACCAGAAAGTATTATACAGGAGGAGTTTCACTACATTGGGTGTCATATACAGGGTGTTTCACAAAAAGGTTACACCTCCCCCCCCTTCATTTCCGCAAAATACAGCGTGAAAAATTCCGACCTACGCAATTCTTCATGATTTTTTGTGAAAATCTCAGGAAAAATACATTCGCGCAAAAACGTTTTCCGCAATCGTGCGCAATTGACACTAAATTCATTTTTTCAAATGGAACCCCCCTTTTTTATTAGGACGTCCCACAGTAAGACTTTGGCGTCCTTATGCGATCGATCTGGGGTAAAGTTGGACAACACTCAACAGAAAAAAAAATAACCACACAGTAATCCGTTTTAGACCATTCTGAATCCAAATCCGTGAAAAAAACCATAAGTGTATGTCTGTGTGTGTGACAAAATCTTGTGTACTCTGCACAGGCCTTAGTTCTCAACCGATTTTCCTGGTTCTTTTTTTGTTCGACGCGGGAAACTATCTAATTGTGCACTACGTCACCGGAATTTCGAATTTTGCCTTTTAAGGAGGGGAAAGGGGGGGGTTAATGCTCAAAAAACGTGCGTTTTTGGCATAATCTTGTGTACTCTGCCCAGGCCTTAGTTCTCAACCGATTTTTGTGGTTTTTTTTTTCATCGACGCGGAAAACCATTTAGTTGTGCACTACATCGCCGGAATTTCGAATTTTGATTTTTAAGGGGGGGAAAGGGGGGGGTCAATGCTTAAAAAACGTGCGTTTGCGGGCATAATCCTGTAAACTCTGCCCATGCCTCAATTTCCAACCGATTTGCGTGTTTCTTTTTTTGTTTGACTCGAATAACTTCCGAGTTGTACATAATTTCACCCGAGTACCAAAATTCACAAGGGGAGGGGGTGAGTGGGGGCATAAAATTCACAAAATATCCGATTTTTCAATATTTCGGTTCCTTTACTGCTTACTAATTGTACCCAACCTTTGAAATTGAGGGAAAATTCTCATTATACCTCCGGATTTCATGAATTATTCTCTGTGCCACCGTGGCACTAATAGTGGTGCCACTGTGGTGCCAGGACACCATAAACCGCATATTTCGTGTTTTTTTCTTTTTTTTTGTGTTTCACCTTGAATACGGATGTGAACCTCGACGGACCGCCTACCAAAACTAACGGATGAAAGTTCAATGTTACGATGTATTTCCACTTTGGTGCCAGACTGGCGCCATTGGGGGTGGGGGGTTTGGGGGGGGGGGGTTGAACTCGAATTCGCATGTTGGGTATCGTAGATCATGGATTTCAAAATGCTCTTCAGATTCGAGGCTCCCACGCCGCTAGAAATGTTTTGGTAGATAATGGTGAGGGGGGGGTCACTATTTCTTGCCTAAAGTAATAAACCAAATTACATCGAGTAAAACAGTTGTATCGCTTACCAACTGGTTAAACTGATCTAATGCTTATCCAATGGGACGTCCCCTGAAATGCATGCATTACTAAACAATATGTTTACAGATTCGGATTCTACGTCAAATTTCATGAAAAATTCATACCCGTACCGATTTTTTTTATTGCGCGCAACCTGGCTTTTCGACTCTAAGTTGCACCGCTCCACAATTGCACAAAAATTAGGTTTTGGAGACCTCTAAGTGTGGCACATGTTTTTTCATCATTTTTTAACGCTAAATCACATGGTGTCATCTTAGAGCGTTCGAAAAGCCAGGTTGTGCGCAATAAAAAAAATCGGTATGAATTTTTCATGAATTTTGACGTAGAATGCGAATCTGTAATAAAAGGGGGGTTCCATTTGAAAAAATGAAGTTAGTGTCAATTGTGCACGATTGCGCGCAACTTTTTTGCGCAAAACTATTTTTCCGGAGGTCCTCACAAAAAATCATGAAGAATTGCGTTGAATTAGAATTTTTTAGCTGTATTTTGCGGAAATGAAGGGGGGTGTAACCTTTTCGTGAAACACCCTGTGCATACCCCACAAAATTTTGTTTGCCACTCAAAATTTGATGTTTTACGTTCCAATTCCGTATTTCCTTAGTTTCCGTGGACCGATTACGAAGAAATGAGCTAGGTGAGCACGTTTGTGGAACGCATTATTGTATTGTAATTTCCAGGAATGCATGATGGTGTGCTGCCGCAGTATTTTATATCTCACCCTCTTTCAGTACCGTGTAGGTTCGAATGAAACACGGAAAGAATAGAAGAGAGTTGGTAGATATGAATATCAACCCGGTGGACGGAAACAGTCAGTCCGTATTGCTTCGCCAGGCCCAGCGATATCGCTTGCCTAACTGTTAGGAAGACTGGTGGACATTCAAGAAAGAGGAACCTAATGACCCAATTTTGTGATTGAACCAACTTTTTGAAATGACCTGAATTGCGTTACTAGAATAGGACTTCTTGTACATAGATAGTTTATTCAGGTTGGGTACTTGCACAGCTACTTACGGTTGCTACTTTCAGCAATAACTTTATCAAAATATCTGCCCAGTATAGCTTCCTCTCACAGAATAATAAAATGTAAAAATTAAAAATCTTATATTGTTGCATTGTAATTCAACATTCATTATAATTCGTAGGTTGTATAATTAACAAATAATTCAATATGAATTGTGATTTTTACGATTATGTAGATAATTTTCCCGATAGAATAAAATGATCACGATGCACAAGTTGGTCGTGATGAGCATTTTTCCCTCAACTCCTACTTTCCAGACCAAGATGAAGTCAATGAGCAGCCGACTTGTGCTTTCCTTCAAACCGCCCATCGAATAAAAATAATAAATAAGTAAAATCAGGCGATTAGACTGTGAGAAATGGACGTTTGATACGAAACGATTTTTTTTTTTTTTTTTTTTTTGTAGAAAACATTTTATGGCCTAACCGACACCTGAAAACTCCATAAAAATTAGGCTGTTAATTCCTAAAGTTACACCTGAGAGAAGAAAATGACCACAGAGCCTTTTTTTCTGAATAGCAGAATGAAAGTTGGGAGCTACAGAATTAACATTTTTTGTCCTGCTGCATCAACAGTAAATGTTTGAAAAAAAATTTTCACCGCTAAAATCGTTGGAAGAAAAAGAAATACGTTGATTGAAGGATCAGTTGAACAAATTAACAGATAATTTCATTCAAATAAACAATTTACCAGATTGGTATTGAACCATCAGCAGGGAAGTACAGATCACAACATTAACAGAGTCAATAGTCTTTGAGAAATCATAAAAATAAACAAAGAAATGAAAGAGATTCCTCTAATCCTGCGCATGCTTTGCGGACATCACGAGAAGATCCACGCATTGCGTCACTCAGACAAGTTCATGTGCGCCCTTGAAGGCAGGATAGTAGCAACCTAGGTACACTACCAATTAAATTTGCTCACCAACTCTGCCCTATAGCGCCATGCTGAACTAAAATATTGGACAAATGATGTCCAATCTAGGCCATTTATGGCTGTGGCTTGGTTCCAGGAAAGAGTTGGTGTGCTGAAGATTGGCAAGCGGAACTCGGCGAGAACTGGGCATTTGCACATGAAGTGCCAGAGAACCTCCTTCTCACGCAAATTGCACATTGAGCATATGTGAACACGAGTCGATGAAAACAGCTTTGCATTCAGGTTCAGCATTTCTGTCCTCACCGTGACCACCCATCTCGCCACATACAATGAGGCTCTCGAGTCATTCACCAGGCTGCCCCAACTCCCTGTACAGTGTGAATGACTTGCCTCCGCTCGAAGCCAAAACGATGCTCACCGATCTCTCCTAAGTCCCTCCTGCTACAATCTATGTTATTGCTCAAAAATGTACCAAAGTAACTACATCAGCCCTTTTAGTATTGGCAGTCAAATCCATCAGGCAGCTTGGTTTCAGGGTTCGAGGTCGAACACCGAGCGTTAGAGGCGAGAGACAAGATTGAATAAGCTTGTCACCGAGTTGATGGAAGGAAGATTGTGCCTCTTCTGGCTATGCCATCAGAAGAAGCTTCTTTACCGTGGTGTTTGAGTTCAGCTCCAAGTGCCACGGGGACAAGCCGTAGCACACATTGAGTAGCGGAACACTAAAGTGCAAGCCTGACAAATGTTCCTCCGGTTAGGAGTCGGATGGTCTTCCATTCCCGAACAAAGGCACCATATCGTCCCTTGAAAGGCAGAGTATCGTAAGCGAAATTTTTCTAAGTTTTCAGGAGACACAAAAAACTGTATAGGATGCCCAATTGGTGAAATGTTTTTTTAAATTTGTCTGTAATTCAATGAATAGGGGAGTGCGCCTAATTTTTTTAATCGAAATTAGACCTCATCCTGAGAATTTTGACACCAGCCGTTCTCTTTTTGGATGAGTAGATTTTTTCTATGATTTTTCAAAGTTTCGAATGTTTATGACGTCACGCCTCCTGCCTGGGCGGGACCCCCAGCAAACTGTGACGTCAAAAGTTTGAAACTTTTAAAAATCATAGAAAAAGGTTTCCTCACGCTAGAAGGTCGCGGTTGGTGTCAAAATTCTCATGATGAGGTCTAGTTTAGATTAAAACTAACAATAAACAGTTTGCATGCACACACCCTATTACTGTATCCTAAGAAGGTAAGTGTACTATCTTACCAGAAAATAAACGGAAAGGATAATGAAACACACGTAGGTAATATATTTAGAACGTTCTGGCGCTTACGATTTTTTTTTTTTTTTTAAATCAACGAATAGGCCTTGATGAGACGAATCGAACGGTATGATTTACTCAAAAACAGTGAAAATGTCGCTTACGATACTCTGCCGTGGAAGGGACGACATAACAGATCCCTGGCTGGCCTGCCATGCCATATCCCACGCCAGATACTCGTTGCCCCATTCACGTTTCTCAAGAACTCCTTCGGGTGAAAGTATCCATCGAAAGCGTCATTCAAAGTGATAGCTTCTGTCTGTGTGACTGTACTACAGGCCTGGCAGGTCTGTCAGATTACTTACCTGTACACAAGCAAGGGCTTCCAGCCCTAATTTCGAGTCTGGAAAAATCTCACAGTCGCTAGTCTGATGGTTTTTAACGTGTTTCATGACCGATTCTATAGCATATGAGTCTGCATTGATTACGGAGGTTATTTGATGCCACTGCTTTCTCCAAGGACTCGAAGAAAACACTTCTTGTCACCATTATTGCACTTCTTCTTCTTCACATCGGGTATAGTAGTTTAGAAAGTGTAATTGTTTACTCACTGTGGTTGCCTCCGAGTGAATTGAAGAACATTTTGGTTGCATAGTAGTATCAGAGTCTGAAGCTGGTCTGAAAGTAAAGCTGGTCTTGGGCAAGGAATGTTTGCCTGTCGACTTTGCTGGTTCATCAATCCATTATTGTAATTTAGGCAACGCTGTATTTCCTTTCCAATCGCTTGGTGAGGGCACGAGAGCACCCAATTACCAGTGATAGTTAATCTCTGATTTCAAAATGTTTGTTTGGATATCCCCCCTCACACGAAGTTAAACACAAGATAAGAGACTGGGTGAACACACTAATAGATGTAACCCGATTCGGTTGTTTTGGAGGGGTAAAAGAAATTCCTGCTCAACCTCCTCTTTGATGAGGCTCCAAATGTGTTTACAAGCTCCTCCTCCCTTTCAAAGGGAGCAAATTAGGAGCAAACAGGTCAAAGTCCCTCATATCTGCGACACCGACAACTCGAAGCGACGGGCTCGGCGGTAAAGGGGGGTGTCAGTAATCGGTTTTACCGACGACGAGCGCCAGTCACCTAGCTAACTAAAACATTCGGCTCTTCGCATCACGTTAATTGATGCCAGCGATATTACACAATCAACGCTGAAGAAGAATTTGAAGGATTTTCCGATTCGTCTGTCTGTGGAAACGTTCACTGAAGACAGCAAGGTTTACCGAATATCAGGAGACCCGGTAGACCCTATTACGGTGTGCACCATCAAACGAAAATGGGGAGAAAAAAATGAATCAGGTTCTTAGGAGCGCTCTGATCCGGAAAAACGCTGCAAATTATTACACAAAGGTTTATTATTTTTCTGATAGATCACTCGCTTGCAAAGAACAAAAGAAGAAGAATTTGCCATTGTCACTACCTACCAACCTAATTTCGCTTCACATTCAAGTTTAATTTATTAAAATAAACGCTTCACACCAAAATTTTAAAAATATGGTGGCTAAGGACGCAAACCAGAGCACAACTCGAAGAAACGAACAGCGATCGCATTTTGGTCAGCTAAAATTTGAACGGAGATTAGGCCTATTTTGATATTCACACTCGTGTTTCTGAATTATCGTATGTCCAACCCTTAAATTCTCGTAGGGAACGGTTTGTCCTCAGAAATCTCTAAAAATTAAATATTATCTTAAATTTGAGGAAAAACAATACCTTTAGGTACATCGGAATTTTTGAGCTAGGGCGTTTTCAAAATTTCAACCCTTAGAAGTGAACGACATCAACCAAGCCGATCCCGGTTTCCATGGGGAGCCAACGGTTGGTCATACAGAGCTCCGACTGGTCTCATTCGATTCTAGAAGTTCAATACTATGTCAAATCGATGGAAAAACAATACCATTATATAGACATTTTATGAGCTAGGGCGTTTTCAAAATTTCAACCCTTATTTGTCAACTCTTAGAAGTGATCAAAATCGGTCCATGGAAACTAAGGAAACTGCCGCGTACGGCGAACGAGGGACGGAAAAATTTTTTATTAGATTTTTGGATTTTACGAACCTTGAAACGTAAACCAACTAATTTTGAGGAGTGGTAAAATTTTTTTTTTTTTTTGGTTGATTCCAAAGGTTCATTATTGAAAATAATAAACCAAAACCAGAGATAATAAATAACCTAAAATGTTTTCATGAATAAGGGATTGCATACAGAAATTTTGAAAGTTTACTCAGCAGTCATCAAAGCTTGGGGCAATAAATGCTCACACCAGTAACTGTGGAATTTTGGTGTATTGAAGGTCAAAGTTGTGACTTTTCTGTGGGATTATGTGGTCCTTCCCCTTCCACCAAGATTGCAGTTAGCGTTGGAAGAGTACAAGATGGGTTTTTGTCAGGAACTATAGAGAATATCCCGCTCATAGATTTATAGATGTTACGCAAATTCTACATGGACATTCCGGATTTTAGGACGATTGAATCGAGTGGTCGAAAAAACAAGTGGTTAGGTTTTGAACCTAAGTCACCATCATTTGCTTGGTGATATTTTAATTGACATTCCATGTTCTGACTTAGGCACACGAGCTCGAGAAGCGTCACGAAAGTGTCCTTGACGAACATTTCCAGATGATTTTCGGTTACAAAAAACTTCTTGCCACGGAAATCCTCATTGTTCTTCATCGTAAAAATTCGATCCCCTCGATTGAGCAATGATAACTTAACTTGTCCTGCATCAGACGATCCACTGCAACCCGGAATGAAACATTTCCTCCCTTCCTCCTTCCGTAAGTTTTCTTTTCACTACTCATTGTAAATGTAAAACTGACACCAGACAGCAGATTTGAAGTGAGAATGAATGAGGCTTAGTAAGTGCTAGAAGATTGAAGTCAAGTACGTAATGAAACGAGTTAGTAGGGAATGCATTTTGGAGGAAAGAGTAAGAGAGGAATAGTGGAGGGGTTGTCCTCCTTGCAAATATGATAGGGAGGGAAGTTTTTCGTTGATTTTGTTGATGTATACATACATTACTAATAGTAATGTTGGACAGAATCATACTCATGATTCTGTCACAAGGTTCTTAGGAAAAAGTGTAGAGACGGGGTTTTTAATTTGGTTAGAGAAGTTGTATTAGAAGAGAAAAAGTGGATAAGTATACCTTATTATGGAAAGATTTCTGACAAAATTGACAAAATGTTATCATCCAGAGCAGGGGTGCTCAAACTTGAACTGCTTGCGATCTATCTCAATATTTTTAGACTACTTACGATCGACTCTGAGAGACTGCAAGTGTGTGTGATGCAGGGTTGTCGTACATACACGATAGACCCTACCTACCTGGGTAGGGCGTACCGTAGCATATATAGATATTAGCTTTCTGCACAATATAGGTACATTATTTTAGTCAAGGTTTGGGTTAGGTTTAGTTAGGTTCTTCTCTACAATATCAATGAAAAAACTCATAGTTATTCAAAATTGCGAGTTTATTGGTTGTTACAAAACAAAAGAGTCACATATGGTGTTAAACTTAACTAAAGAGTGGCTTTGGATGTTGAATTGTGGCACTGCATGTCCTCAGCATACTTTTCGTATGATGGTACGTAACCACTGAGTGCTAATCGCAAGTATGATGACATATGATCGTCAGTTAGTTGATTGCGATATTTCGACTTAATTGTCTTCATTTCAGAAAATGCAGACCCGCACAAGTAAGTTGACCCAAAAAATGCCGTCAGTTGAAGTGCGATTTGCCTTACATTCGGATATTTATCTTCAGATATAAAACACCAGAAATTTGTATCAGATGCTGTAGCTTTGAGATGTATATATGATATAATCTGCACCAACTCTTTTTCAACAGAACATGAGTTCATATTAAACTGACTTGCTATTTCAGTAGCTAATTCCTCAATGTTTTTACATGAAAAAGGATAACTCATAAATGATGTTATATTTCCCAATTTACTGCAATCATAAAAACGCATTTGAATTGTCCCAAAATGTTTGATAATTCAGCCTCATACGTATCATAATTCAACTGAGGAATCCTTCCTTTCAAAGACGGACAAAATGTACAGTGTACTGTCTAGTCTAGAAACAACACGGCTTTTCTTTGAAAAGTGCCGCGCGTTCCTTTGATAAAGCCACCTTTTGCCACAAGCAGTGTTATTTTATTACGTAATACATTTTTGTAGTTTAGTTACCTACCTACTTATTAAAATTGTTTTTCTTCTCGAGATCTACCCAAAAAGCACTCGCGATCGCCCAGTCGATCGCGATCGACCGTTTGAGCACCCCTGATCTAGAGGTTTCATAGTAGGGTTTAAAAATAAAAATAATCTCAAAGCTTCGTTGGGTTCTGTTAAAGATAAAATTAGCGTTCAAAATAAAAGTGGGGTTTATAAGCTGAAATGTTCTTGTGGGCTTGAGTATTGTGGTCAAACTCGTAGGAAATTTAGGGAAAGAATAAAAGAGCACGAGAAGGATTTCAGAGATAGCAAAGGTGATTCTGCTTTTGCGAATCACCTAAGAGAATCCAATCATAACTTTAGTTTTGATCTAACAAGCGGACAGTACATAGAATTTCCTCATTTTTGCCCGAAGGGAGGTATGTTGGATGTGCTTGAAAAGTTCGAGATTCTGAAGAGTGATAGGTCTGGTAAATGTCTGAATGAGGTGGTCCCTCAACATGTTTCACCATTGATAGGTTCCTTCCTACAATAGCTTGGTCTCCCCTTCACGATGTTACCCTCACCAATGTTTGAGCTCCCTTTCACTTTGTCTGCCTTGATTGGCATTTGATGATCCTCCCAGGTCCCTTCACTTCTCTGAGCCAATAGGATTCTCCTTTCACTTATCTGATTGGGATTCAAGCTCCCTTTCACTTGTGACTATATAAGCTATGCTCTTTGTGATGTGCCTTCAGTTATTGTTTGTTACTGACCTAACCGTCGAAATCGATTTAACTTGTAACTCATTACTTTCGTGGAAATAGACAACGTTCAACTCAACTCCGTTTTTATTAAAATGGTTTTCCACAATCTCACCGCGAGTGATTTTATTCGTATACTCATGATTATGATTAAGATTTTTAATCACAGGAATACGTTTCTGTGAATTAAGATTTAATTCATATCCGCACAGTAAGAGTATGATTAAAAATACATTGTTAATGACAAAAAATCTGTGATTTATCATAAAAAATTTGTGATCAATCATAGAAAATCTGTGATTAATCACAGGAATAATATGAATAAAATTTTATTCACGTACTATGAGTATGATTATCACAGATTATCTGTGATTAACCATGTACTCTTAATCATACTCTTAATGTGTGAATACGAATTTAATCTTCATCATAATCATAGAAACGTATACTCGTGATTAAAAATCTTCAGCATATTCATCATATGAGTATGATTTTGCCCAACTCTGATTACTATACATAGTAATGACGGGAGTTTTAGGTGAGATGGATTTTCATGATGTTGGCAACCGCGAGCCAATCATAGTTCCCCAGATATTTTGACGTGGCATTTGCCGGGATTGGTAAGCTGATAATTTTCCTTATCATCTGTAGTTTTTTGGGGATGTTGAATTTCCAATTCAAAGGGACGTTCCGTGGAATGCATGCGTGACCTAAACTTTTTTTTAACATACCCTTGGAGCAATACTCAGTTGAATGACTTCAACTCATTTCATACAGGTAAGGACACTACGGTGTGGATCTATGGATTGGGTCCCTTCTACTCCTACCTTTTACATTATTCATGGAAAATAACAAGGGTCTCATGTCGGCTGTATAACTAATATAGAAACGGTTATGCTTGGAGAAGGAAACGTGTGTAGATTTAATCTTGTGATCGACTTCCAAATCCCGTTTCTTTCACGGACAACGCCACGTTATTCTAATCCATGGGAGTGAGTGTAATGAAAGAAGAGAGGAAAAAGGGATAGGAATGAAAACTGATAACGACATAAACAACCATCAGCTCAACTCGTTGTATACAATTCTTTAAACACGAAGTTTACTAAAGGTTGAACTAAGGAAAATTTCTAAAATAAAATAATGGTTTACGCCACACATGTGTGTTATTCAGAAACTTGGAGCCCTCGCCTAATATTGAAGATTTCGATTTTACTTGGAAAGAATCAATCATCACGTCTATTTTGATTTAGAAAACGTGGTGTGAGAATTTACAGTTATAAAGTAGTGGTACTCTAAACTGGTACTCAACTAAGAAATACCACCCTGAATGAGTTTATTCACATAATAGCACCGATTTTATCGTATAGATGTTGACATTCAGTAACAAAATAACTAATCAAACCCAACACTGATCCCACTAATCACAGTAAAGTGGTTAGTGGTAGGTAATTAGTGGTTTGCACTAATGAATGTGGATCATCGTCTAACTCTTTTGAGAATGAAACACTTACTTGTTAATTTGATTCCAATACTGTTTGCCTTCGTTAATCCTTGTCATGCACGTTTAACGCTCACAGTTTTCACCGGACTTTTATGTCACTCTCGGGGATTGTGCGGATTTGGCCCGAGCTAACCCTTCAATAAATTTAATCGCTATTGGATTCATTGCTGTGCCCGCGTTTGTATGTTTTTTCCGCCTACGTTATTCTGATTCCCATGATCCAATTCATTTCAATTTAGGTGGGTGGCTAACCTACGGATTTCATTGCGATCAGATCATCGGAAGACATGGCGTACTACAATGTCAACATTTATGGAATGGAAAAATTGTTTTAGTTCTTCTATTAGGAGACGGTATTCTCTAATCTTATACCCAATAACCTGCCTACCAAACTTCATTTCATGGATTTCCTCTGTGAAACTCAATAGTTCTGCAACATTATATACTGTTTATTTATTTATCAATTTCGACTATGCAATTATCAGGTTTTGACGATATAAAATAGCAATAACTTGGCACTACTGACAGAGCTTTAGTGTATTGAATACCTGCTCAAGAAAAATATGAGAACCAACATGCGAACACTGAATACCGAATAATATTCAAAATAGGATAATTATGTTCGTTGGAATAATTCGAAACAGATGGTAGTAAGTAAAATAAGAAAAGAGTTAAGATACCTATATTAGATGTAAATGTGCACGAAAATAGAAAACAAATAGTGAAAACGAAGAATAATGAGAGGAATTAAGTAATGTTCATGCGATGGAAAAAAATAATGACAAATCCCTATCAAGAGAGGATAGAAAATTGTACGGACCAGAAAATAATTAATAAAGGCTGAAAACGTGATTAAGAAAAATCAAACTAGTTTGCATAATCGATATGGTAAACAAATTGTTAACAAGCTACAGAGTTGAAAAAGGAGTGGCAGTAGATGAAAATAATGAACCCATTGATTTCATAAGCAACGGATGGTAGTACAATAGGTGAATTGATCTGATGAAGTTGTGGAAACTCAACTGATAACTATAACGTTGTTAATGGAAATCGGTACCTTATTTGTACTGATAATGACTCTTTGGGATCTGCAAACCGTAGGAAAGGGACTTCATAGTCAGAAGGAACAAACTTAAGTAAAGATATCTTGCGGGAAAATTGAGTAATGACTACGCAGCCTTCACAATATAACCTGAGAAGTATATTAAATGTGGCAGTCGCGAGTCCGAACTCGAGCTGTATTTGTGGGAAAAACTTGTACATGACAGTTAGATTCCAGTATCGGAAACTTTGAGCGATTATATCGTAATTCCACAGAAATAACAAAATGCCCATTTTAGGAATTGTCCTTGTCTCTTGCAATTGAACACTATTCAAAATGTTCTTGTAGTTTTCTATTATTTTCAAAATTAGGTATTGGTGAAAATTACGAAGGTTCGTACGACTAGCATACAAACACAGTTATCGTAGACATGTTCCACATTTTTGAAACAGGCAGATATTATATGATAGAACATACAATGTGGCTTTCTATTGGAAGGATCCTTTGGAACGACTTTTGTAGATTCCCCTACCCCTTTCTGAACACCTAAGCCTGCTGGTAGAAGGTAGGTTCACTTTTCGGTCACAGGTCTTACCGACAACACGCCAAGAAAGTATTTCCAGTAAAAAAGCCGTTTCTCAATCTTCCGCTTATTAAAAATTTTAAGCAAGATATTTCATATGTCAGCCTACATTTCATCAGAGTAGGAAGAAGTAGCACCGACGAAATCTATCAGCTACGTGATTTGTTGACAATTGAATAAGTTGGAGGGAAGCTTGGGAAAGTTTTATACTGTTCGATTATCATGTCATTTACCTCCCAGTTGCTTTAACATTTTTTCAATCAAAATTGGAACAGTTCAAAATTTTGATTTGCAGCATTAATGGTGAAATATAGTAGACAACTAACCGGATATTTCCTCCATTTCAACCCAAGTGCAAAATATCGTAGGAAAAAACAAAATCAATTTTACAAAAAGATACAAAAACAGTACATATGTACGAAACAGCAGCTCACTACGAATCTGACTCATGTGTAAATTGACCTGAAAATTATTGTTCAAAATGAGCACATGCGAGTTAACTACCGATGCGTGGTGATGAGCTGAAGATGTTCCATTCTCCACAGCTCGCCCTAGACACAAGAACAACGATCGAGGTCAATATGTAATTCATACTCAGGAATATGAAAATAGCTGTACTTTGTAGAGGTTACTAGCTTCAACTTCCATACTACAAATGGGGGTTAATTTATCGATATTCAGTCAACAGGTGTTAGTAAATGAACGGATTCTTCAAAAACTGTTTAAGCTCTTGAATCGGTATTTAACTTAATTTTAAATTATGAAATATCATGAAAATATCAAGAGAAAACATTGCATATTTTGTTTGACATAACAGCATCTACGACTTCGGTTGAGCTGTGTGTGTTAATCGATTATTCTTCTTGACATTCAATGAGCCACGATTATTTACAGATCTTAGCAAAAAGTTGAAAGGTGCTGTAATGTCAAGATATTTCACGAAATCTCAATTTAGTTAAACTGAATCAGAAGTGTCAGCTGATTTACTGTGAAAAATAAATCAACAAAATCAAACTCCTTTCGCTATTATCAGGATGAGACAAATCGTTCAACATCCTGAAATCCGAAATTTCATCAATTTCTAAGAGCGAAAAACATCCTTGTATCTGATGATTGGAGATTTTTTGAATTTTATAAAACTAAGGACTCAATCACTGAAAGTGGAGCGATATTATCCGAGTCTACAACCTTTTCAAAGCTGGTCAAAATTATTGAATGGAGATGAAATTTAGTTCCATAAGAATCCTTGGGCCGCTGGTCTAAAGTTCATTTTGGTCTATTATTTTCAACAAAAAAATCTTTGGAATTGAGCAAGGAAAAAAATCTCTCAAATTTTGATGATTAACGTTTCAAGGTATGTACAATCCAAAAATTGAATAACAATTTAACCGTTCGTCCGCCGGACACCGTCCGTGGCACTTTGCCCAGCTCCCTTGGACCCAATTTTGATGAAATTTGAGATATTGGCCCCATTTGTGGTCAAGTTGTGCCCGGAAGCTATTGGTTCTAGTCAGTCTCTTCCGAGAAGGAAAATAGATGAAAAAACATTTTCAAAACGTCCTTGTTCAAAAACTTTCGATATACAGGTATTGTTTTTAGGACAACCCACAGTCAGACTTGGGCGTCCTTATGCGATCGATCTGGGGTAAAGTTGAAAAACACTCGACAGAAAAAAAAATGACCACACTAATTCGTTTTGGACCATTCTGAATCCAAATCCACGGAAAAAATCATCGGTGTATCTCTCTGTGTGTGTGTCAAAATCTTATGTCGTCTGCACAGGCCTCAGTTTCATACCGAATTGCGTTGTTATTTTTTTTCGACGCAGAAAACTATCTAGTTGTGTACTACTTCACCGGAATTCCGAATTTTGCCTTTTAAGGGTGGGAAAGGAGGGTTAATGCTCAAAAAACGTGCATTTTGGGGCATAATCTTGTGTATTCTGCCCAGGCCTCAATTTCCTACCTATTTGCATGTATATTTTTTTGTTCGAGTTGTTTGTGCGTTTTTTGTTCGTTTTTGTTCGTTCTTCCAAATTGCACAATATTTCACCAAAGTATCAAAATTAGCAAGAGGAGGGGGCGAGTGGGGGGATAATATTCACAAAATATCCGATTTTTCAATATTTCGGCTCCTTTACAGCTTACTAATTGTACCTGAGCGTTGAAATTGAGGTAAAAATTCTCATTATACATTCGGATTTTCATGAATTATTCTCTGTACCACCGTGGAACTAATAGTGGTGCCACCATGGTGCCAGGGCACCATAAACCGCATATTTCGTGGCTTTTTTTGTGTTTCACCTTGAATACAGATGTGAACCTCGACGGACTGCCTGTCAAAACTAATAGATGAAAGTTCAACGTTACGACGTATTTCCTCATTGGTGCCAGACTGGTACCATTTTGAGAGGGGGTGGGGGGGGGGTGAACTCGAATTCGCATGTTGGGTATCTTAGATCATGAACTTTCAAAAGCTCTTCAAATTCGATGGTCCCATGCCGTATGGTGGATAAGGGTGAGGGGAGGGGGAGGACCACTATTTCTTGCCTGAAATACTAAATAAATTACACCAACTGGTTTAAATTGATCTACCGCTTATCCAATGGGACGTATTTAAAATGACGACGATTTTTAGGATTTTTTTGTCACCACCCAGAGCTTTGTGGGACCAACTGTTTGTGAATGAGGATGTAAATTACCTAATTAATGAATTTTCCATGAGTTTTTCTCATCAATTTAAGATAGGGTTTTGGATTTGCAATAATTTTATTATTTTTTTAATAATTATAAATAATAATATTAATATTTAAAAAGTAGTCTTTATGGAATAAAATTTCAATAATTTTTAGAAACGAATGTAACCACCAAGACGATCAACAATAATCATTAAATACGCGTTTACTGCAAAATTTATCAGGACACGTGGGCCCTGCGATTCCAGTCCCCAAGACCCGAATCCCTCTTCCATCCCATGGTCCTCGGAGAAGGCAATTGACAATAGTTTCTCTTGCAACCCTTACGTAACGCTGAGTGAGGGATCGACGTGGTGAGTCAGAAAAACGAGTGTGAATCGTACGCTACATGAACGTTCGCTCTCGAAACTGAGGGAAATTCCAGCTGATCGAATGGAATCATATCTCGTTATTTGAAATAGAATTTTACGTCAACCTTTTGTGTTTCCTTTACAACCAAGGAACAAATTTTGTACAGACGGGACCTCCAACTTTGGGATGAAGATGTAATGCTGGTTTGAATGCCACTTTCTTCGGTATGGGTGATCTGTACAGGGGAAAAAAATGAGCCGTTGTGTAGTAATTTGAAGCGTTTTGTGAAACTGAGGCGAATTTTCAATATATTAACCATTTCTGCCCAAATCTGCCGTAGTTTCTGTAGTCAACTATGGGTGGTGTCATTTTCTGTAATATTTCATGCTGCTGAGGACAATTGCACTCGGAAACCATGGTTACCTAAGTTCGGGGTTTTAGCACAGAAATTCGCTAACATGTAAAAATCTGGAGATGGTGCTACATGGACCTCAAATTGTCGACCAGGGACACAAATAGGAATTATAAATCTCATCGATCTACATTAAAATGCTTTTGCACTGATAGCCAGCTACTTGTCAACTCTTGTCATCAACTGATAACGCTATCTCATTTATCTGGTTGTTAATCCATGTACTAACTATGTACTTATCACTCATAGATTCTCTTGAGAGAGCGATTACAAAAATCTCGTATTCATACAGTAACGAACCGTACTCCGTTATTACTAGGCACTGTTATTGTACTTAATTACAATCATAACTGCGTGTTTCTTGTAAATATTGATTTAGAGTTCATAAAGATCGTAATTACAAATTATATCCAAACCCGATGGTAATTTAATTTTCGCCAAGAACTAGTTGTTTAATCTACTAACTGAATTACACAATGCAGAATGGTATCATAGGAAAACCAGCCCTGCACCATGACGGCGGTAAAAGTTGTCATCGGACTTGAATCAATTGGTTTTTCATATTCAGTAGAAGATCAACGAAAAGAAACCGAAATCCTACGTCACGACACAGGTTTTTGGTATCTAGGCATCATAGTGGTAGCAATCCTAGGTGCCACGGTGACACAAACAGTGGATATGAAAATCTAAAGGTTTATTGTTTAATATTCTCAGAATTTCAAGGCTCGGGTTATATTGATATTAATTAACAGTAAATGATTATTTTTGTTGCACCACACGCACCTAACTAAAATACCTTGTTGAAATCGGTTGGGAAAAGTGACAATCCCCATCTTTTCCCGTGGTCTTTAATCGTAATTTAATGACATTTTAATTAAATTACATTCTACCTAATACGACATAGTTCAATCACATAGTAATTAAATTCCACTTCACGATTCTTGTAAATTCGAGACGCATTTCTGGAGCAATTGAAGCACAATAAATTTGAATAATTCATTACATTATTGAATTACCTACATTGTTATTTAACTACATACCAATGTAGGTGGCTACACATGTTGTGATCAAGGTTCTTGAAATCTTTCAGAACCAACTGAACACTTTTGTACCTCCTGATTGATCGGTTTGGTATCCTTCACCATCGATACCATAAACTTCCGAACCCATTTCCCTCAGAGACCAACCCAGCCTCCCAGTCTCTTGGGTAAATCGCAAAGTCATTGTTTGAGCAGGCGGAATAGTCATTGGTCTAGTCTACGGAGGGCCGGAGGTGGATCGAATGTCACACCCAGCTCGGCTGACGTGCTCCTGTGGCTGAGGCAGTTGAACAAGACAAGACGATAACCAAGTCCTTATCATGTTCTCCCGTCAACATCAAGTTCATTGCCATAGAGTCGCAATTCCCAGTGCTGGCCTCCTCCTCGCGAAATGCCGATATAAGCTTGCCTACCTACTTTAATCTTCCCAAAGAGGTTCATTCCCCCCTCGAGTTACCTAACAAGAACTTACGAGTAAATGAAACCCTTTTGCTATGTTTATGGCTAGAAAAACCTTTTCCCTAGGCGAAAAACTATAGAGAATACTGACGTAATTAACAATAACCAAAAGCTTCAGCGCATAACTTATTCCCAAATGGAGCCAAAAATATATACCAAATTTCAACAAATCGGATCGTGGGAACTGGAAAAGTGCCGCGTGCGGAGGACGGATGTGACTTTTATCATTCGATTTCTGGATTCTACATACCTTAAAACGCGGAAAAACATAATTTGAGTGGGGTGTTCAATTTTTTTTCTCGATTCCAAAGGTTCATTGTTGAAAACAATAAACCAAAAGAGAGGATTTAAAACGTTCTTAGGGAGATCCTGGTAGAATAATGAATTTAAAAAAATATATAGTAATTAATTTCAGCCTTCTGATAACAAGGGCCTATAAATGAGTGATTTCATTGTAGTTAGATCTGTATCAAACATATCCTCACAAGCGTAGTAGAGCATTCTCAGAGGATTTCGGGGTTGAAGCTCCTCCAATTAACTCTGTCCCCTCCATATTTGTGCTCCATACCATCCAATAAACTAAAACACTGAAAATTATTATACGAATGTTTATATTATATTGTATGGATTATCCATTCGCATAGAACGCAGCTTATCCACTGTTCGGTAGTACCTCCTTGCAATAACATTGCAATCTGAAAGATGTGGGTGCCTTCATTACGGAATTTGATTGTTGGTTGCTGAAGAAGCACAACTGAGTGCAACACGGAACGCTATTCAAAGAAACGAACAACGATCGCATTTGATCACCTGAAATTTCAAGGGATATAAGGCCAATTTTCCTCTGTGAACAGTCTTTTAAGATTTATACTTGTTTTTCTGTTTTATCGTGAAAAAGTAAGTCCTTAAGTAAGTCTTAAGTCCTCATATGGAGCAGATGGTTTGTCCTAAAGAGCTCTGGATAGTCTCATTCGATTCTGAAAATTCCATTCTATTTTAAATTGGTAAAAACAATACCTTCATGTCGCGAGTTCTTGAGCTAGGTCGATTTGAAAATTGCTACCCCAATTTTTCAACACTTGGAAGTAACGGACAATAATAAAATTTCATGAAAATCGGTCCATCGTAACTAACAAGAACACCGTGTACGGCGGAAGGACGGAAAATTCTTTATTCAATTTTCTGATTCAACATACCCTAACGTAAACCATCAAATTCTGAGAGCGGGTAACATTTTTTCTTGCTCAATTCCAAAGATTTATTATTATTGAAAATAAGTACCTATATTATCAAAAACAATAAACCAGAACAAGTCGAGTTAATCAATATATATTTATTTTTCTGTTCCTGTGAGACAATGGTATACACATAATTAATTGTTTGCTCGAGTAATTTCGTGAATAAAATCGGTGTTTCCCTCTCGCTCCTCTCTAGGAGGAATGTAAGAGAGGACCTCCATGATCCTAATCAATTCATAAAATCCTCTGTTACTCCAGACAATAATTACTCCTAGGAACAAACTAAAAAAAAAAAAAATCAAAATTCAATGATATCCAAAGGTATTTGGGTAAAGAATGTAGAAGAGAATTTTCGAAAAACTCCAACGGCGAAATTATTGGAAAAAAAATATTGCAAATTATTACACAAAGGTTTATTTTTTTCTATATAGATCACTCGCCTGCAAAGAACTCGGCTTTGCCATTACCACGACCTACCAACCATAGATACTACCTACCACGTACCCACAGCGATCGCATTTTGGTCAGATAAAATTTGAAAGGAGATTAGGCCTCATTTGCGATTCAGACTCGTATTTCTGATTTATCGTAAGCCCAACCCTTAAGTTTCCATAAGGAGCCAGCGGTTGGTCATAAAGGGCTCCGCGTGGTCTCAAAAAAATTCTAAAAATTCAATACTGTCTTAAATTGATGGAAAAACAATACCTTTATATCAAAATTTTTCGAGTTAGGGCGTTTTCAATCTGCCCTTATACCAAATTTCATCAAAATCGGTCGATGGGAGCTAAGGAAAGTGCCGCGTACGGCGTAAGCCGGATAGACAGCCAATTTTTATTTGATTTTTGGATTCTAAGTACCTTGAAACGTAAACCAACGAGTTTTGAGAGGGTTAAAAAAAACAAGTGGGTGTGGCACATAGCTTCCTCGTATCCATAACCCGATTATATAGATGATCCGATGCATAGTAGTTAATCTCAAAACACCAATCTTTAAGTACAATTCACTACCCTCATAGGGGACCATCTACACGCTGATCTGGTCAAACCTAGAAAATTTCATCAAATTCGGATGAAAAATGTAAATGTTATGGCTGTTACAAGGATTTAACGTATGCGCATGCACAGAGCCTTCTGTAAATTTTAAGGCCTTGATTTTCATTGAGGACCATCTAAAACCTAATCCGCGTAATCCCTGAAAATCTCATCGAAATCGAGTAGAAAATGTGGAAGTTATGGCCGTTTTTTTTTCTTTTTTTAAATCTCCCCTCAAAGACAAAATGTCTTTTGTGACGGAGGGGGCACGCCATAAGACAAAATAAATAAATAAATCAAATATAATGGGGAGGACGCCCAGGACTCACCCGACGCCGGCCCTAGGGATGAGGGAAGATGAGGAAGGTGGGGGTGGGAGAGAGGGATGAAGGGAAGTGCCTCTATAAAATGACCACCAGTTTAAATATGAGCCGAGCAGTACGCGGCGGGTGACACCACGGAGTACACCTACTGAGATGCCCAACTCGCGCAACTCCGTGGCACTTTTCCCGCACCACACTCCGCGCCACGACAAGGTCGCAGCCATCACCCTGATGTTGTTGGGTTCCACTCCTTTTAGCTCTGACACTGCTTGCCGCAAATCATCTCTATCATACTTTCTTATCTTAGCCTGCCAGGTCTGCTCCATGTCCATGCTGCCGTTAACAACCTGGACATCCAGGATAATGCAAGACCTGTCGGGCTTGACGGCAACAATGTCAGGCTTCTTGCCCTGGTCACTTGGCATGTGGTATAATCTCTCCCTTTCAACATCCCAGCCGCTAGATGACAAGGCACCTGCTATCTGCTTGGCGACCGCATCATGACGTAGGATGCGGCCCCCATGAGTTCGTGGACACTGCTGCACTACATGATACGGGTGTTCATTTCCACTCCGACAGGCGCGGCAAAGGGTATCTGTCATCCCACGACTACCCCTTGTACACCGTACCGCTGTTGGCAGTGTTGCCACGCGGACGGCGTGGAAGTTCTGGTAGTCGCGGGCCCCAATGCCCTCCGAAGCACAATCCACCCATTGGGATGAGATAAGGCTTTCGGAGCACTGTCGGAGTTCTTTACCATCTACTGACTCATGCAGGGCAGCAGCGAACTCAGCAGACGAACTGAGTTTTGGAGCAGATGGTGTTGCTCGGTCGCACCATGCTAACTGCTGCCTGACAAAATCAAGACCAGCAGCAACACGGGCGACCTCCCAGCTCGACCCTTGAAGGGCTAGCAGGCGCTGGCGGCGCAGAGAAGGGATACATGCGGAGAGAGACACAATGCCAAGCCCACCGGATTTGAGCGGTGCATGGATATAGGAAATTCACATTTACGCATGCGCAGTGGCTACTGTCATTCCGAAGGTGGTGATTTTCATGGAGGACCATTTAAATACTAATCTGTAACATCCCTGAAAATTTCATTGAAATCGGACGGAAAATGTAGAAGTTATGGCTGTTACAAGGAATTCTCGTTTGCGCATGCGCAGCGGCTACTGTCAGTCCGGGCTGATGATTTTTATGGGGTCCATCTACAACCCAATCTGCATAATTCCTCAAAATCTCATCGAAATCAGGTACGAAATGTGGAAGTTATGGCCGTTACAAGGAAATTCACGTTTGCGCATGCGCATTGGCTACTATCGCTCGGAAGGTAATGATTATCATAGGGGACAATCTAAATAATAATCTGTAACATTCCTGAAAATTTCATTGGAATCGGATGGAAAATGTGGAAGTTATGGCCGTTAGCAGGAATTCACGTTTGCGCATGCGCAGTCGCTTCTATCAGTCCGAGGATGATGATTTTCATAGGGGACCGTCTACACACCAACCCGCACAATCCCTGAAAACTTCATAGAAATCGGACAATAACTTCGTATAGTTATGCGCGTTACAAGGAATTCATGACAGACACACAGACAGACAGAATTGGTGACAGGAACCAAAATTGTTCAGAAAGGTCTAAAACGCAAAACGCGAGTGAAAATTTTGATTTTGGAGAACTTTTTTTTTCGTCCTCGAAAAGTGAAAACAAAGCTTCCGCTACCTTGGTAGACTCGGAAGCAAAATTTTCTTGGTCGATTCCAAAGCTTTATTATTATTAAAAATAATAGACCAATAGGGTAAAAAAATCATGTTTTTGAGGTGTTATGTGGGAGTTATGTCGGTAACCAGTTATAGAGATGGAATTTCGGAATCAGCAAAAATTATATATGAGAATGTCTTATGAAGATTTAAAAAAAACTATTGTACTTCTAAAATTGGTTGAGTATCGGTTAGATTATTTCCTCGAAAATTCGAATGGCATTTTTACAACATTTTGAATTTTACAACTAGTCGGTTCTTAAAACCACACTCGCCATTCAGACATACATTTGCTAAACGTTTAACATTCTGGCATAATTCAATTCTTGGCTTCATTTCTTTTGTAAGGCCGTTGAAAAGCTTAGTTGATGAGATGGTCAGGTTGACTGTAAGCTTTCGCCATCATTGACAGGTCCTTCTTTACGGTATATTCAGCGAAATATTAGATAATGAGTGTTTAAAGAGAAGTGGCGGATCCCGGATCCGGAACGGGGTTTGGGGGGTAAGCAGAGGACGGGTGAGAGCTGAGAGGGTCTGTTTGAGGGGGACGGGGGTGGTTGAATCAATACAAAAGGTGGTTAGGTTAGAGGAGGAGAAGAGATCCACGACGGGGGCAAGTGGCCTTAATCAGTTGTGGTCCTTTGGCGTTCAGCGTTCCGTGATTTTGGATGAAGGGAGAAATTTGACTGGTACCGTCGGCGATACTTCTCCGAGAAATTTTCAATTTCTAAGGCGCCCGAGGCAACAGCAGAAGTTCGGTCCTTGACAAGGCAGCCAGGTGTGAGTATCTCCAACCGGGGCGAGGATGACACAGTCCTAATACCCAATAGTACGCGGAATCGAAAGTGTCTCTTCCAGGAGCACCTCATACTCATAGGTAGGGTTGCTAAATGCACTGCTTCCAAGCACGCGATACTGCTTTTCGGCACTTGGTACTAGTATCCGGTACATGACACTTGCACAAAGGAAACTTTGGAAATACCATGATTTACCATTTGAACACCATTTTGGCGACTGTTACCTATTTTTCTATTCCGAAGCGCGAGTAATGAACAATTTTATATTGTGAAAAGCTGACTGAGTGGTCAAATTATATTTTTTAAAGCAGAATTTTCTCGAAAAACGCTGCAAATTATTACACAAAGGTTTATTATTTTTCTATATGATCACTCGACTTGAAGGAACACGGCTTTGCCATTGTTACCACCAACGAACTCAGCTAAAATTTGAACGGAGATTAGGCCTTTCTTACGATTCATGCTCGTGTTTCTGATTTATTGTAAGTCAACCCTAAGTTCTCGTAAGCAGTGAACGGCTACAGTCCTTGTCCTACAGGGCTACGCATGGTCTCTAAAAATTCAATACTATATTAAATTGATAAAAAAAACACCTTTACATCGAAATCTTTTGAGTTGAGGCGTTTTCAAAATTTCAACCTTCAGAAGTGACGTACTTCAACCAGAAGCTTCGGAGCACAACTAGACCTCAAATGGAGCCCACACACCAAATTTCATCAAAATTGGTCAATTGAGGAAAGTGCCGCTTACGGCGGACGGACGGCCAAACTTTTATTCGATTTTTGGATTCTACGTACCTTGAAACGTAAACCAACAAATTTTGAGGGGGGTTACGTAGAATACGTAAGGTACGTAGAATCCAAAAATCGAATAAACATTTGGCCGTCCGTCCGCCGTACGCCGTATGCGGCACTTTCGCCACTTTGGTGACACTTGCCAAAGAAATTTGGAATGTAGGCTCCTTCTGGGGTCTAGTTGTGCCACAAAGATTTTGGTTGAGGTAGGTCACTTCTAAGGGTTCCAAAATCAATTTTGAAATTTTGAAAACGCCCTAACTCAAAAAATGTTGATGTAAAGGTATTTTTTTTCCTTCAATTTAAGATTCTGTAGAATTTTTAGAATTTTTTGAGACCACCTGGAGCTCTGTAGGACAAACCGTTCGCTCCCTACGATAATTTAGAGGTTTTACGTACGATAAATCAGAAACACGAGTGTGAATCGCAAAAGAGGCCTAATCTCCGTTTAAATTTTAGCTGACCGAAATGCGATCGATGTTTTTCTTCATGTTGGATGGTTGGTGGCTTTGCAGACGAGTGATCTATATAGAAAAATAGAAAATGATAAACCATTGTGTAATAATTTGCAGCGTTTTTTGGTTTATTTCAAATAATGAACCTTCGGAATAGACCAAGAAAGAAAAGAGTGCAATCAAATCAAAGTTATCTCATTTTCCTAATGAAGGAATTCTTTATTTCTTCGAATGGAGTATGAAGCTTTTATTTCATCTAAACAAGCGAATTGTGAAGCGAAAACTTAATTGTTAGGTAGTGACGATGGCAAAGCTGTGTTCTTTGCTTGCGAGTGATCTGTACAGAAAAAAATAACCCTTAGTGTAATAATTTGCAGCGTTTATCTTCTCAGACCAAGTGACTCGATCAAGTAACTAAATGCAATAGTTACCAATTATTGGGGGAAAAGAGGAGAGGCTTTTTTCCTAGGACACTCTGAAAGATATTATGAAAATTCATGGTAACTAAAACGAGAATTGTATAAAAACGAAGGAACTTCCTAATAAAAGAAATTCGAAAGAAAAGAAACCTAAAAGATATCCATTATTCAGAATAGTGCTGGAAAATGCTGCAATTTATCACACAAAGGTTTATTATATTTCTGTATTGAAAACACTTCTGCAAGGTACACGGCTTTACCATTATTAGTACATACCAACCCATATTATAGCACAAGGTTCAGTTTGAGAGAAACAATATCATCCTTATCCGAGAGTTTTGAGTGCCTTCGTAATATTATTTGATTCTTGGTTGCTAAGGAAGCTCAACTGAGTACAAGAAACGGAAGAAGATTGCGTTCCGTCAGCTGAAATCTAAACGGAGATTTGGCCACTTAAGCCGGTGAAGATTCATTTGTAATTTACACTCATGCATCTGCTTTATTTTTTGTCATACTGTCAAGTTCTTACTTATAGGGTGCAAACTGTTGGTCTTACACAGATCTGAGTAGTCTCATTCGATTCTAAATATTCAATAATGTATCGAATGATGCTGGAAAACATTACTTTTGTATGGAAAGTTCATGATAGCTACGAAAAGGAAGGACGGACTTTATTTTTAGTTCGATTTTCTGATTCTAAGTACCTTAAAAAGTTACCCAATCATACAGTTTTGAAGAAGGGGGGGGGGGTTAATTTTCATTCGATTCCAAAGGTTCCTTATTGAATGATAAAAAACTAAAATAAAGCAAAACCTCGAGTTCTGACTCCTTAATCCAATGTCGTGAAAAACAATATTTTTCGTAAATCCTCATTTGATTTCATTAATGATGTACCTAGGAATCTAAAATTTTCATTGATCATTGAAAAAACTGATCTTTTCACTATTTAATTATTTGGAATTATCTTTCAATCAAAAAGGTATCAAAATTAAACGAGAAAAACAGTGCTAATGTTCATTTAAAAATGTACCAATTAACTCCTTCAAGTCAGCATATTAATTTACTCAAAATGTATTACAGATTTAGGCAAACCAATATTTTGTTCGTTTGAATTTGTAATGCTTCAGGAGTTAATATCCCTAAAAATAGTAGATTATTATAGGTATTCCAATTTTTTTTAATTTTTTTTCATGAAAAGATAATGTAGTTCTACTTATGGACTCCACTGAATGTTTTCTTCCATTTTTCTAAATATTGTCTCCTTTACTACCCTCCAGCAGGACGAATAGCTACTGAGATTTAAACTACAATCGATCAAATATTGATATTTGGGAAGCAGACCAAAACAAGAAAGGGCAGCACGTTGTTTCGAGTCCTCTGAATCAGTTTCTGGCACCGTAGTGACAGTGACACTCTTCCCTCACCCACGATGACGCCTCAAACACTATGCAAATTATTAGGTTTTTTTTATAGCAAAAAAGCAGTTTCTTTATAGGGCAATATTGTCGCTTCATTGAATTATTACCCCTTCATAATCTTTAGTTATTGCGATCAATAATAGTACATTTATTACCAATCATATCACCGCGCAAGGTTCATAGTTGAGTTTATTTGGGTAGAAACTATTCAGGTATGTTTGTAATAATATTTTTATCCGCGAGTTATGAGAGTCCTTAGAACTAAATTTGGTTGATGAAGAATCTCATCGAGGTGCCATGAAATCCGATTCAAAAAACGGTGCAAATTATTACACAAATGTTTATTACTTTTCTATATAGATCAATCGTCTGCAAAGAACACGACTTTGCCATTGTTACCACCAACCAACATGGAGAAAAACGCTGCAAATTAATACACAATGGTTTATTATTTTTCTATATAGATCACTCGTCTGCAAAGCCACCAACCATCCAACATGAAGAAAAACATCGATCGTATTTCGGTCAGCTATAATTTCAACGGAGATTAGGCCTCTTTTGCGATTCACACTCGTGTTTCTGATTTATCGTACGTCCAACCCTCAAATTCTCGTAGGGAGCGAACGATTTGTCCTACAGGGCTCCGCGCCGTCTCAAAAAATTTTAAAAATTCTATACTATCTTAAATTGATGGAAAAACAATACCTTTATATCAAAATTTTTTGAGTTAGGGCGTTTTCAAAATTTCAAAATTGATTTTTCAACCCTTAGAAGTGACCTATATCAATCAAAATCTTCGGGGCACAACTAGACCCCGAATGGAGCCTACATACCAAATTTCATCAAAATCGGTCAATGCTAAGTGGGGAAAGTGCCGCGTACAGCGGACGGACGTCAAATTTTTATTGATTTTCGGATTCTACGAGTACCTTGAAACGTAAACCATCAAAATTTGAGGGGGGTTAACTTTTTTTTCTTGGTCGATTCAAAAGTTCATTATTGAAAATAATACTCCAAAAAATGAAGATTTGGTTTATATCTATCAGTAAAAATCGATTTGTGAATTACACTTGTATATATTCGAGGATTTTGTTGATACTTCGAGATTTTCCTTCACGATGCACATATTCTTGCTGCAAATACCTTACAGATAAAAGTCCAATGTTTTGAACTACTACCGTTGAGGTTTCAGACTGGCACCGTGAGGCCTGCATGTCGCTTGCAATGTTATGGTGATTAATGGAAATAAAGTGTAAGGAATTTGGTTTTTGATAATAAGGTATTTTATTACGATCTTTTCTTATACAACGTTTCGATCAGAAACGAACACGAGATACACGGCCCCGGAAACTTTATAATCGGCGATTTTCACCAACCATGGTTTGATGAGCGTGTGTTGGTACTCTCCCACTCCTGTAGGTAGTGGTTTCCAATAGATAACAACTTGGTTGAAGTTATCGATTTCGTCTAGTCTCACCTAGGAACGGGTGCAATGATTACGCGTGACGTAGGAAAAGCCAGATGACGAGGGTCCCCTCCAGGTGGTAGGGTTAGAGATGTCATCAAAATGGAAATGGCCTTGTAATTACCAGACCCGCTTCCGCCCACTTCCAATCATTGGGTACCCCACACTGCCCTTCCATAGCACATTTTCGTAGAGCTCTCACTGATCTCGTAGCTACCAGTAGTACTATATGAAACAGACCAAGAGAAGTATCTTCAACAAAAAGATGAGAAGGGTTACTCAGTTCAGGTTTTGCAAATTGATAACTATATTGATTTTATTTAGCTAAAATTTGGCTCCCTTCCACCAGCGAACGTTCATGTGCAATTCACACTCGTGTTTATGACTCATCATTCGTCCTTAACTTGACCAATCTTGGGAGACTTACTGACTTTAAGAGAGATTCGAGGAGGTCGATGAAGTCGTACCTACTCGATGTGACCAAACCTAGAGCCTACTGGTCAATACTTGGGAGAAGAGTGGTTTTCTGACAGGAAACACCAAATTGCAACAGTTCAATATAATGAATCAGGAAATTATCTTCCGAAAGGTATTAAAATTTAGAATCTAGCTCAACATCAGTTTCCCCACCTTGTTAGCCCAATAAGACTTCCCTCCTTCAGTAGTGACTTAATGAATTGTTGAAGCAATGGCCCCCCACATCCTGAGGTTTTCAATAATGCTCCTAATGTATCCAAAAAGACATCATCGACAAATTTAAATTTTCTGCAGTTCGTGGATACTTCCAGCGACAACTTTTATTTCTCAACATCTTGAGTACTTTTTCTGTAAGAGTTAAAATTAAATTTGGCAGAATAGTTGTTATAATAAAAAACCCGAACTAATTCATGAAACTGACCATTACTGTCCCCCAATTCATGGTAGAGGCGGGTCTGATTTTTTTTTTTTTTTTTTTTTTTCACAATGTTGGAGTATAAAGCTAGCCAAAAAAAAAAATATCGGGTTTGGCCTTAAAGTGGTTGAAGTGTTGCAGAATGCTTAAAAAATTGGAATTACGAAAAGATTCTTCAGGACATTAAGGGTTAACGACCAGAAATTAGGCTCCAGAAAGGAAAACAAATTTTCACTTCGAAAATTAGTTGTTTAAACCGTGAAGTTTGCTAAAATTCGCTGAAGTTCGGAAATATTATTAGCAAAATATTCATCATTTTATCGTTGTGTAGCATTATTGGTTTTTCATTTTCAATAGTAAGCCATTGGAATCGAGCATGAAAAAAAAATTTTAACCCTCCCTCAAAATTTGATGTTTTACGTTTCAAGATTCGTAGAATCCGAAAATCGAATAAAAAATTTTCCGTCCGTCCGCCTTACGCGGCACTTCTTTTAGCAACCCTTGGCCAATTTGGTTCAAATTTGGTATATGGGCTCCATTTGGGGTCTAGTTGTGCCGCAAAGCTTTTGGTTGATGTCAGTCACTTCTAAGGGGTGAAAATTGAGGGTTGAAAAACTCTCGAAATAAAGGTATGGTTTTATTAACAATTTTAAATAGTATTGAATTTAAAAAAAATTTTGAGACCATGCGGAGCTGATCAGGACAAACCGTTCGCTCCTTACGAGTACTTAAGGGTTTTCCTTCGATAAAACAGAATCGCGAGTATGAATCACCAAAGAGGTCTGATCTCCGTTCAAATTTTATCTGACTAAAATGCGATCGCTGTTGATTTTGGTTTATTATTTTCAATAATGAACCTTTGGAATCGACCAAGAAAAAAAAAATTTTAACACCCCCTCAAAATTTGATGGTTTACGTTTCAAGGTACGTAGAATCCAAAAATCGAATAAAAATTTGGCCGTCCGTCCGCCGTACGCGGCACTTTCCCCACTTAGCATTGACCGATTTTGATGAAATTTGGTATGTAGGCTCCATTTGGGGTCTAGTTGTGCCCCGAAGCTATTGGTTGATGTAGGTCACTCCTAAGGGTTCCAAAATCAATTATGAAATTTTAAAACGCCCTAACTCAAAAAATTCCGATATAAAGGTATTGTTTTTCCTTCAAATTAAGATTCTATAGAATTTTTAGAATTTTTTGAGACCACGCGGAGCTCTGTAGGACAAACTTTTCGCTCCCTACGAAAATTTAAGGGTTTATATTGAAATATACATATATACATATATATAAATCCAAACACGAGTGTGAATCGCAAAAGAGGCTAATCTCCGTTCAAATTAGAGCTGACCAAAATGCGATCAATGGTTGGTGATTTTGATTTTTTTTTTTTTTTTCTCTTCATATTGGATGGTTGGTGATTTTGTAGACGAGTGATCTATATAGAAAAATAATAAACCATTGTGTAATAATTTGCAGCGTTTTTTAGATTTGTATTCAGTTTTGCTTCCTTAGTGAACAGTAATCAAATTTCCATGCGAAGCTCTCTACTTTTCGAATCTAGTGTGAAGCGTTTAGATTTTTCTAATAAACTTCACTGTGAAGGTGTGAAGGCAGTGCGGTGTGGCAGGTAGTACCTACCAATGGTTGGTAGGTTAAAAAACGCTGCAAATCATTTCCCAAAGGTTTATTATTTTCGGTATAGATCACCGTTCTGTATAGATCCCTCCCTACCAACCATAGATACCTACTACCTACCTACAAGGGAATTTTTGAAAATTTCAACCCCAACCACCAACCAAATGGAAATGAAGGGATGTGTGGCATTATTTTGAACCTGTAAACAAGCTTTAGGTATCTTGGCTACTAACTAACTAAGGACCAGTAGCATGAGTGGTGGGCGGGGAGAGGGGTCTGGACCCCCCTGGTCCTGATTGGGACTCACATGTTCAGATAAACTTCGCAATAAACGCTCATCCAATTTTTGATCATCTGGGTGGTATCATTCGTTTCTAAAAATTGAACGCTCTATTAAATTGATTAAAAACGTCATGAATATCCAGTAATCGTGTCCTTAATTGTCCTCAGAGTTAGTTCCACAGAGCTCTGGGTGGTGTCAAACAATTCTTAAAAATCATCGCTGTTTAAAATGGAGGTGCGCCCCATGATTTTTTTTAAATTTTAATCAAAAGTAGACCTCATTCTGAGAGTTATGACACCAACCGTTCTCTCTTTGGATGAGTAGATCTTTTTCTATGATTTTCCAAAGTTTCGAATATTTATGACGTCACGCGGGCCTCCCGCCTGGGCAATCTGCACCTGGATATCGAAAGTTTTCCCTGAATTTTTATACCTTGGAAGTTATTAAAATCAAAACCTTCGGGGCACAACTAGACACCGAATGTAGCCGATATACCAAATACATTTCTTCAAAATCTTCTGCGGGAACTGGGCAAAGAGTTGCGTATGGCGTACGGCGGGTGGACGGCAAATTTTGTATTCGATGTTTGGATTATACGTAACTTGAACGTAAACCATCAAATTTTGAAGGGGGTTACATTGTTTTCTTTATTATTCCAAAGGGCCAGTATTAAAAATAATAAACCAAAACATTATTGTCTGGTCACCTTTGCGCCCACTAAGAACGTGATGAAAAATCCCAATTCTGAAGCTTCATTTCTATATATTTCAAAACAGGTTTAGAAAACAGAATGTTGATCAAACTCACACGATTTCTTCTATCTTTCTCCTATTTCCCAGTTATCCACTTACGGAGAACCGTTAGACGATAGACCAGAAAAAAGTGACCGTGTTACTAAATTTTTGTGCGAACGTTTCCTTGGCTATGATTGAAAATGGCCAAAAATTAGCCTCTATATGGCCGAGCTACCTGTTCATTCCATCAAATCAACGAGTTATAATTTATTTTCTGGTCCATCCTATTCATATCATCCTACAAATTACGAAATGCGTGGAGACTCTACTGACAATCCGGGAGTAATGATTTTCAAACCGGCGAAATCCCTTTACATTTCATTGAAATCGAGCATTAACTTCATAAGTTTCACCATTTAAATACATGAGTTTGGAGACGCGGACCAGTATGGTTGAACAGACGGACAGACAGACACGAAACCAAAATGCTGAAAATGATTACTCAACGGTTTATTATTTATGTTTTGGGGACAGCGGTGAGGCTACGGTCGTTGGGGCGTCGTTGCTTGGCGGTAGACTTGGGACCGACCTCTGCGGGGATAACGGGCTCAAGGCTCATCGCCGGGAGCGTGCGTTTTTCGGCGGCCGGGGCTCTCATCATTCCAGGGCGGTGAGCAAGGATTAAGTATACTTCTTCCATGGCGGTGAGGCCAATGGGAAGCCATGAACGAAATTATCAGAACACATTCTGATCTTCCCTTTGGAAGACAGCTGATGACGTGCGCGACGCCAGGAATGGGCTAAGTGCCGCTCAAATTTTGTATACGATTTTTGTATTCTAGATACCTTGAAACGTGAACCATCAAATTTTGAGGGGGGTTGCATTTTTTTTCCTTCTTCCTCGATTTCAAAGGTTATTATTGAGAATAATAAACTAAAATTATTCAGAACGGTCTAAAACGTAAAGCGCTAGTAGAAGAATTAATTACCTAGAAACTTTTTTTTGCAACCTTGAAAAGTGAAAATAATCCAGTGAAAATAAATTTTTCCGTACCTACTGAAGATCGGATGTACTAAAATTTTGGGGTAACTGGGACGGGCGACTACGATATCCTCACAAGTCTACTATAAAAAATTAAAAAAAAAAAAAAATTTAACACCCCCTCAAATTTTGATGGTTTACGTTTCAAGGTACGTAGAATCCAAAAATCGAATAAAAATTTGGCCGTCCATCCGCCGTACGCGGCACTTTCCCCACTTAGCATTGACCGATTTTGATGAATTTGGTATGTAGGCTCCATTTGGGGTCTTGTTGTGCCCCGAAGATTTTGGTTGATGTAGGTCACTTCTGAAGGTTCCAAAATTAATTTTGAAATTTTGAAAACGCCCTAACTCAAAAAATTGTAATATAAAGGTATTGTTTTTCCTTCAATTTAAGATTCTATAGAATTTTCAGAATTTTTTAAGACCACGAAAAGCCCTGTAGGAGAAACCGTTTGCTCCCTACGAGAATTTAAGGGTTTTACGGGGTACGATAAATCAGAAACACGAGTGTGAATCGCAAAAGAGGCCTAATCTCCGTTCAAATATCAGCTGACCGAAATGCGATCGATGTTTTTCTTCATGTTGGATGGTTGGTGGCTTTGCAGAATATAGAAAAATATTGAACTTTGATATATTAAAGGCTTCGATCAATATAGAAAAATAATAAACCATTGTGTAATAATTTGCAACGTTTTTGTGTTTATTTCAGAAAATTCCTTTGTATGTAACACAACACCTATGATTCCATATTATAATAATAAGAATATAATTTTCCTTATATGATATCATTTGAAAGGAGAATCAACCATGATATTTATGCTGGTATCTACCATGGTTCTCCATAAATATTTTTCTCTTTTTAGGAAAACTTGAAATTGTATGTTTGAGGAAAGTGTATGAAAGAAACTTGTATACAAACAAGGATACCGATGTATTTCACAGTAGGTACACGTTAAAATAATTGGTTACATAACTTATGCTGAATTTTTCCAAGGAGTAAAAAGTATAATCACGATACACAGAGAAAACAAGACAAAATTGCACTGCAAAGACGATTATAAACCAAAAGTTGATAGACACTATTGAAATGTAGGTACCTAAAAGGTTTTTGTAGGATTTTTATAATTTACATTTTGTAAATGATAGTCTCAAATTTAAAAACGAAAATTATAAGTATGAGTATTACCTATAAATAAACTGTTAGCAAAACAGAGAGTGGGAACTTATGTTTTGAATAAAAAAAAAGTTTATCGTTAATCAACCGAATTTTAAATTACAAATTTTAAATGTCTTTGCAGATAGGGAAAGAAGGAAAATATTCTTGTTTGCATTTTTCTCAATTGAAATAACAAATTGGATTGAATAGTTTATGAATTAGACTGCAAATGGTCATCTCAGCTCATGTACCTACTGACAATTCTGAATTAAAATCTTATGTATAGCGAATAATCAAAAACGAAAAACAGCGACAGCAATCAGTGTCGGGAGAAAAATATGTGACGACAAGTGAGGCCGAGCTTAACGATAGGTCATTAGTGGGTTCCATGTTTAAATCTATTATTCAGAGTATTAACCAGAATGGATAAAGAATTTTAAGTATTTCACAATGAAAATGATGGGCGAAGTTACTGTGTTAACAAAACATCCAATAATGAAATATTGAGAGAAAAAATCCATTTAGTTGTTAATGAAACAAATGTTTATTAGGTGAATGAGTATCATTTGGATTTGACGGACGAGAGAATATGGCAAGAAGAATGAAAAATATCATGAGTACGAGTCTCAACTACCTTAGCTACCTGATTTGCAATAATAAATTACATCACCTACACGTTTGGTGGTATTAAGGGTAACTTGTCATGATGTTTGAAAAAGTAGAGTAACAAGTAGTAACGAATAATAGAAACAATATTATGTGAACGGTCGTAAAACTTTGAATACATAGATAATTGAAAACGGATAAATTTCTAAAATAGGGATATATATAATGTATATATAATTTGAACAAAGTAGGTAAGTATGAAAAAAAATAGTAATATAGATCTACCAAACGTAGAATAGAGACAAATAACAATCCAGAGTGATTTGAAATAATGATATGGAGTACCTTTTGGCGGGGCGTTGTCATCTTGCAGCTTGTCAAAGGATGCCTTCGACACACATGGGACGAAAAGTGTAGAAGATCGCTCCAATCGTCCAGAAGATCAAAGACTCGATGACATAGCCAATAGTTTCGGAGAAAATTCCACTATTTCCCTTATACTTCTCACAGCTGACGTGCAAGTGATTAGTATCAATGGTTGCAGAATTTTCCGCCGTGGTGGGCTTAGGTTCATCCGGCTTTCGAGGTTCCAAATCGTTGATGTCATGACGAAGCGGGACGGGTATTTCAAATCCAAATTGCACGTAATCGTTGAGCTTGCAACTGACGTTTTTCACGTACTCGCCGGAGCAGATTTTATTGAAGAAAACGTGAGTCGGGTGGAGAGGCATCGGCGAATGGTTCAGATGAATGACTTGCTTCAAGAAGTAAAGAGCTTCGTTGGGGACACTGGAGTTGCCTTCTTCTAGGCGGAGGTAATCGCGTCTGCTGAGACCGAAAAGGCCCTTGAAGTCGTAGAGAAGCACAGAAACGGTGGTGTTCCATTCATCGATATGATTGTTTTCGATTATGTACGCGCCAGCTTTGTAATCGGTGTCGAATTGGTGGTAGCCAGCAACGCACACCAACAGCGGTATCTGATTGACGACTGTAGCTCCATGTGCCTCCAAGTTAGCGTAGAGCAATTGGGCGAGATCGCAAGGACGGTAGATATCGGAGTATACCTGATGTACCAAAGGTACGGTGCACAACAACAACACGAACAACATTATTGCTACACCACTTGTTATCGGACACTCAAACTTTCGAAGGAGTTGGTTGAAACATGCACACCGGAGGTCGGCGAAGCAATGGCGTAAACCTCAATGTCTGAGATGTAGACGAACTGTGTATTTCTTTCTGGGTAGGTTAGTTGTTGGAGAGGCGGTATACCTAGGAAGGGGTGACCACTGAAGTGGGAGAGTTTTAAATATGCTTATGGCAGAAGTTTTCAAGCGGCCCGCCCCGGTCGCACCGGTAGTGTCCACCAGGATCCGGCCGATATGACGTTGGGGATTTATCAACGCATGAAAAAAAAACCGACAGGATAACAAAAAATGAAGATATTTTGTTCAACCCCAACTTTGAGGCTCACCCGGCCGTGAGATTTATTTACGTCATGGAACTGTTCTATTGTTCGGATTTGCTACAATAATCTCTCTCAATCCCTGGCAATATTACTACACTGTTCAATTAGTTATTAAAATAATATTCTCCCACGCCTCCACAAACATTGCTTCCAGGTATATCAGGGTAGCAGAAGCATCGTTTTCACCTTAGGAAGGAGACAAAAAACTTACAATATCAAATTTTTTCTACTTTTCTGTAGGATCTAGGTTATGTGTGTATCTGTTCGTGTGTGAGGTTGTCTATCAGTGTCTAGACAGTCTCATTTGATTCTAAAGATTCAAAACTCCTTCCCAAATTTCAACCCCTTACAGTTGTGTGACAGCAATGCCAAGCAACATTGCACAGCTAACCTCCGTACCTATACACCAAATTTCTATAACTTTGGTTCATGGTTACCAACATTTATTTTTTAAGAAGGACAATTTCTCTTGTCCGAATATGTAAAGAATTAACGGGTCAAATATTGGTAATCGAAGGTAAAAACGCGTTTTAGGGGGTTTTCAGAGAAAGTTACACCTTGAGAAATACGCGTCCATTAATCACTATGATCATTTTCACGAAATCTTCAAACAACTAATTCACTCTTAAATTCCAAAATTATATCCTTTAGTGTTCCTGACTGAGACAATCTATCAAACATGAGATATCACCTCTCAAGTAGGTACCTATTTTTTTGTCAAACGGATACGAGGAAGTTACATATAATCAATTGTACACGTCTAAAATCCTAAGTTTTCGATGTCAATGGATGTTCATGATCACTTGAGTGAGTTAAAGTGCTTGGGAGTAAAAGCTAGGCTTTTGAAGACAGTCGAGATCGCGTGATTCAAACTCGTAATCTCTTAAATAACGTAAAGAGTAATCTGATATACAACCTTTTCAGCAATATCGGTTGATTAAGCAATCATAGAAGGTAGTACCTCGAAATTGACATCGGAGAAGAGAATACAAAAACCAATCTAAAAATTTCAGTGGTTTAAGAGGAGACTGAATCACACAAATTTGTTAGAATTCATCTTAGAATGTCCACGTTATTTTTGTTTGACTAAACACAGGAACTCAATCCACGCACATCCCCATTCCATAGTGAAATAGTGATAGCTATGATATAAATAATTAATTTAGGAGTGTTTCTCGGTTTTGTTGGTAGAAAATACGTTCATACGTTTGTTTCTTCGTGGGCATCCACAATTTTCGGATAACGATTTCCATTAACTTGATTGTTAATCTTTCGCGGTTATAATATGTTTGATAGGTACTATTAAATGGAAAAGACAAGTTCTTTGCAAACGGGTGATCTGTAGATCAAAAAAAAAATTAATAAATAAATAAAGCGTTATGTAATGATTAGCACCATTTTCTTACTCCTTGTAAGATGATGTTTGAGAATCATCATATAAATTGATATAATTTTCTTCATTCTCTTTTTCGTATATGGAATATTAGAAAAAATTCCTTTCATGTAGCAATGTTTAATGAGCGAATTTTCAAGGATATTATCCAGTTAAAGCTATGGTTAAGAAAAACACAATTGTTTCGTAATTCATATACATTCCAGGGGACGTCCCATTAGATATGCATCAGTTCAATTTGAACTGCTCAATCCTGTTTCTCTAATACAATAGGGTGTGCGCCTGGGTAGGAAAAACTGTTTATTGTTATTTTTAATCTTAGGTAGACCTCATCCTGAGAATTTTGACACCAACCGCGACCTTCTAGCGTGTGTAAATCTTTACCTATGAATTATTAAAGTTTCGACCGTTTATGACGTCACAGTGGGCTGGGGGGTCCCGCCCAGGTGGGAGGGGCGCGTCGAAACTTCGAAAAATCATATAAACAGATCTACTCACGCTAGAAGGTCGCGGTTGGTGCCAAAATTCTCAGGATGTAGTCTACTTTCGATTAAAAATCTAAAAAAAATCGAGGCGTACACCCCATTATAGAGTAAGAAATAGAGGACCCCCCCTCACCTTCATCCACCATAATATTTCTAACGGCATGTAAGCTTCAAATTTGAATAGCATTTTAGAATACATGATCTACGATGCCCAACATGCGAATTCGAGTTCACTCCCCTCCCCCACCACCAATAGTGCCAACCTCGTACCAAAGTGGGCATACGTCGTGACGTTGAACATCCATCTGCAGTCCGCAGAAGTTGACATTTGTATTCTAGATGTAACACGAAATTTGCGGTTTCTCGTGTGCCGGCACCATGGCGGCACCACTGATTTGTTCCATGATGTCACAAAGAATAATTCATGAAAATTCAGTGGTATATTGATAATTTTCACACAATTTCAAAGCTTGGGTACCATCGGTTAAGTTATAAAGGAACCGAAATATTAAGAAATCGTATATTTTGTGAATATTATCCCCCACTCGCTCCCTCCCTACACTTATACCGATACTTTGGTGAAATAATGTAAAACTCGGAAGTTATCTGAGTGGAACAAAAAGGGAAACATGTAAATCGGTTGGAAATGGAGGGCGGGAACAGTACACGAGATTATGCTCGAAAACGCACGTTATTCAAGTATTAGCCCCTCCTTCCCCCTACCCCTTCCCCCCCTTAAAAAAAAATTTCAAAATTTCAAAATTCCGGCGATACAATATAAATTTACGTGTCGAACAAAAACTCGTCGTCACCCCGAACTCATTTGGTACCAACACGTACATTGATGTTTTTTTTTCAATGTTCAGTTTAGGTACCGTACAATAAAATTTGAAGTGCATAAATGGTATGTTTTGAAAATGTTAGAAGTCCATATTCATGATCCACTCATTGGTTAGTTCTTTCTTAGCCATTCTGTAGTGCGTACGTACCTCTGTGTTGTGAATTAAATTTACTTTTCTAAAAACCAATTTGTGGAGCTGTCTGACTTAATGTTTATATAAATGTATTTCGGATTTCAGTGAAAAAAAAAGTTTAAACGTCCATTCAAAAAATTTTGAATCCATTGCAATTGCTACATTTCCTCCGAAGTTTGCTAAAAGATGTGGAAGGAGCGCCAAAATAGAACATGGTATCAAAGTATATGGAGGTTTGTGAGTCTCTAGGTATTAGGATCCAATAGAAGTAGGAAAATTTCATCATAATCCACTTATGGAACGATCTCTTAGACTTACCCACTCTACAGCGAAATATATTGCGTAACGAGAATCTATGGCATTATTCCGTTGTAGTTTATCTTCAACAAAACCCTGAAAGCCAAGAAAACAAAGCCTCGTAGACCGGAATGAAATGGGGCTGAGTAGCATTTGCAACGACGGTGGCACAGGTGGATAGGACGAGAGAGGAACGAGTTACATCAGAAACGTGGAGGGCAGTGGGGGTCATTAAGTTATATAGTAGGTAGGTACCTGGAGTTTCCCTTCAAGGTCCATACATAAAGCGGCCGTAAGAAAAGAGGTATTTCCAGAGGCTTCGTCAATTATTTCGAGGTAGACAGGAGAACTTCGCGTGCCCACAACGAATAACCTGAAGGAATGATGGGTGCCAAGTAACGGCACCCCAATTTGAGTTAAGGATTTGAATGAGCTGTATATTCTGGCTGCTCGACATTTGGTAAATAGGTGGGAAATCACTTAGACGAATTCAAAGGCACGAGGGCCCGAGTAACCAAGGGATTCAGAATTCTTGAAAAGGTAGTCGTATTTAATAATAAATAAAACTTCGTACTTGAGACTTTTATACACTTCGCAATTTGTAGTCTCAACTATTAGGTACGTATGTACTATAATTAATGTCTCGAGATATTAGGGTGTGAAGATATTTCGAATACTACTTAATGTGAAGTACCTATCACTGGAGTAGACTAATGAACATCTTTAGATAATGCTGATTCAAAAATTCCTACGTTAACTTCCTGGGAACCTCTTAAAAACGCTAGAAGATACAACCGTGAAATGAAATATTATTAGGGGTAGAAAAAAAAAGAGAAATAAAAAAGGTGCCTTTTGGGTGTATTCTCCATATTTCAACATTCATGTTACGAATCGGACGAGTAGTAACATAATAATTTTAATGTTTATTTGTATCCATTAGCGCATGCTCAATAGATATAAGCAGGGAGTCAATACAATTATTAAGAGACTAACTATCCCTGATACCATTTCATCAGATCGGATGATGATTTTGGAGGTACCGCATGCAGTTTACGTTTGAACATGCACAAAGGCTGATGATTGAATCACGATGAAATTTATAGGGTGTCATCCAGAATCAGCACGTTTGCGCAAGCGCAATATTTCCTGTCAATGATTCAATGAGGATGAAATCGTAAAAAGACCAAGAATCCAGGAAGGAACAATTGACCTCGAATTCACGATTAATGGTGAAGGAGAGGACATCCTTTTCTTTTGGTTTATTATTTTCAATAATAAACCTTTGGAATCGCACAAGAAAAAAAAAATTTTAACACCCCCTCAGAATTTGATGGTTTACGTTTCAAGGTACGTAGAATCCAAAAATCGAATAAAAATAAACCGATTTTAATGAAATTTGGTATGTAGGCTCCATTTGGGGTCTAGTTGTGCCCCGAAGATTTTGGTTCATGCAGGTCAGTTATAAGGGTTCCAAAATGAATTTTGAAATTTTGAAAACGCCCTAACTCAAAAAATTTCGATATGAAGGTATTGTTCTTACTTCAATTTGAGATTCTATAGAATTTTTTGAAGTTTTTCAGACCAAGCGGAGCTCTGTAGGACAGACCGTTCGCTCCCTACGAGAATTTAAAGGTTTTATGTACGATAAATCAGACACACGATTGTGAATCGCAAATGAGGCCGAATCTCCGTTTAAATTTTAGCTGACCGAAATGCGATCGATGTTATCTTCATGTTGGATGGTTGCTGACTCTGCAGACGAGTGATCTATATGAAAATAATAAACCGTTGTGTAATAATTTGCAGCGTTTATGAATCGGATTGGATGTAAAGATGACAAAAAGTCGACGAGAGGGTTTGTTATAAGATTTTGAACCACTCCTATCCTACGGAAATCGAATAAGCATACTGGAGTTGCACTTTAAACAATGAAGGCAGAATTTATTTCATTGGCTATCTGTTGCATGGAAATCAGAAACCAGAATAAAAATTTCCACTCGCGTTTTCCTTTTCAGACCTTTCTGAACAATTTTGCTTTCGTGTCTGTCTGTCTGTTTGTCTGTCATGGAATCCACGTAACCGGCATAACTATACGAATTTATTGTCCATTGTCTATGAAATTTCCAGGGATTGTGTGGGTTGGCGTGTAGACGGTCCCCTATGAAAATCATCAGTCTCGGACTGATAGTAGCCGCCGCGCATGCGCGAACGTTAATTCCTCGTAACAGCCATAACTTCCACATTTTCTAGCCGATTTCGATGACATTTTCAGGGATTACACGGATTAGGTTGTAGATGGTCCCCAATAATATTCAAAGCCTTAAAATTCACTGTAGCCTCTGCTCATGCGCAAACGTAAAATCCTTGTAACAGCCATAACACTTACATTTTTCATCCGAATTTGATGAAATTTTCTGGGAATGTCCAGATTAGCGAGTAGATGGTCCCCTATGAGGGTAGTGAAAGGTACTTAGAGATTGGTGTTTTGAGGTAACTACTATGCATCGGATCATCTATGTAATCGGATTATGGATACGAGGAACCTATGTGCCACACCCACTTGGCAGACGTTTCATATTTCCGTTTGACTTGAAGTAACTTTTTTATTCACTCTGAACGCAGATTTAAATGCTCTACAACTTCCATCGAATAAGTTTTTACAATGGAGTTACATTTTCGAGCCACAGACATTCAAATTTGAAGTTATTTATCGAAAAGTTGGAAAACTTTGAGATTTTCCGATGGCCCGTCGCGCCCTTACGGCTGTCCCAATTTTCCCGTTAAGGTAGCTCATCCGACGCAGAATTTTATGTTCTTTAATTTCTTATATAGAATATCGTTTATCCGTAACGAACCCTTTCAAAGTAATCTATTGAACACCACAAAAAAATTCCAAAATTTCATGGTTTGTGGCGTTTTTGACCATGTTTGGATCACAAATTTTCGGATTCGTGTTCAGCACCCTCAAAAATCATTTTAAAAATCCATGAGAAAAACTCTCCACTAAAAATTGCCAGGTGTACCAAACAGTGACAGGTGTCTGGCCCCCAAGCAATTAGAAGTTCGGTTCCTTCTCGCCAACTCCGAAAAAGCGCTAGGTCGAGCTACATACTGTGTTTCCACTTATTTTTGAGAAAATTAAACTCAGAATCTTTATTTTCTAACGGTTAGTCGATGAAATGTAGTCGGGGGAGATGTTGACATTAACCTGTTACTTCCTGTCAGAAATGATTTGAGAATCGATTTTTGAAGTTTCGACGTTCTTATCAGCGTAAATACACCTACCACAACAGGTACTCAAGTAGTCCTACCTTAAAGAAAACGCTGCAAATTATTACACAATGGTTCATTATTTGTCTGTATAGATCACTCGTCTGCAAAGCCACCAACCACCCAACATGAAGAAAAACATCGATTGCATTTCGATCAGCTAAAATTTGAACGGAGATTAGGCCTCTTTTGCGATTCACACACGTGTTTCTGATTTATCGTATGTCCAACCCTTAAAAAGAATAGAATACAATAGAATAATAGTTTATTAACAGAAAGAAAATACAATATAAAATGGCATATAAAACAGAGAGTAAATAAACAATTTCTTTCTGTCCACCAACCAAATAAGTTCACATGAACTTGAAGGGAACGAACGGTTTGACCTACAGAGCTCCGCGTGGTCTCAAAAAATTCTAAAAGTTCTATACTATCTTAAATTAATGAAAAAACAATGCCTTTATATCAAAATTTTTGGAGTTAGAGCGTTTTCAAAATTTCAAAATTTATTTTCGACCCTTAGAAGTGAACTACATCAACCAAATTCTTCGGGGCACAACTAGACCCCAAATGAAGCCTACATACCGAATTTCATCAAATCGGTCAATGCTAAAAGGGGAAAGTGCCGCGTTCGGTAGACGGCGGACGGACGGCCAAATTTTTATTCGATTTTTGGATTCTACCTACCTTGAAACGTAAGCCATCAAATTTTGAGGGGGTGTCAAATTTTTTTTTTTCTTGTTCGATTCCAAAGGTTCATTATTGAAAATAATAAATCAAAAACAGGTTTGTCAGAACTATAGGATTACTGTATGCATCTCAAGTTCATCGCGCTTTGTTTCTATTGCCAAGCCATCGCAAATAAAATGCGTAAAAACGGAGGTGGTTGTCAATTTAGCGAAAAAAAGAACTTTCTTTTATGCTCCACCACTGAAACCCATGGTATGATCACTTGGAAACTGAGTTCTATTCATCTTTAGGCCCGATATGACTAGGATTACTATAGCTATTGGACCATTGCAAATTTCTAGGGAGGACAAAAACATTGTGGTACCTGGAGAGAAAATACAAAAGAGTAGCTCGGTCATGACAATGATTATTCATTGGATAAAAATGTTATTGTATATTATGGGGCTTCAATTGTCAATTCGAACGATGTTTCAAGTGAGGGAGAGAAAAACTAATAGCGCTTACTGGCGTTGGTTGGCAAACTAATGTTTGCTCAGGGACCAGGCGCCTGTGAGGAAGTTGGGGAGCTAGTTTGAATTGACTTTGTTGCCCACTGACTTATATAAGGGTCCCTTTTCTTCCCGTGGTCTAGGGCAGAGATCGAATTGGGTTCGTGGATTTTATTATAATAATTTCGGAGTTGAGTGTGCGCTATCATTAATCGGATCACGATACATGATAGGAGATTTAAAACGTCATTTCTAAACACCCCCCCCCCCCCGGCCAATTTGAAAGATACCTTTGCAGATGCGCGGAAGGTGCTACCCATGCATGGCTGCGAAATTCAAAGGAAACCATTTCAACCCGCACGAACATTGTAAATTTCATAGAAATCAGAATGAAAACTTCGTTTAGTACAAGGATTTGCAGAGACACAGGCAGGCAGGTACATGAACTCGGAATCAAAATTGTTATGGGATATCTTTGCGTGCAATGCGTGTAGAAACATTGATTTTAGAGGGCTACTTTTTTGCCCCGAAAATTGTAACGCCCTTAATACTTTAAGAGAGATCCGAGAGTGCCCAAAAAGTTAAAATCTGAAATTAACTTCGCAATTAAAATTATGGTTTTCAAATACAACAATTTGATATTTGGTGTTATGATATTTTGCTTCCGAGTCTACCAAGGTAGCGGAAGCTTTGTTTTCACTTTTCAAGGATGAAAAAAAAAAGTTCTCCAAAATCAAAATTTTCACTCGCGTTTTGCGTTTTAGACCTTTCTGAACAATTTTGGTTTCGTGTCTGTGTGTCTGTCTGTCTGTCTGTCTGTCTGTCTGTCTGTCATGAATTCCTTGTAACGCGCAAAACTATACGAAGTTATTGTCCGATTTCTATGAAATTTTCAGGGATTGTGCGGGTTGGTGTATAGACGGTCCCCTATGAAAATCATCATCCCCGGACTGATAGAAGCGACTGCGCATGCGCAAACGTGAATTCCTTGTAACGGCCATAACTTCTACATTTTCCATCCGATTTCAATGAAATTTTCAGAGATTGTGCGGGTTAGTGTGTAGACGGTCTCCTATGAAAATCATCACCTTCGGACTGATAGTAGCCACTGCGCATGCGCAAACGTAAATTCCTTGTAACGGCCATAACTTCTACATTTTCCATCCGATTTCAATGAAATTTTCAGGGATGTTACAGATTAACTTGTTTTGATGTTTTGAGATTAACTACTATGCATCGGATCATCTATACAATCGGGTTATGGATACGAGGAAGCTATGTGCCACACCCACTTGGCAGACGTTTTTTGTTGATATTTGTGTTTCCTACTTCACACTTCCAATCGAACTGAAGCTGCCTCATCCAGTTTGGAAAATTACCCATACCTTCCGGAGAGTGGTGGTAGCTTCCAGTAACAGAAATTCGAAAATGATGATGGTGACTTGAAAATCCAAAGTATCCATTTATACTAACGGATTGTGCTTAAATTCTGTTGTCAATTCCCACGACGTATCCATAGCGATAGGTAAACACCATGTATCAGTCATTTATCATTTGGGCTCGGCATTTTGCATATTTGCATATTTTTTTGCGATATTCCCAAGCTGTAAGGAGCCCAAATATGCCATATTCAAGCCATTTTGTCGCTCCAAAATTAAATTTATCGTGCATATATTTGCATATATTCGCAGTTTTTGGTATAAAAGCATATAATGGGCATTTCTTGACAAAAGCCATATTTAACAGTTTTGTCAGCTATTTCCTCTAATGAGGAGGCCCGGAAAAACAGGTGAAACCGTTCGAGAAAAATTAGAGTGTGTACTTAAACGAAATCCTGGCTGGAAAACTGTCGGTGTGTTGGCGAAAGTGTTGGAAGGCGACCCAGCCAACACCAGCAATTGGTCATACACTCCTCAAGAAGTGGCGTCTTTCAAATATCTACCAATTGTCTCAGCAGATGTGGAGCGGTCATTCTCCCGTTTGAAACTATTATTGCACGATTTGAGAAAATCTTTTAAAACTGAAAATTTGGGAAAGCACTTGGTAGTACAAGCTAACATATTTTAACAATTAAATGTTTTGTCTAAAAACTGAGTAAAACTATTGTAAAACTTGTATAAAATGATTTTGTATGAAAATGTACATACAAAAAAATTGAATAAATACAAGTAACTGTGTACTGAAAAGACTTTGTTTCCCACTTATTATTCAATTGTTCAACTATCTTGCGCATATTTTGAAGGCATATTTTCGGATTTTTTCGCGCATATGTACAAATGCATATATTGGGCATCTACGTGCATATTTTGAGGTTTTATTTCGCATATACTGCCGAGCTCTATTTATCAGTAACCTGTCCTGAGCAATGCAAAGGTTAACAGGCTAGTTCGTAGATAAAATATGTCCAACAATCTGTAATAGTAAGTCAGAGGTGATGGACGTTTCGTGAAACGCTCGAGTTGGGGAGATGTATGTTTTTTCCCATTCTGGTTCCAGTAAATGAGGTTTTCGTACACATAGGGTGTCTGTGGCGGTTGTAGCAATCAATTACCGCAATAGCAGCAGACCTTCATTGTCGGCGCACGTCCGTACATCACTGATAAGACAGGCCAGAACCGATAGGATCCCCCTTTCAGAACAATGGCGGTTTCAATCAATATTCAATTTTATTTCTTTTCTTACAACTCTTTTATAGTACCTTTTTATTTTTCCTGGCCTCTCTCGCTCAATCACCATTTCCGGTGCAACCTCTTTTCTATTGAGTTCATTTCTACAATAATATTTCGATTCGTATAGGTGATTTGCTCTGTCGAGTCCATTTAAATTGAATAGTTGTCCCCTGAAGGCAGACAAGGATCCGAGGGCCGGAGCTTTTAGTAGTACAACGACCGTGGCTCTTAAGTCGTTAAGTCTATTGTTATGCATGATAACTACGGGATTCACTCTCCCTCAGGGGCACGAGTTTCACGAAACTCCTCCCCTCAAACGCTTACAAATTCTCCAAGAAAAACCCGAGTGTCGGTCCCAAATTCAGAGATTCACCCAATTATCGATCTTCTTCAGGTACATTTACCTAATAGTTAGAGAATATTGGAATTATACCATTATGCCTCCGCGAAACCAGGATGGTGAATTGTCCAAAAATTTGAAAATATTTTATTCATGTGCCTATTACTTAAATTTGAGAGTTTCTCACTTTTATGGAGTCAATCACAGTTTCTCGAATTACTATTTTTTGTGATTTTTCCACGTTTAGGATTGTTTTCTATCTTCAAATCTCAATCACTAGATTGATAACTTAAATTGTATAAACAAATAAGCCTTGTTGGATTTTCAGGTTTTTTGAAGTCAGTCGCAATGAGTTGTATAATTTCCTATGAGTTGGAGCCATTTGTTGATTAAATTCACTAAAACTAGAGCATTAAGCTTTTGTACTAGGTTTGTTGGTTCATTGTGCCTGATCACGACATTTTTTCAAAATCCTAAACGATTCAGCTTGAAATATAGTAGTACGTGGAAAATAATGCTTGACTTTCCTATGGCCAGATTGCTTCAAGCCATATAGCACTACTAAACCCGATAAATAGATATTTATATATATCATAAACTCCTAATTAATCAATTCCAATGATATTTACTTAAAAGAAACTTGAAAATAAAACAACTCTGAAAATATGTATCTCCAATGTGTTTATCTCGATCTACTCTTCCCAACTTTCATGAATAATCTGGAGAAAATTAAAATATTATAGAAACTGAAATTTGGTTAGGTTCATTAGAGCTCAATCCTCACACAACGATGTTTGAATGTTGGGTCAGTGAGAAACCAGAGGCGTATTAACGTGACATTAAATTCAACGCTTTCTTGAATTTTAGGATTTAGGACTTCAATATTATTCGTGCACGCTGTCCATTAATCAGCTGTGATGGAAAGGGGGAATATTAGCTACCGTACTGATTACAAGGCAGGTAGTGCCTATATGTAGGTAGTTTGAGTGGAAGGTAGTATCTGGCGAGTACTTCCATTCGCTAGTCCATCCCCGAATATTGTCACTAATAATTGAACAGCCGTCGTGATAGATAGATGGGTGGCGTGACCACTCTTCAGCCCACCCTTCCAGGCTTGGTCAGCCATGAACCTTTTTTTTCACTATTGGCTCTCAAACTTTCATGGCTCCCCGAATCTAGCCCAGCGGCTATATACAAGCAAGAAAACATAGGCCGTACGAAGGGATACTCCCTCATAAAAGGAGAATTGAGGACTGAAATGTGACGTGGGTGACGGCTGTTGAGATATGAGTGATTTCTCAACAAAAGGTATCTTCAGCCAAAATGCAAAGAATACGAATAAATAAGTATATCCAATATACGAATAAATAAGTATATCCAATGTACGAATAAATAAGTATATCCAATATAAGAATTAGTAAATCCATTATACGAATAAGTAATCCAATATATAAATGAATCAAGTATTTATAAAGTTTACAACTACTACTACAATTTATAAAGTTACTAGGGCCGGTAATGTAATGTTACCGACTATAACATCTATCACAACTATGATCTGTCATGATTGGAACCAGTTAACCGTTTACTAAATCAAAGTCACTAGAAACACTCGTCTACGATACAGGAGGACGTCCTGGATAATTAAAAATTCAACTTGCTGATCAATTGGTGAAAACGAGCACGGACATGGGTACAAACTGAGCGTTTCATGAGAAATATTTTTTTTTAATTGAGCGAGAAAAAACACTTTATTGAACATTGTAGAAGGAATGAAGGTAGACAAGGCAATATTTCATGAGAAATATTGCTCTGGTGTTCATCAACCCATAGGTAGGTGTTTCAATTTAACCACCATAACATGTTAAAAAAGTTCCCCGAACTTTTTGCTTCCGAGTCTACCAAGGTAGCGAAAGCTTTGTTTTCACTTTTCAAGGACTAAAATAAAGTTCTCCAAAATCAAAATTTTCACTCGCGTTTTGCGTTTTAGACCTTTCTGAACAATTTTGGTTCCGTGTCTGTCTGTCTGTCTGTAACGCGCATAACTAAATGAAGTTATTGTCCGATTTCGATGAAATTTTCAGGGATTGTGCGGGTTGGTGTGTAGACGGTCCCCTATGAAAATCATCATCCTCGGACTGATAGAAGCTACTGCGCATGCGCAAACGTGAATTCAATGTAGCGGCCATAACTTCTACATTTTCCATCCGATTTCGATGAAATTCTCAGGGATGTTACACATCAGTATTCAAATAGTCCTCTATGAAAATAACCACTTTCGGAATCACATTAGCCACTGCGCATGCGCAAACGTGAATTCCCTTGTAACGGCCATAACTTCCACATTTTCATCCCAATTTTGATGAAATTTTCAGGGATTACGCGGATTGGATTGTTGATGGTCCCTAATGAAAATCAAGGCGTTAAAATTAACGGAAGTGCGCATGCGCATACGTAAAATCCTTGTAACAGCCATAACATTTATATTTATCATCCGAATTTGATGAAATTTTCTAGGATTGTCCAGATTAGCGTGTAGATGGTCCCCTATGAGGATAAAGAAAGGTACATGAGGATGAAGAAAGGTACATGGAGATTGGTGTTTTGAGATTAACTACTATGCATCGGATCATCTGTATAATCGGGTTATGGATACGAGGAAGCTATGTGCCACACCCACTTGACAGACTTTTTTTGTTGTCTTGTCGAACTTTTGTATGCCACGACAATTTTTCTTATTCTGCCAACGTTTTTGTTTTGAATTTTTGAGCCAGGGGATTTTTACGGTTGCTGAATACAGTTTTGAGGTCGAAAAATGTAAAGTTTTTAAATTGCAAAGGAAAATTCAAATTGAATCGTTAACAACTTGAAAAAAGTCTTTCGTCTGTCCAAAAGGTCTCCTATCTGCCACCATCACCGGCAGATGAAAGACACAAGTTCCCGGGTGGCTCTTAGGTTTTTCAGCTTTTCCCGCGTTCTGGTGCTGTTCTGCTGAACTGTAACCATATCGCTGAAACCACCTCAGTAGAAACTAGAACTAGAGACCAAAAAGAAAAAATAATTTCGATTTCTTACCGTTTCACAGAGGGCAGATGAAAGACAGACGGTGACTGTGACACCACATTTTTGCAACTGAAACCACTTGTGCACGCCTCCACATAGAAGAAATAAGATTCCCGCCGCTTTCTTTGATAACCTAACGACTAACCTCACCTCTTACAGTGGTAGTAAAACCGCGGGAAACGATAAAAAGCCGCCGAAATACGAAAACTCAAAGAAGGCAGATTAAAGACTGAAACCTCCGGACAAGCACATTTTATCCTCCTGCTCGCTTTATTTGCCTCTGAAAAAATCTGCAAACCCATTTTGCTTCCAAGTCTACCAAGGTAGCGGAAGCTTTGTTTTCACTTTTCAAGGACGAAAAAAAAAGTTCTCCAAAATCAAAATTTTCACTCGCGTTTTGCGTTTTAGACCTTTCTGAACAATTTTGGTTCAGTGTCTGTGTCATGAATGTCTGTCTGTCATGAATTCCTTGTGACGCGCATAACTATACGAAGTTATTGTCCGATTTCAATGAAATTTTCAGAGATTGTGCGGGTTGGTGTGTAGACGGTCCCCTATGAAAATCATCACCTTCGGACTGATAGTAGCCACTGCGCATGCCCAAACGTAAATTCCTTGTAACGGCCATAACTTCTACATTTTCCATCCGATTTCAATGAAATTTTCAGGGATGTTACAGATTAACTTGTTTTGATGTTTTGAGATTAACTACTATGCATCGGATCATCTACACAATCGGGTTATGGATACGAGGAAGCTATGTGCCACACCCACTTGGCAGACTTTTTTTTTTCATGTTTAGGTATATGCAATAAAGAATCACTACAAATTCAGGCCGCTGCCTTCATAGGTGATTCACAGTGTTCAACCAATGTTGACTACCTAGGGGTCCGGACATGGCAGATTACTGGACATTTAGCAGTTTAAACTTTAATTTCCATATTTTAGCGTGAATAAGTGCATATTTTATTGATTGCCCGAAGTAGAACAAAGTTTATAGTTTATGGAGAATTTTTTTTAAACGCCTAAATCATAAATGGGCATTCGGAATCTTCTCTGGACAACGATTGGCCCTTTCTGGGAAAATGACCCATATGGATGAAATTTCGATTTTCTTAACAATAGCTTCAACGATTTTTTTTCAATTCGGTCATTAACTTAGGCTGAATTAATGATGGTCTATTAATTTGAAATTATTTAATTGGTATCACGATTAATTAATTACTCTAATTAATACTGGGAATAAATGGTATTTTTCACTCATTTTCAACACTTTCACAATCCAAAATGAAATCTGTATGAAACGGGACCATGACGGATACTGGAAAAACACATTTCAAAAATAACATTATTTGTAATACATTTATATTATTAATATAATATGTATATATTACTAATATAATAAATTTATATTAGTAGTATAATATTTATATTACCAATATAATATTAATAATTACGAGGTATGAAAATATATTACTAAACATTGATAAAAACTCACAATTGAAACGAGAATATTTCACCTACGGCGTCATCAGCTCACATTAGTAATATATTATATTTATATTATTACCTTAATATTATCACGCATAATTTTTTGGTATAAAATATTACTACGTAGGGCTAGGCATTCTGAAGATCCACTCCTGGATATCACAACTAAATCGAGGAGTCAGGGATGTTCGCCTTCAAGTTGCGGTAAGCCCGCAATACAAGCATGTGTCACTGGTTTCGACGCGCGTTAGGAACAGTACAACTGTAAAGTATGTATGCCCACTATCTTAAGATTGAAACCTCATTGGGGGCACTCTCCAAGATGATTGCTCATGATTTTCAACGCGAGGGGATCGCGTCATAATAGTCATAATATAGCTCACCAATTGTACCCAAGCTTTGATTGAGGAAAAATTATCATTATACCTCCAGATTTTCATTAATTATTCTCTGTACGACCATGGAACTAATAGTGGTACCAGAAACCGCTTTTTTTTCTTTTTTTTTGTGTTTCACCTTAGATACGGAAAAGAACTTCGACGGACTATTTACCAAAACAAATAGATGGAAGTTCAACGTTACGAAGTATTACCGCTTTGGTGCTATACTGGCACCATTTGTCGTGGAGTGGGGGGGGGGGGGGGGGGGACTTGAATTCGCATGTTGGTTGTCGTAGATCATGGTTTTTAAAATGCTCTTCAAATTCGGGGCTCCCATGCCGCTAGAAATGTTATGGTGGATAATGGAGAAGAGTGGGGGGATCACTATTTATTACCTAAAATACTTAATAAATTACATCGAGTGAACAGTTTTTTCGTTTACCAACTGGTATCAATTGACCTAATGCTTAACCAATGGGACGTCCCCTGGAATGCATGCATTACTAAACAATATGTTTTGTGTGTGGGGTTGATGAGAACAGTATTCTTTGCAGTCCTTTCTAAAATATTTAACCGAGAGGTTGAATGTATGATTTCAACGATTCGTGCTCTGTTCCAAACTCACTAGGCTGACTACTCTGTCGTACAACTAGTTATCAGATTTTCAACCATAGATTTGAATATTTCATTGAAAATTCGCCCATTAACTCATGCTGCGTGAATACTTTTTTTTGAACTTAATTTTATCTGAATTGTTCTTGTAAGCGACAGCTGGTTATTTTTCTTACTTTGATATTAACATCCATAAAATCAAATCAGTGTGCTATTGACTTCCTTTTTTTTCCCATTTCGGCCAGAACTTTCTGCGAAATTCCATTGATTAGAAAGCTATGTAGAGCGCAGTACACGTGAATAGAAAAACTTGAAATATACCAGCCCCTCCTAACTCAGAAACGATGCCAATTGATTTATTGGAAACCGCCCACATCCTCACTTCCATATTATTGATTTCACCCAATACCTACGTCCCAAGTTTTATGTTAATGTCATTCACGAAGTCCAAACGAAATGTTTTCTGGGTATTTGCACTTTTATTGAGTTGTTTTTCACGCTTCTGTAGGCGATAGCTCCTTGAGAGCTTCTATTGGGTTCAGCTTGCTGTGTTTTTACATTGTAAGTGGGGTGTATTATGAAAGAATGAGAAAACTCATATTTTCTGAATGAGATGGAAGATTTGTATTCTATTTGTTGAAGTTGTCATGGTAGATCCCTATTCTAGATAGAGATCCCATGACCCACCAGGTCATGAGGTTTGTTGGATCTGTCAGAAGCAATTTCGAATCCAGGATCTAACTATCCACCAAATTCGAATCTTCAAGCTTGCAACGTAGAACCGGTCATTCAGAAGAAAATTAATTACAATTTCCTAATGAACTTTTTAGTTAAAGTCGGTAAAGGTCACGGACTTGCGTAATACGCAAGCGTAATAAGCATAATACACAAGCATAATGTGCAAGAAATATACTATATTTCTCATAGTTAACTCAGTCATAATAAGTTTAGGGCTAGTTACCGATTTACACAGAGATGCAGGACAACAAAGTAACCGATAAAACATACATATGCCAGACTATTGTTAAGACACGAGTGCTTTTGGCGTGACGTGAGCATAACTCGTTTATAATTAATTGATATAGATTAGTTGATAGTAGATGAAGCAATTGCAGAGGTCTACTCCATGCAGGTTGGTACCACCGTAATCGATCATACGGTTAAATGTGCGAAGAGAAAACAACCAATCAGACACCTTTTCTTTTCCTCGTCTTGTTGAGTTCATTTTATGATTCTGTTTATTTCACTCCTAATCGGACAATTTGGAAGACATTTCTTCTGGAAAGAGTCATATTCCTTGAATTTCCCGTAGTTGTGTCACGGGTAGAAGTATATGTTGAATACAGGGTGTTTTCCACAACATCATCCTCCATCCTACGAGTAACATGCATTTGGTTTATTATTTTCAAAAACAAACCGTTCTAATCGACCAGGGATTTTTTTTTTAACCCCCCTCAAAATTTGTTGTTTTACGTTTCAAGGTACGTAAAATCCAAAAATCGAATGAAAAATTTGGCCGTCCGTACGCCCCCACTTAGCATGGACCGATTTTGATGAAATTTGGTATGTATGCTCCATTTGGGGTCCAGTTGTGCCCCAAAGATTTTGGTTGATATAGGTCATTTCTACGGGATGAAAAATAAGGTTTGCAATTTTGAAAACGGCCAAACTTGAAAAATTATGATATAAAGGTATTGTTTTTCCATCAATTTAAGATAGTACAGAATTTTTAGAATTTTTTTAGACCACGCGGAGCCCTTTAGGACAAACAGTTCGTTCCCTAAGAGAATTTGAGGGTTGGACATACAATAAATCAGAAACACGCGTGTGAATCGCAAAAGACGCCTAATCTCCGTTCAAATGTTAGCTGACCGAAATGCAATCGATGTTTTTCTTCAAGTTGATTAGTCGTAACAATGGCAAAACCATGTTCTTTGCAGATGAGTGATCAATGTAGAAAAATAATAAACATTTGTGTAATAATTTGCAGCGTTTGAGAATTGAAAATCGTTTAACCGACAGTTGAGATATTGTAATAAACTAATAGCATCTTACCACTCACTCTCACACTTGTCCTCCATGTAGGTACTTGATATCAATGGTGTTACTCGTAGTAATCATACCAAAATTTCACATTACCTAAATTCGTTTATTCCCACCGTATAACCTCATACGTATTATGACATGGTGGACTTTTGGTTTATTGGGAATTTTCGATAATGAACCTTTGGAAACACCAAGAGAAAAAATTTCCTACCCCCCCCCTTCCCCCTCAATATTTATTGTTTCATGTTTCAAGGTATGTAGAATCCGAAAATCGAATAAAAAATGTTCCGTCCGTCCGCCGTACACCGTTCGCCGAACTTTCCTTAGTTACCATGGAACGATTTTGAAGAAATTTGGTATATAGGTGGTTTTTCCATCAATTCAAGATAGTATTGAATTTTTTCCAAGAAACAATACAAATTATTACACAATGGTTTATTATTTTTCTATATTGACCACTCGTCTGCAAAGCCACCAACCATCCAACATGAAGAAAAACATCGATCGCATTTCGGTCAGCTTTAATTTGAACGGAGATTAGGCCTCTTTTGCGATTCACACTCGTGTTTCTGATTTATCATACGTTCAAACTTTAAATACTCGTAGTGAGCGAACGGTTTGTCTTTCAGAGCTCCGGGTGGTCTCAAAAAATTCTAAAAATTCTATAGAATCTTAAATTGAAGGAAAAACAATACCTTTATATCAAATTTGTTTGGGTTAGGGTGTTTTCAAAATTTCAAAATTGATTTTGGAACCCTTAGAAGCGACCTACATAAACCAAAATCTTCGGGGCACAACTAGATTCCAAATGGAGCCTACATACCAAATTTCATCCAAATCGGTCAATGCTAAGTAGCAAAAGTGCCGCGTACGGCGGACGGACGACCAAATTTTTATTCGATTTTTGGATTCTACGTACCTTGAAACGTAAACCATCAAATTTTGAGGGGGTGTTAAACAATTTTTTTTCTTGGTCGATTCCAAAGGTTCATTATTGAAAATAACAAACCAAAACGCTGCAAATGTAGGCTCCATTTGGGGTCTAGTTGTGCCCCGAAGATTTTGGTTGATGAAGGTCATTTCCACGGTTTGAAAAATAAGGTTTGAAATTTTGAAAACGCCCTACCTCAAACAATTTTGTTATAGAGTTATTGTTTTTCTTCAATTTAAGATAGTATAGAATTTTAATAATTTTTTGAGACCACGCGGAGCCCTGTAGGACAAACCGCTCGTTCCCTACTAGAATTTAAGGGTCTTACGATGAATCAGGAACATGAGTGTGAATCGCAAAAGAGGCCCAATCTCCGTTCAAATGTTAGCTGACCGAAATGCGATCGATGTTTTTCTTCAAGTTGGTTGGTGGTAACAATGGCAAAGCCGTGTTCTTTGCAGACGAGTGATCTATATAGAAAAATTAAGTTTTGTGTAATAATTTGCAGCGTTCTTTTTGATCGACCTCAAAACCGCTGTAGGCCGTGAAGGAGGAGGTAAGGAGGTAGTACTCTTTTCGGTTTGATATTGGACGACGATTTTGCTTCCGAGTCTACCAAGGTAAGCTTTGTTTTCACTTTTCAAGGTTGAAAAAAATTTTCTCCAAAATCAAAATTTCCACTCGCGTTTTCCATTTCAACCATTCCCGAACAATTTTGGTTCCGTGTCTGAGTAACAGTGTTTCTGTGTATGTGTGTCTCTCATGAAATCCTTATAACAGCCATAACTATACGAAGTTATTGTCGGATTTCGGAGAAATTTTCAAGGATTGTGTGGGATAGGCGTGTTGACGGTTACTCATGGAAACCATTGCGCAAGCGTACGTAGTAGTCACCAGGTATGCGCAAATGTGAATTTCCTTGTAGCAGAAAAAACTTCTACATTTCTCATCAGATTTCGTTGAAATTTTCAAGGGTTATGCGGATTGGCGTGTAGATGGTCTCCTATGAAAATAATCACCCCCGGATTTATATTAGCCACTGCACATGCGCAATAGTGAATTTTCTAGTGAAAACCATAACTTCTACACCCAATTTGCATCCAAATTTTATGAACTTTCCACACATTGTTAAGATTGGCGTGTAGATGATTTTGAATATCATGACTCCATAATTGATAGAAGCCTCTGCGCATGCGCAAACGGAAAATCCTTGTAACAGCCATTACTTCTACATTTTCCATCCGATTTCGATGAAGTTCTCAGGGATTGTACGGATTGAATTGATGATGATGGTCCCCTATGGAACTCATCTCCGCCGGACGGATGGTAGCTAGTGCGCATGCGCAAACATGACAGAGTCACATTTTCTATTTTTTATCCCCGAATTCGATGAAATCTTCAGAGATTGTGCGGGTTGATGTGTAGATGCTCCTCTATGAGAGTAGTGCATGTTACTTACTTAGAGAATGATGTTTTAAGATAAGCTACTAATCATCGCGTCATTTATGCAATCGGGTTATGGATGCCAGGAAGCTATCTGCCACCCTCACGTGACAGACTATTTTGCTTTCGAGACTACCAAGGTAGAGGAAGCTTTGTTTTCACTTTTCAAAGTTGGAAAAAAAATTATCTCAAAAATCAAAATTTCCACTTGCGTTTCACGTTTTAGACCTTCCTGAACAATTTTGGTTCCGTGTCTGTCTGTGTGTCTGTCATGAATTCCTTGCCACAGCCATAACTTTTACATTTCTCACCCGATTTTAATTAAATTCTCAGGGATTGTGCGAACTGGCGTGTCGATGGTCCCCCACAAAAATCATCACCCCCGGACTGATAGTAGCTGCTGAGAAAGCGCAAACGTTAAATTTTTGCCACAGCCATAACCTCTACATTTCTAATCCGATTCCGATGAAATTTTTCAAGGATTGTGCGAATTGGCATGTAGATGGTCCCCTATGAATCTCAACTCCGGACTGATAGTAGCCAGTGCGCATGCGCAAACTTTTATTTCCTTGTTAAAGCTATAACTTCTACTTTTCCAATCTGAGTTCGAGGAAATTTTCAGGAGTTAAGCGAGTTGTGGTGGAGATGGTCCCTTATGAAAATCATGGCCACCGAATTGAAAGTATTTCGTGCGCATGCGCAAACGTGAATTCCTTGGCATATCTTCTACAGTTTCCAACAATTTTCCAACAACCGAAGCCCACCCAGTTTGTGTCTAATCTAACTACGAAAGTTACAATCTTCGCTCCATCTCCCATGCTAATCCGCAATCGCTCCTATCAATGCTAATCCTCTAATTACTCAGGATTGCATGACTGACCTCACAAGACTTGAAAAGCCTAACATCGATTATTTGCTATTCAAGAGAATCGGCGCTTCACTTTCTCCGCCTCCATGTTTATCTTTCACCTTCTTCTTGGTTCATGGAATCTCGACAGATCCGTATGTTGAATGATACGAACTCAAAAATTTACTGTTTGACTGTAGTTTGACGACTCGTGTGACATTTTGTTGGTTCAATGTGAGGTCATATTGCGTCAGATAGTACCAAGATAGGAGAAGCATTGTTTTCACTTCTCAAGGTTTAAAAAAATAAATGTTCTCCAATATGAAAATTTCTTTTCGCGTTCTACGTTTTGAAACTTCCTGAAAAATTTTGGTTCCGTTTCTGTCCGCGAGTTTGTCTTGGAACCAATGTAACAGGCAAAGCTATACGAAGTTATGGTCCAATTTCGATGCAATTTCCAGGGTTTATGCGAATTGACATGTAGATGGCATCCTATGAACAAAATTGTTTCCGGATCGATAGTAGTCCCTGCGCATACGCAAAAGTAAAAATCTTGTAGTTGCCTATTACTCTTACATTTTCTTTTCAATTTCAATGAAATTCTCTGGGATTGTGCAAGTAAACGTGTAGATGGTCCCCTATGAAAATCAATGCATCCAGATGTATAGTAGTCTCTGTATGTATAGAAGTTCTACATTTTCTTACATTGCTTTTCGCGGAATAGGAGGTGTACTACGATCATTTTTCAAGATAACAGGAATACCTGTTCCTCATTGTTGTCCACCTGGTTCACTGATCTAGCAATAATTATTTTCATTAATTATTTTTCATTAATTTCGTTATTTAGTTTCCATAAATTTCACGCCGATAGTTGGAGTTACTGATTTATGTGCACAGGTTACCAACACTTACGAGTACTTGTCCGAAAGTATAGATAGATCATTTCAGTTTGCGTGTAAACTCTTTCCAAAATGTAGTCCTCTTCATTTTTTTTTTATTTTTTTTTTTATTTTTATTTTTTTTTTTAATATGTTACATATTCTTTATACATAAATAATGTCAAATAAAACATATCTCCCAACATTATTGTGGGCAATAGGCATATGCCTGTGTCGCCTCACAAGAGCTGCGCCAAACTTAATTAATCTTAATTATTTACATTTCTCTTCATGAATAATAAATTAATAAACATCAATTTTCTATATATACATACTAAAAATAATATTTTCTGCCTCCGTAATGCCTATTTTTATCAACCACTCATATATTTTCGTTTTATATACATTACGGGCGTGTTGTAGTGGGGACCTAAGTGGAGAATCCACTGCACGATGAACCATATATACCATATATTGAGGGCTTCTAGTCGTAATTGTCAGCGTGGGTTTCGGTGGGATAACATTTCCGTCCGATCTAAACCGAGTCAAGTGTGCATGCTGATGACTGTTGTACACCACGCTCGGGTCACGATGCAACATAAGCAACAAGGACTTTAAAAATAGCTGGCGGGGAGTAAAAACTTTACACTCTTTAAACAATTCCAATGTTGAATACAAACGTGGTTTGGTCAAAATAATTTTTAATATATCTCTCTGTACTACGTTTATTTTTTCCAAATGCGTCGAGTAAGAGCCTCCCCACACAACAATTCCATATTGCATAATTGACTGAACTAATGCCAAATAAATTAACCGAAGCTTATCACGTCTAAAAACTTTTCTGGCATGGTAAAATACATACACTAGCCGCCTCAACTTCTTATGAACAACCTCAATATGTTTCTTCCATTTCTGATCTTCTTCTATCATGATACCCAGATAACGATAACATTTGACCCTCTCTAAAGGGGAGCATGAACACTTGGATGAAAAATTACAGCTATGCGCTATCAAACTATGATTCCCAAGGTAATAACTGTCGTTTTTTTCTCCTATCAGCAGATATTGTGTTTTATTCACATTTAATGTAAGAATGCTTTGGGAAAACCAATTTTGAAGCACATTCAAAGCCTGCTGTGCATCAGAGAAAGCCCTGTCCCATGTATCCCCAGTGATTAGGACTGACGTATCATCTGCATACAAGTATATTTTGTGGTTAGGCAAACTCAGGGGCAAAGCATTAATATAAATTAGGAATAATGTAGCGCTCAATGTCCCACCCTGTATCACACCATAGCCTACTTTACTTACGATAGAGTATAGAAAGTAGAAAATTCTGGTTCGAAAGGAAAAGGTCGGGTTATTTGAAAGATCCTAATTGACATAAATTATGCCGATGGAATCAAGTTGATGTTCAAGGTGGATGACAATTTCTGGTCGAATCAGGACGGGTCGATTGCTACCAAATAGTCATTGAATGAAAAGTAGCCAGTTGGGAACATCCCACTCCAATTGACCTGATAGAGTTGCCCGGTGAATAGGACAAGAATAAACCCTTAAAACGTCACCCTAACCTCTAGCATGAAGCTTCTACGTATATACAACAGAGTAAGTCGATTTTTTATAGAAATTTGTACGATTAAATTAACTAAATATAATGCAGTATTTAACCCTAGTCAATTTTATTGAAATTGAAATGTCATTAGTAGAGCGTTACCGTCAACTACGCAGAGTTACGTTGTATTTTGGTTTTTTTACAGTATAATTATAACTATTGTCGCTCCCGAGTCTAGCAAGGTATTATAACGGAAACATCTTTTCCACATTCATGAGTTGAAAAAGTCGCGTTTTAGTCCTTCCTGAACAAATTCGGTCCAGCGTGTATTTACTATGTGTAGTATACGGAAGCGTAAGTTTTTATGAGAATCGACTTAGTCGTAGAGTGCAAATTATCATGGCACTCTTCGAATTGTAGGGATTTATGAACATTTACTTAACCGCCAATTTAGTACAGCCGAAAGATCGACTCGTTCATAAGGAATGTCCAAGTTTAGAGGCCCACAAAAATCTTTAGACCATGAGATCCAACTGAATTGAATAAAACATGGAGCAAAATTTGCTATATATTTAATATACTCCTATATTTAAGTATATTTAATATACTCCTATATAATATACTATATATATATATATAATAATATACTCCTATATTTAAGTATATTTAATATACTCCTGCTCAAAATTAGTGCACCACCATCTATTTCTTCGTTTGCCCCTTTATTTTTTCCTTTATCAAGTTTTTATCTATTTGCTCACATTGTTTGCAAACTCAGAAAAAAAATGTAACCAAAAAAGGCACAAATTCGAGAAAAAATATGTTTTTAATGAATTATAGAAAAATGTACTTCTTGTGGTAAAATTATTAAAATTGAAAAAAAAGGTTTGAATTATGCCAGTTTACCTTTTCAATACTTGGTATTACGTCCTCTAGCTAGGATGAGGGCTTGCAGCTATCGACCGATGCATCTAATCAAGTTTTGGATACCTTCCTGGGGATATTGTCCCATTCCTCTTTCGCTGCTGTTTCCAGCTGCTGAAGATTGTCTGATAGTGGATCTCTGGCTCGAATTCTTCTTTTCAGCATGTCCCAAACATGCTCTATCGGATTCATGTTTAGGCTCATTGGTGGCCAGTCCAGGATACAAAATTTATAAGGGAAGAAGGAAAGAGATAAACGAAAAAATGGATGGTGGTGCGCTAATTTTGAGCAGGAGTGTATATCTTGAGAAAATATGCTACTTTTGAATTGTTTGCAATTACATGTCATCGTCCTCAAATTGCATCGCTATTGCTGTGATACAAACATGACTCTCAACTTCCCGTAACTTACCCAACTTTCCCCATATTAAGCTTATCATTCTTCTTTATTTTCTTCCATGGTATGCTCTTATTAAAAACGAAGTGTGTTCTCTTAACGGTAGAAGTTCAAATGTTTCAATAAGACGTGATTTTTAACTAAGCAATTGAAATATTGGGTGACAGTCCGTGTATTTTGAGTGTTCTGGAGCAATTTTTCGGTTCTAAAGTGTCCAAGACCAAATGAAATACATACTTGGAATAAGCGTTACATTTTACTCTGGTGAAAATATATCGGGGAACATAAAAATTCCGCAGACAATAAATTTGTGGTTAAAAGTAGAAGAATGCAATATTTTCAAGATTCTAGATCGGAAAACCGGATCTCGAGTTCACATTCCTTGTGAGATTCAAATGCCATCGAATGAGTAAACTGGACCTTCAATTTTGAGGGTCATTGTTATTAAATGCACAATAATTCGAGTGAGAAATCCATTGGGAGAACGTCGGAGGGGAGCACACCTTAAAAATCGAGAGTCGAAATTTCCTCATCAGGTGATAGAAATGGTATCAGCTTCGAGCTCACGAACACTGGATTTGTTGTGTTTAGATTCAAATTCAGAGCTACCTATCCGGTTCAAATCTATGGCTACTGCAGAAACTCAGTCGATCATTTTTCAAAGTATAGTACGAATCAATTTTACACACCAACCATCTGCGTTCGTGAAAACTTTTTCAACAAAGGAAGTAGGTCCTAGGTAGTGTCCTCTTCAGGTAGTTCAGCGATGAATTACATTCATATCTAAATTTCAACTGTTGGCCACATGATTTCTAAATTCATTTTCAATATGTTTTGAATGTCATCAACAGTGTAAAATTAATAAAATAGATTCTTGTTCGAAGTTCTTTCCGGAAAAGTTCGTATTTTCTTGCTTAGAGTTAATTTTGAAAGATATTCCTTGAAAGTGTGTGGTGTCGTCAGGTTTATATTAGTATGGACATTACAGGTAGTTTATGTTTTCTTCCATTTAGTATTGTTTCCACTAGTTCGATTTCCCCCTCGTAAGTTGTTAATTACACGCTGTGTGTAATTGTCCAGAATGGTGCAGAACTAAGCGACAAAGTCGGTACGTAGCTCATAATATATTATGAACAAGCATGTCGTTTACATGCTTCAACTACTATGAGCTGATTTGACATGGTTGCTCATCTAGTATGAATGTATATCGCTGTTCGTTTAAAATTTACTGTACGTGGGAGTTGGGGCGGTTTGAATGTCAATATGACACCAACGCCCCCAAAGGTATTATATTTTATATAATATATTACATACATATAAATCGACACTCCCATACTGTCTTCCTTTTAGTATTCCAGTTTCCTTGTAGTATTTCGATCAGTTTCTCAATTGGACGCATTACGCAAATGTGGAATAAGGGACTAGTTTTTGAAATTGATTTTTTAGAAGAATCTTTTTTAGTGGAATAGACAATCAAAAAATTTATCAACGAGGATCACTTTTTGAGCCCTCTATGATTTTTACGCAAAATTATTAAGGAATGAAATAAGTACTAAATACCGTATCAAACTATGATCAATCAAGATCAAATCAAATCATGGATTGATTTATGAAATGATGGAATAAGCGACATCAAAAAGCTGAAGATGCGCAAACAGAAGAACAAGCGACATTGTGGGTTAACATTATTTGTGGGACCATCATTTCGCAAGAGAGGGAATAAGCGACATACAATCCGTACGCTGCCAATAAAACCTAGTCAATTTATTTGAAAAACCAAACATTGCAGATAATGGCGGGGGTATTCACGATTTTGTTGTTCGTTATTAGGACCCCTAAGGGTAGTTTATTCCCAAACGTGGAACCCCAAAAACCCTGTACTACTGACATGAAGCGCTGAAAACCACGCATTTTTTTTTTTTTTTTTTACAGGTTTTTTAGTTTTTAATACTATAACTTCTAAATTATGACAATTTAAATAATTTATGCCTAGTAATTCAAATTAGGTACTTTAAATTTAATTTAGTTAGAGACCAACTTTAGAGACCAGCTCTGTGGGTTGGACAATAAGGACAAACATAATTTTTTCCAAAAAGTGAGATTTCTGTGTTGAGGCCATATTTTGACCCTTTCACTCGCAAAAAGTAAAGAGACAAATTTGAAATTTAATCACTTCAATTCGAAACATTAATCATACTTGTAGTCATCTTAGTTTTCTTAGAAATTAATAAAAAGCAAAAAGAACTTTTTTTAGGAAAAAATTGAGAAGAAGGAACATAACAATGAACAGTGTTCATTGAACACTGATGTATTTTGGGGAAATATGAAATAATTCCTATTATAGTACCCAATTTGATGGTTATTTTATAAACAATCCTGAAAATTTTCTTAATAATTGAATCTTAGCACACTCAATTAATCACCAACTTCATCAGATGAAATTTCATAAATATGTTAATTCTATCACAGAATATTAAATATTTATTTATCCAATAAATTTTATTGGATCGTTCTTGGATCCAGGGGGGGGGGGGCAAAATAAACCTAACTGAATTAACAATTTTTTGCATTTTTCTTTGGCCTTTATTGTTCGATTTTGATGAATGCTACGGAAATCTTTTAGTTTTTCAATTCCATAGGCAGATGTACTTATAAATTTCGAAAATCCTTGAAAATTTCAAATTTAGGTAAAACTTTTAAAGTTTTAGCGCCTGAAATTGAGCGAAATACTAACCCGGAACGAGGAAGACCCCTTTACTGCTAATGTGGCTTGTGAAAAACAAGACGTTAGGAGAGTTTGATGACCTCAAACTTCAACCAGAATCTTCTCACAATCAGCGAATACTTTTTCCTGGCTGAAGACAGGCTTCAAGAAAAAACCGTACCCCGTACCTATAGGTACTTTTTTGGAGTAATGCAGAATCTTGTTCTGCCCTTCCAGAAAGTAGCCGGAATGGTATGACATCCATTGAAGGCGTTAGGAACAGAACCGATTTCTCCACGAGAGTAGAATTGGGGAATGTTTTAATATTTAGAGAAGGCGTTGACCCACTGGCATCACTCGAAGGGTTGAAATTGTTTTCTTCCAAGAAGGTGACTGAGGTGGAACAGAACATGAACAATTATCATCCATCTGTGTGGAAATGCGCTACCCTTTATGAGGTTTATTGTTCCTAAACGTTTTCAGTGGATTTAAATTAACCAATATCACCCCCCCTCCCCTCTTCTTATGATCCCGACTGGGTGAAACGATCCAAGAAAAAGTATGTCATGTGTAGTTATGATAGTGAAAAGCTCAAAACCGGTCTCAACATTGAAATTTCACTTTAGGAAAAAATGACTTTATTTGTGAGTTTGTAGGTATTTCCGTTATTGTTCAACTTGAGTTAAAAAAAGTTATAAGTCAAATTTCAAAACCTTCCTTTCACATTTTCTATACGAATTTGACGGCATTTTCATGGCTTGAAAGTCACTGATTATGCGCCAATGTGAAATATTCAGTAGGGATAACTTGACACTTTCCATTGAATTTCAATGGTTGAGTAGGTAGTTGAGACTCTGGATGCTAGGTACCCCATCAATGTTACTTTCACGTTATCGTCAAATTTGGTAGATAGTAGGTAGATTTTAGGAGGTTATACAGGTAAGTGATTTGACTTTTACTGAGCATTGGATCAGATTACTATCACGAGGGAGAAAAGAAGGTGCCCCTCCTACTTTTGGTTTATTATATTCAATAATGATCCATTGGAATACCTCAAAATTTTATGTGTTACGTTTCAAGGTATATGTAGAAACCGAAAATCGAATCAAAAAATCCCCCCGACGCCGTACGTGGCATTTTCTTTAGTTACCATGGACCGATTTTGAATCAATTCGGTATATCGGCTTTATTTGGAGTCTAGTTGTGCCCCGAAGCTTTTGTTTATTGTCAATCACTTCTAGGGGGTGAAAAATAGGGGTTGAAATTCTCAAAACTACCTAGCCCTAAAACTTCTGACAAATGGATACCTATAGTTTTTTCATCAATTTAAAATATTGATATACTTCATGGTAGGTACTCTCTGTCAAACTGATTGTTAATCTTGCGCGATGGTATATAGAGTGTGCTGAAACCAATTAGCAATACTTCAAGGATCGAGTCTACAACGAAGTACTTTTTCCTCCTAACTCTTTTATCACTCAAGACCCAAAAGTCGGTTAGTCAAAGGACAACGATTTTTTCTTTGTTTTTTTTTCTTTTTTTCTTACATTTGATCACCTCGCATTTTTTATTCTGGTACGTATTACTCTCCTCCTATTTGTTTATTATTATCGACAATAAACCTTCGGAATCGAGCGAGAAAAAAAATCCTTTTAACAAAAATACTGGCTGTTCTCAAAACTGACTTTTTTGCCAAAGCTTACCTACCTATCTGAATACGTTGTAATGATTATTTCCTCCTTTTTGGTGGGTTTTCATCAGTTTTGAGGTCGATTTTGGTGTATTATTTTCAATAATGAACCTATGGAATTGACCAAGAAAAAAAAATTTTCAACACCCCCTCAAAATTTGATGGTTTACGTTTCAAGGTACGTAGAATCCAAAAATCGAATAAAAATTTGGCCGTCCGTCCGCCGTACGCGGCACTTTTGCCACTTGGCATTGACCGATTTTGATGAAATTTGGTATGTAGACTCCATTTGGGGTCTAGTTGTGCCCCGAAGATTTTGGTTGATATAGGTCACTTCTAGAGGTTCAAAAATGAATTTTGAAATTTTGAAAACGCCCTAACTAAAAAAATTGTGATATAAAAGTACTTACTGTTTTTCCTTCAATTTAAGATTCTAAAGAATTTTTAGAATTTTTTGAGACCACCCGGAGCTATGTACGAAAACCCGTTCGCTCACTACGAGAATTTAAGGTTTGGACGTACAATAAATCAGAAACACGAGTGTGAATCGCAAAAGAGGTATAATCTCCGTTCAAATTGTAGCTGACCGGAATACGATCGTAGTTTTCTACTTGTTGGATGGTTGGTGGCTTTACAGACGAGTGAGAGGGGGAGGAGTTTACATATAGAAAAATAATAAACCATTGTGTAATAATTTGCAGCGATTAATTAAAAAGGATTATTTTTTTAATTTTAGTTACAGGTACAGGGAAAATTACATTAGTACTGACCAATCTTCCCAAAATTGGCAACCAAGTTTTATAACTATTTTCACCAATTTTGGACCACCAAAATGAAATCCGTTTGAAAGGACTACCATGAATTCTGGTAGAACACGAACAAAAAGAATCTGTCAAATTGGTAAGAGGATAAAGAAATGCAAGGTGTTCGTAAATTTGAAAAAAAAAATCGTTGCATGACACACAAAATTGAGTACCTCCTCCTTCGCGCCTACGGCGGTTTTGAAGTCACTAAAAAATATATTTATCATATCTACTTACAAACCTACCCAAGACATGGACAAGCTTGCTGCCATCCATCTTTTTGTGTCAATGAATGTTTTATCCGTCTTTACCGCTTATTTCACTTCTTCGCGGGACAGGATTCACCATCGATAAGGATGTTTCGAAAAACACTACCTACAAGTATCAATCTGGGACTTTGATTCTTACTAATAACTCTCCATTTTTAATTGGTTTCATAGTTTATGCCTAAAACGCGAACTTGTTGGAGGACTTAGAATTCATATCGTAAGTTCATTACCCTCATGTTGCTATCAACTACCTACTTTCAATTTACAACCTCCATAGAACTATTGATAAAAATGTCATGTTAACTAGGTAAACAATTAGGTGATAGATGACAACTTACATTTTTTCGGGTGACATTACAACCACGTGGCCATTTCATATCGGTCCTTTTTAAACCGGCATTATATCAATCGAGAAAGTATACCTTGCCTGTTATCGTGAGGGATTCGATCAAGTTTCACCTGAGGGTTGGTAACGGAATACGTTGGTGTACTGAACGAGTGATTTATTTCATGTCGTCTTTATTCGTTCCAAAACATTGTGTATCGAATATCATTGTAAGACATCGAGGGCTATATACATTGTCCTGTCATGTCTATATTGATAAGGTTATCTCCTCACCCACGTGAAAACAACCACCCCTAGACCGCTGTCATAACTAAAATCCATTCCATCTTCACGGATTCCTTAATCGTCAACTGCAATGCTATGCTAAAATTAGCATAGCATGATTTTCCTTCTTCGAGGATATAATATTGAAATAAGAGAATATAACGTGTTTTTGAATGCAAGAATTAGCGAATAATTATGTTCGAAACGTCATTTTGGAAGACAGAATGTATAAACGAATGACCAGAAGTTTTTAGAAGATTGTTCTTTTTCGTCGCTTCATTAGTTACATAACATAATTGACCATATAAAACCAATTTCATTTCAGTTTTAATGTATTTTACTACCTGTAAATACAACGTGTATGAAATATGTAGGTATGCATTCAATTCATGTTGAATAAAAGGTTAGACGTGAAAATCCTTTTATTTGTGGGGTCGAAGATAGAACATAAAGTATAGATTCTGTTGTCAAGCGGATCAAACACTTTCAACTGAGGAAAATGATTGTGCGCTTTCGAGATTATTGTGTAGACCTCGTTGGTAATAGATTGAATTTCTTCGCAATGATTCACCCGAGCGTTCGCTTCAAAGACTATCTGGGTGAATGAACTTGGAAGAGATAAGGGATGCTGCAGAGGTTCGGCCGAGTATCTACGTCAGACTACAGATCTAGCTCTAGGGTTGTCTAGACTCTAGATAGGCTGGTCCGACTCACCCAGCTGATGATATTGAAGTCCTTCTAGGCTGGTCTGACGCCATGCGGCTACCTTGTTGTTTGTAGGTCTCATGAGCATCGCCAGTAACTTAGGCGGGGTGTTTGTGTCATCACACGCCTTTTGAGCCCGCCCGCTGTCCGCGCTACACTGAACCCTTTTCGTCTCTGCCGCCGCCAGGAGGGTGTAGGGGAATATCTGCCACCCCCGAGGAGGAGAGGGCCATTCCCGGGGTCTAGGGACAGCAAATTCTCTTGTGGCCCCATTTTCTGTTTCACCTCTGAACTGGTTCCTGCATCCAGGGCAGAATATATCTTCTATTCAACGTGCCAACAGAGGGAAAGTAGCTTGATGCATTACAAGCAGTGGTATTCTGGGGGTGTTGTTCCACAATCATCCCGTGATGACTACATGCTGTATCATACTTGATTAGAACTTGATGAGTACACTCGCTGGTGTCTGAAACAATTCAATGAAAATTTATACACAATTAACTCCATGGTAAACAGGAATTCAAGATGACATATCCAAAGTCCAGCACACCTGGAAGGTTGAAATAAGAGCTGGCATATCTTGAGGTGCCGGAGAATGAAGTGTGATCTTGGAATTATTCAAGGAGAGAATTTAGAACACTTTTAAACCGTTGAGTGTGCATAGCTTCAACACCTATCCATCGCTAATGTTGACTAAAGAAGAGACTCGAGCAGTAGTCAGTGCACCGCTGCCTATTGTTGAATGACTTATTGTTGAATGTTTCATACAGTAAACAACTGAGAGCTATAGAGCCAACATAGGTGCCTAGTTCATAAGATCTAGGGCACTGAAATTCGGCATTTGGAGACCACTAAAGGACACTGAGGGGTGGGGAAAGGCATATTAGCTGCATGAGAGATTAGTACAATTTCACTCCTGTTCATCCCTAAGATCAGGAATACAGTTGCTATACAGCCTAGTGAGGACCTTCGGGGGTGATCGGGAAGGGTATCAATTTGTAGATCAAACTTCCTTCATGTTGTTTTTATTGTTTATTTATGGCGTGCCCCCTCCGTCAAAAAAGACATTTTGTCTTTGAGGGGAGATATTAAAAAAAAAAAAATAGATCAAACTTCCTTCATGTTGACAATTAAGTCCTAGAGCGCAAAAACTTGGAGCCTGTGCGCTTCTTGGGGACCAATGGAAAAGTGGTCGGGGGGAAGTAAGACCAGCTGTGTGAGCGACAAGCTAACTTCATTCAAGCTCATTCTGAAGGACAAATATTTGATATAAGGCCACTAACAAGATGAAGACAAGTCAGCCATGTTAGCGTTGAAGCTTACTTATCTCAAGATCATCTTGGGAGCTGGCCTCTGCTGCACGTACATTACCACTTTTAGTGAAACTTTTATTTATAGGAAATGTTATTGTTTAACGGTAAAGACAATTGAAATTAGTACTAGTTGTGTCAGTATCCCGAATTCCCTGTCGATCGTCAGCTTATTACTATAGTACCTAATAATTGAACACCTACTTGCACATCCAGTTTGCTCTAGCACATACTGATACCTAATTAAATAAGAATTAGTAAACAAAAAAAAAAAAAAAAACGGACCCACTACCATCTCATTACCATTCTCTTAATATCCCTCATATTTGGTAGGTACTTTGCAGTTCTGACGACCTCCTATCCCATAACCTACCCATATATGTTACGTAACATCAATGTTTATTTAAGCGAACGTTTTCCCACGCGCACAGTCATTGCCATCAAGAACCTCCGCCTGGGGCCCCACTATAAGCAGCTTGTCCAGGAAGCTATCCTGGCAAATAGCAGTGGGGCTTCTCCCGCATCTCCGCAAAGAGCTATATGCTACACCCACATGGTAGACTACCCTCTCATCACCTAACTAAGTCGGACGTTACAGTGAATACGGACCAATTTTCCCGAAATAAGCAACCACGTTTTAAAACTATTTTCGACACTTTCAACAAACCAAAATGAAATCCATTTGAAACGGGACCACCAAATTACTGGTAGAACACATTTCAAAAACAATCTAGCAGGTTGGTAGGGGAATAAAGAAATACGAAGAGAAAAAAAAAACCATTCTCCTTCGCGCCTATGGAGGTTTTGAAGTCGGTCAAAAAATGGAAACTAGGATTTTTCATAATCTAACGAGGACTCCCAAAATAATTCTGGCCGTTTTCAACATCTCCACCACCATGGAACATCGTCATACTGGCTGGCCGGTTCATTTGTGTATTTGGTGAGAGCTAAACCTTTGGTTACCTGATATCAATTTTGTTGTCATAAGCTACAGATGAATAACGTCGTATGTCTTCTGTAGTCTATAGAAAAATTACACAAGTATTTTATACTACATATTATTAGAGAAGGATAGAAACTGTAACTGTTAGGTATGCATGGTAAGAGGAATCCACGTCAGAGCATCCGCAGAAGCTACTATCAATCCGAGTCCTAGAAATGATAGGAAATGGTAATCCACGCAAATCCTGAATAATAATTTACTGAAATCGGACTTTAACTTAGTATAGTTCTGCCCGTTACAACGATTAGCAAACAGTGAAGCAGATAGACATGGAACAAAAATAGCCGACATATCGACTTTCAAGGATTTTTTTCCCTCTTCCAAAAGTGCAAACAATGCTTCCGTAGATCGATAAACTAATTAAACTGAGTAAACATTTGGCATGCAATTCAGAGAAGTGGTTCATCCATGAGCTTCGGTCATTGTTACTCGAGATAACTAGCCAGCACCGGGAAGAAGCAGAACACATTTAGGAAATATACAGTGGAAAAAGAAAGGTTCCACTACTTCGAGTTGAATTTTCCAAATTATAGCATACAGGTAGTATACTGAAAAATATAGAATTACGTAATTCATCAATCTAATATTGTTAATGTTTTTCCCCTTATCCACGTCGTTGGATATAGTCAGTTCAGTAAAGAAACTTTGGTTGAAATTACTAATGTAAGTTCCAAATTCAATGGACGTTGGGGAGATTGATGGACATCATTTTTTAAGGATGTTTCGCAGTAGTAAGAGACGTCGTTGTGTTATCGATCTAATTCGGAAGTGGATAGCTATTGACTGAGAGGAGAATGAACCTCCTATGAATTCAGGTCATTTAAACACATATAAACCCAAAAGAAACCCTTGGTATTTCAACTAATGAGGAGGTGTTTTAGAATCTTGTTCGTAATACATACGAGTGTGCTTGTTCTTTGTTGAATTAAGACATTTTGTAGTAACTAGAAACTGGAGATTGTGTATTCTCCACAGAACCTACTGTATTGTGCCCCGGCCATAGTTGTAGACCAATTGGTACGGTTGGATTTTATGCGACTCAGACAACAAACAGATACTATGTGGTAGTGGTATGTCGTTTATGTATTATATCACCTTTCTAGAATATTAAAATATTATCAAAAGAATTATCCAAAAAATTTAGATAGATTTAGAAAATTTAAATGGATTTCAAGATCTATCTATCGTTACTTGTTCACTATTTTGGTCTAGGCTTACCTACTTACACAATCTTTGAGTTGAAAATTCGGTGGAAAAAGTTTAGTGTTATTATTTTACACTATTATAGTACATGCACATAACTATACGCATATAAGTAGATCTACAGGGTGTTTCATGAAAAGGTTACACCCCCCTTCATTTCCGCAAAATACAACGTAAAAAATTCCGACCAACGCAATTCTTCATGATTTTTGTGAGGATCTCAGGAAAAATACGTTTGCGCAAAAAAGTTGCGCGCAATCGTGCGCAATTGACACTAACTTCATTTTTTCAAATGGAACCCCCCTTTTTTTATTACAGATTCGGATTTTACGTCAAATTTCATGAAAATTTCATACCCACATCGATTTGTTTTATTGCGCGCAACCTGGCTTTTTGAACACTCTAAGTTGCGTAACTCCGCAATTGCGCAAAAATTAGGTTTCGGAGAACCCCTAGTGTGGCACATGTTTTTTCATCATGTTTTTACGCTGAATCACAGGGTGTCATCCATTTTGAGAAAAACCAAGATTTAAGAGGAAAAATTAACATTTCTTTCACGAAAACGTTAGTTTTGAGGTCGAAATCATGTTTTTTTTATTTTCTCACCTCCTTTTGAACAACGGGCTTGGGGCCGTCTACGGTGGAGTTAAAAATAAAAACTGACAGCATGATCATGCTTGAACTGAATAAAATTACCTAAAAACTCATAACGATTTAAAAAGAGCGATTTTTTCACTAAAAACAACCGAATTTTTGCCGGCTATTTTGAAAAATTCCAGTCATATTGAAAAACGGATGTCACCATGTGAATTAGCGTAAAAAAATGATGAAAAAACATGTGCCACACTAAGGGTTCTCCAAAATCTAATTTTTGTTCAATTGTGGAGTTGCGCAACTTAGAGCGTTCAAAAAGCCAGGTTGCGCGCAATAAAACAAATCGATGTGGGTATGAATTTCTCATAAAATTTGACGTAGAATCCGAATCTGTACTAAAAAAAAGGGGGGGTTCCATTTGAAAAGATGAAGTTAGTGTCAATTGCGCACGATTGCGCGCAACTTTTTTCCGCAAAAGTATTTTTCCTGAGATCCTCACAAAAAATCATGAAGAATTGCGTTGGTCGGAATTTTTTACGCTGTATTTTGCGAAAATGAAGGGGGGTGTAACCTTTTCGTGAAACACCCTGTATATAATATATGTGAATTATGTACATATTATGTGAATGCTGAAGAAATTTTGGCTAGATATTCTTAGTCACTCTGTGAAAACAGTCTAGAAGGATTGTTCGAAATACCCATGCTATATGCTAAACGATAAAAATTAACTTTTTGAAGTGATGAAGTTGGAAGACGCCAGGATGCTTAATATGAACTAAAAACGCTGTGGAAAAACTTTAATCATCCAATCATTACAATGAATAAGCAGCACCATTCTCACAACAATGTTATTCATATGAAACTCCAACGATCGTATGACACGATATATTCATTTTGGTGCATCGAAACGATAGTTCCTCTATATAAATTATTACACCTTCCCTACATAATACCTAATAATAAAGATACGAAGTAGACCCAGCAAATCGTATACGTATAATTATTATAAATTCAATACCATATATTGTAGTTGGTCTATTCTCATCATATTCTATACCTTTATTGACCAAAAGTAATATCAAGCTTACCGTTGCTATAGCAGTTATAAACAGGTTATCTATCATTATACCAACAAGACTCTCTTGTAGGTACTATAATTCGTTAAATAAGAATAAATTCAATTTACGGTAGATAGGGAATTATGTATTCCCATACCTCTACATGATGTATTCCCATACCTAGGTATTATTCCCGTACCCATGATGTGTTCTCATACCTCTACATGATGTATTCCCATACTTCTACAGGAACAGTATCAAGTTTTATGTGATTAATTGACTAAAGTTATAGTGGTTGGAGTTGATTGTTCGTTGAGTACCGACGAACGAGTACCTGACGAGTTCCCTTTAATTTACAGTTATGTGATGAGTATAATGTTCATTGAATATCATCAAGTTATATACACCAGTTCTGGATAATGTAGATCTTCAGCTAAATAATAATAAAATAATAATTTATACTTCATTGTAATTTCGATACATTGGGTTTCCTGGAGTTCATTTTAGTACCATAAAACAAGGATGGATAAGTTGAGGCACGCAAGGACCTTGGGATGCTCAAAAGTGCGAGTAGTCATCTAGTGCTTCGGGCCCAACTTTAGCAGCGCAGTGTGGAGCATTTGTCCAAACCTTGTGTCTACCATGTACACGTTCTTAACCATTCGCTCCTGAAACAACGTAAATATTAGTAACAAACCAGCTCGCTTATCCAGGTCGATGTATACGATAGAAAACCCCTAGCAGCTTAAGATTGCACTAGACACTTAGCATAGTAAATTATTTCAAATTCAATATTTGACTACCAGATAACTAATAAATCTCTTCAAATTATGTTATTTATGGCGAATAGCATGCAATACTCTCAAGTTTCGATACACTCTACCCTAGGAATAAATAGGAGTAGGAAATAAAGCTGGACTCAATACCTTTCAGAAATTACGTGAGTGATATCTTTAAGCTGGTAAGAACCTATAGGTTCCTTCAAACCATTGTTTGGATTAGTAAAGCTGTTGAAAAGGAACTCCTCCCAAATCCTTGAAGGTAGTTTTCGTAAGTGTGTTTTTTATTAGTCCAACAAAGTTCGAAAAAAGGTTAATTGTGCGTGAGAAATGAAACATGGGAAATTACGTCGTCAGTGTATACTTACACTGTTATACCTAGCCTACCTTGCGGAAATTGACAATTTATTTTATAAAAAAATTAAAAATAATGAATTTAGCGAGAATCCATGTAGGGGGATATTTAGGAGTTGTCACTCGCTCGTTCTAAGATAATCAAATTTCCTCACCTAGAGCATACAAGCGAGTAATCGTAGTGATACGTATTATCGTGTTACAATAATCTTCAAAGAAGTGTTCTCTCCACAGGATTGCTGGTGATGTTAGGTTAATGTGAATGATCCAATTGGACCCCTTAGGAATAACATTTCTGGATCCACCAGGTATACTGCCTGACTGTACGCAATGTCAGGGAGCAAGTTAGTGAGCTTAATATTCATAACTTGTTCTAAATTACAAAGGTACCTGGAATATTGGTGCGGCATTGCTGAGATGGTTTGCCATGTTGGTAACCAAAGCTTCTCGGTCGTACTCTGTCAGCTCATCCCTCCAGAACATCGCAGGTTGACTGAAGTTGTCTTCATCCGAGGAGTTGTACCTGGAAATTTGAATAAGAACCTAAAATAGTATATCAATTCGGTCCATTACTTTAGCCTTTAGCGTTGTTTTTGACTGATTTCAAAACACCCAAAGACAAAAAAGAGGAAATCTCCCAGGTTAGAGTGAAATAAAAGGACGTTATAGGTCTTCATGCATATTACTGTTACAAGTAACATTGTTGCCGAGTATCTGTTTGTGTTGTGATAGCATGACAGTATTCTAAAAAATTCTGATTGTTGCTTAGAAAGGGACCATGGAACGGGTTTGATACACATTAGTAATCGTCAACAGTTTATTATAATCGATCTCGAAAAAATAAGTAATATTTACAGATATACAAATGATCACAACTTGTTAAGGGGGTCTCAGTCGGTCGCCGTTCGTTCCTCGTTCCGGGTCAGTATTTCTCGAAATTGCAGGCACTAAAACTTGAAAATGTGTACCTAAACTTTTGAAATTCATTAGTTCACCTGCCTAGGGAATTGGAAAACTAAAAGAGTGCCGCTGAAATCATCAAAATTCAACAATAATTGCCAGAGAAAAATGGGAAAAACATAACTGAACAAACGGTCCTTCCCATCTTTCTCTGGCAATGATTGTTAAATTTTGATGATTTCAGCGGCAATCTTTCAGTTTTTCAACTCCCTAGGCCCAATGCAGTAATGAATTTATAAAATCCTCGAAAATGTCAAATTTAGACATTTAGACATCTTTTAGAGTTTTTGTCGCTACAATTTAGGGAAATACTAACCCGGAACGAGGAACGAACGGCAACCGACTGAGACCCCCTTAAGGGTAACTCAAAGCAATTATGGAAACTTAGGAAAGAACGAACTATCAACCCAAGATCTCAAAATAATATGGAATTTAGATTATAATATGGAACGATCCCAGGGTAACTGATCTAGATCTACCCACTCTAGGTTCAAGGTAAGTTATATATCTCAATACTGTAAAAGTATTCACGACTAGCCTAACAAATGAACGAGTTTGGCAAAATGCCGTAGAGAAATATAATATAAATAATGTAAATAATGAACTTGGTGGACAGAAGGACGATGTATCAACCACTCTACTAGTACAAGAGGCTATTCGAACAATTTTACGGTAATTAAAAGGAAATGCGTACATCCTTACATAGAGAGTTACAATATTGACTTTTTAGTGCTTATAAGGTTCGATGATCTTGAACATTCCTCAAGTTCCCGAAGGCTCTGAACGCGATCGCGGTGAGAATAAGATAGTATCCTCGACAGACAAGGGGGCAGACTTCCACTAAGCGTTTTGGATCTCGTATGCAAAATTCAAATGACTAGAAAGACTGATTTGATAATTGTGAACGATCTTGAGGATCGATCTCCACGTGAAAATCCACGTAAATTGGCTGAAAGAGTAAAGTGTAGAAAAGTGGAGTAATTTCGTTGGACTCCATTTCCGACTCCTTTGACGTATATATTGTTTCAGCGAATTCTCAAGGAGAGCGAAGCTATTGCAATGAACTCAAAATTTTTAGCATGGATATTTTTAATTAATTTTTTTCACTGGAATTCCGTTTTGGATCGATCCGAAATTCCTGGAATTTCCCCATAACTATACATAAATAACGGTATTATGTGTCACTCCAGACAATAACTTGGGTAGGTACCTACCTAATCGTTTCGCGACATTTTCAAGTTTTTGCCAAAATGTTAATGATAAAAATAAATTTAAAAAAAAAAAATTTCGATACCCAGGAATTTTTAAAACCCTAAAGAGCCCAAATTTCAGAAAATGGGGCAAAAAACGTATCTTAGTGAATTTTAAAGGAAATTGAAGCAATAAATTGCAATATACTCAAGATTTTTAGCAAGGACACTCTGATTTTTTCACCAAAGATGCATTATACGAGTGGGTACTTTATTAGTTCGTGGAAACGAGTAGAACATGAATAAGGAGTCTTAACATCTTCAAAACATACTCTGTGCACACAGTGATGTTAGAATGCTTTACAGGAAATAGGAAATATAACCATTTATAAGTGCGAACTCCATGAGTTTGAGGTGACGAGGGGAGAATTTTTTAGTGTTTTCTAGATTTTGGTTTATTATTGTCAATAATGAACCTTCGGAATCAACCATGAATTTTTTCGCCCCTCCCCCCCACCCCTCTGTCAAAATTTGTCGGTTTAGTTTTCAAGGTACATAGAATCCAAAAATCGAATAAAAATTTAGCCGTCCTTCCACCGTACCGACGGCGCTTTCCTTAGTTCCCATGGACCGATTTTGATTAAATTTGGTATATAGGCTCCATTCGGAGTCTAGTTGTACCCCGGAGCTTTTGGTTGATGTATGTCACTACAAAGGGTTGAAAAATAAGAGCTGAAATTTTGAAAACGCCCTAGCTCAAAACCTTTCGAAATAGAGGTATTGTTTTTTTAACAATTTGAAAGATTATTGAATTTTGAGAAACGATTGAGACCACCTAGAGCACAGTAGGACCAACCTTTCGCTCCCTACGGGAACTTATGGGTTGAACCTACGATATATCAGAAACAAAAGTGTGAATCAAATTTTCGCTGACCAACATGCGATCGCTGTCGGTTTCTTCGAGTTGTATTAAGTTCTGCGTCCTAGGCAACCAGCATTTAAATTTCCCATTTGAAGTTCCCTATTCCTTCGAATCGAGTGTAAAGTATTCATTTCTTCCAAATAAACTTGATTGAGAAGTAGGTAGGTAGTAACTATGGTTGATAGGTAGAGGCAAAGATGTTCTTTGCGTACGAGTAATCTATATAGAAAAATAATAAACTTCTGTGAAGTGATTTACAGCGTCTTAACCATTGCATAATTTTAACAATTCATGCTATGTGCCACATGCACAAGGCTGACAAGGCTCTCATATACATTTCAATTTTATTAACCATAGTTTTAAAGATTTCTCTGACAATTCACTCATCACCTCATCTGCATGAATTGACTTTTACTCTTAGATCGTTCTACTTCCGATATGTTTTTACATTATTTGAGTTCTTATCGATGTTTAATACATTTTACAGTGACCTGAACAGCTCTACGAATACGGCTCAGTCGATATCTTGGAATATGGCTTGGCTCATAGCCGAATTAATGAGGGACTATCCCGCAAAAACGGAACGTATTTTTACCCGAACTTAGTTCAATGCCCGTCAAGAATGATAACTGCTCTAACGGAAAGACATTCACGCAGAGGCGCATTCTGTAATTTCTACTCGTGAAAAATGCGAAAACAACAATAATTAGGAAGAAAAACCGGTCATGAGTTCCTTGAACCACGGCTCCGCTACCGAAGGAGAAGAAGATGAAGGGGAACTAGCTAAGTAAATTAATTGGAAGGCAACCACTTGAAGTTGCCGTCGATGATCGATATCCCTTCTCCTCGTCTCCTCTTTCATCCAACTCCTCCATCACATTCTGCTTCAGCCTCAAGTAATCTAAAGCCTTTATCCCCCTACAACTAACAAGGTTTAATTATCCGCAATACCTGCCAGCTACGCCAAAATAGCATTTCAGTAGCGGTAAGGCGCAATTGGCAACATGGTTGAACCAAGGCCATTGGTATACGAGTGTTGTTGTATTCGTATATCCTCTTGTTAAGTACAACTGGTATCAGAACCAGAACTGTTAAGTGATAGATACCTATTAGAGGACCAACTGGACCCAAAACCTCACGTAATCTGCGGCTCATAATTTATGAACCCATCGAGATCCTTAAAAAAACTAATTGCTCCCATAACCAACTAATGTTTCCAAAGTTACTATCCTGTAAACCAACAACGATATAAGTGTGGGTGACTTTAATAAGTAATTGGTTCTAGTGGTTACTAGTACGCCCTACATGGCGCAGAAAGTTAATGCTTGTTTCCTCCTTTTACCGGGTTATTGCACAAGAGTTGTAAAAACAAGAGGGTAAGTACTTTCTAAGAAAGATTTAACAAAAAGTCTTTTCATGCAGTGTAAGTTTATGAGCGAGTTTTCGAAGAAATCTTCGAGCTATGGCCAAGAAAATTGTAATATTAGCTATCTGACAAAGAAGTAAGCCTTGTAGGCGTGGCTCACAACACGAATAGTTAAAATTATATAATCAATCCCTTGGTTGAATATTTGAATAAAATGCATAAAATACTCCGATCATGTACCCCTAACTCATGTACCTACTTAGTACAAATCCACACGTAAATTGTTATTTTTTCGCCCTATCCCAGTAATCTGTGTACTATACCAATTCTGTAATGCACAGGAAATGTTCAAAATATCATAGTTGCCCATATTCATGCTCTGCTAGTAACCTTGAGCTCATAGAGTACTTAGTACGAGTATAATACTGATGATTTTTTTTTGGTTTGTCAGCAGCCATACCAAGGTACCTACTGCATGCGCAGGATATGTTTTGAAAATGTTAAGAGCCTATGTTCATGTTCAACTCGTCTCCACAAACTCATAGAGTACCCACTCGGCTATTGCATTTTTTGGTACAAAGAATTTACCCAGGGTTTTAATTATGTATTTTTAAATTTATACTGTTCATGTATTCACAATTTTTGACAATTTGTCGACGCTGCGTAACATTAAGTTCAACGTATTACTAGCAGAGTGCTACACGTGGGCTTCATTGAACGTCATATTCCGAAAATATCTCAAATTTCCAGACATCTTTGAATCGTCTCATTTGAAGTACCCAGATACTTTTCTAGATCGTTGATGATTGTGTCACTTATTAGCACTAGATGGTAGAGTAGTTGGATCAAAACACAAAAGGTTTGTACCCAAATGTGAAATATCTAGAGTAAACATACCATCAGTTTTGAACTAATAGAACCAAATTGGTAACTTTTCAGGAGACACAAAAAACAGGTTTTCTTAAAAGTTTTTGATAATTTTATCAATTTGTCCCCCATTATTTTTGCCTACCAGAGAGCCTCACATAATGTGGATGTTTTATCATTATGCTGTGAGAATGAGGAAAAACTGTCAAGTGGGTGTAGCACATAGCTTTGCCGTATGCATAACCCGATCCGATGCGTAGCTAGCAGTTAATCACAAAACATCAAACTCTAAGCTCCTTGCACTATCCACAAAGGAGACCACCTGCATACCAACCCGCAAAAACACTGAAAATTTCATCCAAATCGGGAGGAAAACATGAAAGTTAAAGCTGTTACAAGGATTTCACGTTTGCGCATAGGTGGTGGCTATTATTTGTCCGGGGTCGATGAGTTTTATATGGGATCATCTACAGGCCAATACGAACAGTCTTTGATAATTTCATGAAATTCGGATGAGAATGAAGAAGTTATGGCTGTGACACGGATTCTACGTTTGCGCATGCGCAGAGGCTACTTTATTTCCAGGGATGATGATTTTCGTGGGGGACCACCGGGAGTTCACCACGAGTTTCGTCCGGTAGTTCACCGGAATCAGACAATTTTTCCCATTACAAGGATTTCTCGACATACAGACTCACGGACCTACAAAGAACCAAAATTGTTCAGGTAGACCAGAACGTGAAACCCGAGTGGAAATTTTGTTTTATTATTTTCATTGATAAACCTTTGGAATCGTCCATGAAAAAAATATGTTTAACCTCCCCCTCAAAATTTGTTGGTTTATGTTTCAAGGTACGTAGAATTGGAAAATTGAATAAAACGCTGCAAATTATTACACAATGGTTTATTATTTTTCTACATAGATCACTCGTCTGCAAAGCCACCAACCATCCAACATGAAGAAAAAGATCGATCGCATTTCGGTCAGCTAAAATGTGAACGGAGATTAGGCTCTTAGACTCTTTTGCGATTCACACTCGTGTTTCTGATTTATCGTAAGTCCAACCCTTAAGTTCTCTTAGGGAGCGAACGGTTTGTCCTACAGAACTCCACGTGGTCTCATAAAATTCAAAAAATTCTATACTATCTTAAATTGATGGAAAAACAATACCTTTATAATATAAAGGTATTGTTTTTCCATCAATTTAAGATAGTATAGAATTTTATAGTATAGTATTTTGATAGTATAGTATCCATATTCATGTACATTTTGATAGTATAGTTGATATTATCAAAATGTTTTGAGTTAGGGCGTTTTCAAAATTTCAAAATTCATTTTTTGACCCTTAGAAGTGACCTACATCAACTAAAATCTTCGAGACACAACCAGACCCCAAATGGAGAATACATACCAAATTTCAACAAAATCGATCAATGCTAAGGTGGGGAAAGTGCCGCGTACGGCGGACGGTGGACGGAAGGCCAAATTTTTATTCGATTTTTGGATTTTACGTACCTTGAAACGTAAACCAACAAATTTTGAGGGGGTGTTAAGAAATTTTTTTTCTTGGTCGAATCCGAAGGTTCATTATTGAAAATAATAAACCAAAATTTGGTCGTCCGTCCGCCGTACGCGGCACTTTCCCCAGTTAGCATTAACTGATTTTGATGAAATTTGGTATATGGGCTCCATTTTGGGTCTAGTTGTGCCCCGAAAATTTTGGTTGATGTAAGTCACTTCTAAGGGTTTAAATTTTGAAAACGCCCTAACTCAAAACACTTTGATGTAAAGGTATTGTTTTTCCTTCCATTTAAGATTCTATAGAATTTTTAGAATTTTTAGAGACCACGCGGAGGTCTGTAGGACAAACCGTTCGCTCCCTACGAGAACTTGGGGGTTGGACTTAACGATAAATCAGAAACACGAGTGTGAAATGCGTTCGATGTTTTTCTTCATGTTGGTTGGTGGTAACAACGGCAAAGCCGTGTTCTTCGCGGACGAGTGATTTAATAGCCTATGATCTAATTTAGATCAAAGCAAAACAAAGAACCTTGGAAATGGAGGCTGCAGGTGTTTCTGAAAATATGAAAAATTTATGAGGAGTTACTCCAGTAACTTTCAGCCCTCTTTATAAGTCTAGTTATTCACCAATATGTCATGAATATTCCGTAGGTAAGTCAGAATTGGTGTACATTCATGGTTTGATAGGTGAATTAAAGGTTTTAGTAACACTGTAACTCACTGTATCTAAAGAACAACACAATAATACTTTTGTGGCTGAAGTGTGCCAAGTTCGGTTACGAAATAAGCCAAAATTCTTGGCTTCAACAACCATAAATTTGTTGATTCTGTTCATAACTGTAATTGATAGTTTTGTGTTATAAATGAGAAAAATATGCGTATATTCAGAAACAACTAAATTCAGTTGATATTGGTAAGGATACAAAGTACAATTTTTTATGAAAAAAATGATGCGAACTCGAGGTTCACGCGAGGTTCCTATATTGGTCGTTGTAGATTGGCACCCATGAAATTGGTTAAAGAGAGCTTTAACTTTGGCAAATGAAATGTAAACACTTCTTAAACGAGGTTTTCTGAAGGAGCTACTGGAAGAGGATTGCCTCCGCACAACTTCTATCCCTTAGCGGAATGGCCGCGACGGACATACTGAAACAACTGTTCTCTGGAATGCAGTGCAAGTTGTTTCCAAGAAATGATTGTTACGTTGCTCAGCAATGCAGCCATTGCAAAGTAGAACACTGAAGACGTAGATAGCTTCTTCGTTATAATGGGAGGTGGAAACAAGTTTCCAGTTATGCGTGACCATGCAATTTTTCTAATGAGTGCCAGTTAGAGGCGAAGCTCCGAAGAAGTTGAGAAAATATAAGGTGTTCCCCCAAACCTGCATCATCTGTGTTGACCATTAACACGTCTACCAAATTAGACGTGCAATTAGAGTGTGTAATAACACGTCTACCAAGTTAGACGTGCAATTAGAGTGTGTATTAACACGTCTACCAAGTTAGACGTGCAATTTGTGGGCAGTGTATCCTTCTCAAGGAAATAATATAAATATATTCTGTACCTAGTGTCAATTTCTATATCATATCGAAATTATACGATCTCTTAGTTGTTTAAGTGAACCATTTTGCTTAAGACGTCCAACAGTAAGACTTGGGCGTCCTTACGGAGTTAATCTGGGATGAAGTTGGATATCACCGCATCGGACAACACCCTAAATTTTCGGGCATAACCTTGTGGTCTGCCCAAACCTCAATCACCAACCGATTTGCGTGTTTTTTTTTTTTTTTCATTTTATTTTTTTTATTTTCATCTATCTAGTTGTTCACAATGTCACCGGAAGTTTGCCTTTGAAGGGGGAAGGGGGGGGGGTTAATGCTTCAAAAATATGCGTTTTTGGGCATAATCTCTGTCCAGGCCTCAATTTCCAACAATTTGCGTGTTTCTTAATTTGCTAGACTCAGATAACTTCCGAGTTGCACACTATTTCACCAGAGTATCAAAATTACCATGGGGAGGAGGCAAGTGGGAGAATAATATTCACAAAATATCCAATTTTGGTTTATTATTTTCAATAATAAGCCTTTGGTATCGACCAAGAATGAAACAAAGTGTAACCCTCTTCAAAATATTTTGGTTTACGTTGCGAGGTACGTAGATTCCAAAAATTGAATAAAAAGATGCCACGGCCATGTCCGCCGTTCGTGGTACTTTGTTTAGTTCCCATGGACCAATTTTGATGAAATCTATATTTGGGCTTCATTATGGGTCTAGTTGTGCCGCAAAGCTCTTGGTTCATGTCAGTCATTTCTAAGAGTTGAAAAATAAGGCCTGAAATTTTGAAAACGCCTTAGCTCCAAAAATATTGGTATAAAGGTATTTGTTATGAGTTTTTGTTCAAATAACTAAAAGTTTCTTGCTAAAGGTTTTTTTTATGTTACTATTTTATGATTATGCAAATGGCTCGACTGTATTGAATTTTAGTATTAAAGTGACACCACCTTGTCCACCTCTGAAGGAGGTGTCCCTATTGTGAAGGAGCAAGTACCCTCGTATTAAAGAGGAACAGCTTCACTTCTGTGGGAGCAAGTACGTCCCTGAAGGGGACAACAGCTTCACCAGTAGTGGGAGCAAGTACGGATCTTGGAAAGATCCAACAGCTACACCACTATGAATTTAGGAGCAAGTACGATCTCCTGAAGGGAGATCAACAGCTACACTAAATTTTATGGGAGCAAGTACGAGGCTCTGAAGGAGGCTCAACAGCTACACCATAGGTTTTATTGGGAGCAAGTACGGTCCTTGAAGAGGGCCAACAGCTTCACCAATAATTTAGTAGGAGCAAGTGAGATCCCTGAGGGGGACCTACAGCTACACTACTGTATTAATCAGGAGCAAGTACGCCCCCTGAAGGGAGGCAACAGCCCAACTGATCAGATTATTGAGGAGACAAGTACACCTTACCAAGTAAGGTAACAGCTACACTCAATAGGTTTTGGCAAGGAGTTTTTTAGGGTTTTGAAAGTAAAAGAGTTTTTTTTAGATGGAGTGGCCAGACAGAAGGTCAGGAATAGAATGGGTGACTAGAATTGGGCCCGCTCCCTATTTAAGCAGACCTAGGGTTCCCCTTCTTGGTATCCCGGGAATTTCCCGAGGGTCCCAGGGGAATGGCCTAGGCTGTCGGGGAAAACCCAGGTTACTGACCTTCTGTGCTGAATTTTATTATTATCTGAATATTTATAATTTTACATTTATGATACTTGTTAATTTACATAATGGCTGATCTTATTCACTAATAAACATATTCTTAACTTAGTTGTTATAAAGCTAGTGGGGAAGGTTTATAACAGTATTGTTTTTTCATCAATTTAAAATAGTATTGCATTTTTAGAATCAAATGAGACCAACCAATGCTGCGAACGGCGGACTTGGCGGTGGCACATTTTTATTCAATTTTTGGATTAAGAACTTAAGGTTGGACTTACGATAAATCAGAAACACTAGTGCGAATCGCAATAGAGGCCAAATCTCTGTTCAAATCTTAGCTGGCCAAAATGCGATCATTGTTCGTTTCTCCGAGTTGTACCTACTCAGTTTTGCAACCAGTAATCAAATTTCCTAATGAATTCACCCACAACTCCCTATTTCTTCGAATTTAATGTGAAGCATTTTTTTCTTCAAAATAAACTTGAATGTGACGCGAGAATACGGTTGGTAGGTAGTGACAATGGCAAAGCTGTGTTCTTTGCAGACGAATGATCTATGTAGAAAAATAATAAACCATTGTGTAGTGGTTTGCAGCTTTTTTCTATATTTCGGTTCCTTTATTGCTTATTTATTGTACACAAGAATTTAGGAAAAATTCTCGATATAGGTATTTCTGGATTTTCATGAATTATGCTTTGTACCACCGTGGAAATGATAAGTGGTACCTACAAACCGCATATCTTGTAGGTTTCTGTGTGTTTCACCTTGAATACGGATGGACCTTCAACGAACTACCTACCAAAACTGACAGATTAAAGTTCGACGTTACGACGTATGACCGCTTTAGTGCCAGACTGGTTCCAATGGTTGAGAGGGGGGAAGGGGGGCACCCGAATTCGCATGTTGGGTATCGTAGATCATGGATTTTTAAATGTTGTTCAAATTCGAGGCTCGCATGCCGCTAGAAATGTCATGGTGGCTAAGGGCTATATACATACACATATATAAATACACTTATGAAAACCGACATATAATATTATATGAAAACACATGTGTGTACTTGTACATGAGGAAACATTGTTTAATGAATTGATTTGAAACCAACCTGGCAACATCTCCGACAATGGAAAACCGTGACCATTCAGCATTGGCACATCCGGATCTCTTGCTGAAGCTGGAAGGAAAGTAGTTAGGAGCTCCGCCTTGGTTGTCAGTGTAGGTCATATGACCGTCCCTCAGAGTGTTAACCACCTGAGACCGGAATGGATTATTCACAGGGAGCTGTTTGTGATTCGTGCCAATCCTGTGGTAGTGAGTGTCCGTGTATGCAAACAGCCGTCCCTGAAAGCAACGATAGAGTGGGAAAATCCCGGGATGATATTTCGAAAAATTGAACCTACGTTATTCAACTGCTTAATTTTTGGCCGGGGCCCTCGTGGGCCGGAAATTTATAAATAAATTATTGCAAATTTTCCTCGAAACAGTGAAAATTCCTAGTATAGCAGTCAATAATAACCTATTAAGCTACCAAAATGCTTTAAAAAAGACACATAATTTTCGAATCATTATCACGAGATCAGTAACCACCTATCATCACCACTCGAACCACCTGTTCACCAATCGAATAATCATCCACAGCCATTCAGCGCTTGCTTACTTCGTAAATCACTCACCTGGAGCATTTTATCCGGACTCGGCTCAATTCCAGGAACCATGTTACTCGGAGTGAATCCGACCTGCTCAATATCAGCAAAGTAGTTGGTGGGGTTTCTGTCCAGAACCATTTTCCCGACTTCGATGAGGGGGAACTCAGTTTCTGGCCAAACCTACACAAAATGAGGGATTGCTGGTTAATAACTGTAGTTATGACCCATGCTTCTACTGTAAAAGTCTGCACTGATTTCAAACAATTGGAAACAACAGTTACAGGACTCAATAAAACGGAATGAATGCTGGCTGCATTTCCCTAGGAGATGATTACACAGGCAGGCAACCGTGTCGTAACGCAAGATTGAACTCGATTCAACTTCCCGATCACTGCAGCTGTGCCCGGCAGTGAAAGATGCATATGCAATATTATGTACCTTTACCAACCTCCTGCCACTATAGTAAAAAAGAGAACAAGTCATGCGAAAGAATAGTTTATTCACGTTCAGTGAGGTGGAGGTATAATGAGTTTATACAACATATCAATTGGAAAAAATATACGGATTAACAATTCGATATCGAAAGGGATCCCTGAGACACAACTGATCAGACATCAGTCGGGAAACCAAAGGGCTGAGGAATTTTAGAGCATAGCTTCTTCGTATTCACGATAAGGAATTCGCTTAGCTTCCTCGATTCCATAACCCGTTTGTATACGTGATCCGATGCATGATACATAATCTCTAAGTGCCTTGCACTAATCTCATGGGGAGCAATCTAAACGCCAACCCACACAATCACTGAAAATTTCGTCCAGATCGGACAATAACTTAGCACAGTTTTACAAGGATTTTCATTACAGACAGACACGGAACTAAAAAAAAGTCCATTCATTCAGATGAGTTAATGAGCGAATATTTAAAGACATCCTCAAAGCAATGATTACGAAAATCGAAATATCAGGTAGGTATATGACAGAGTAGTCAGCATTGTGCGTTAAAATTACACTTTCAACCTCTTGGTTAACATTTTTAAAAGTACTCAAAAATGCTTTCATCGTCACCCCGAGCCATTCAGTAACCCACACATAAAACGATAACTACTGTTTTCGAGTCTACCAAGATAGCGGAATCATTGTTTTCACTTTTCAAAGTAGAAACAAAAAAATTCTCCAAAATCAAAATTTCCACTTGCGTTTTACGTTTCAGAGTTTCCTGAACAATTTTGGTTCCGTGTCTGTCTGTCTGTCAAGAAATACTTGGAACCGGCAAAACTACACGAAGTTATTCTCTGATATCGATGAAATTTCAGGGATTGTGCGGGTTGGTGTATAGATCGATGAGATAGAGCGACTACGCATGCGCAAACATGAATTCCCTAGTAACAGCCATTAATTATACATTTCTCAACCGCATATGATGCATTTTTCACAGATTGTTCAAATTAGCCTGTTGATCATCCCCTAAGAAATTACGAAGTTACAGTTCAATTTCTATGAAATTTTCAGGCATTGTGAGGACTGGAGAGTAGAATGTGCTACGAAAATCATATCCCCCAGACTGATAGTGACCACTGTGCATGCGCATACGTGAATTTCCTTGTAACAGTCATAACTTCTTCATTCATCATCCAAAATCTATGAAATTTTCAGGAATTAAGCGGAATGGTGTTTATATGGTCCTCCATGAAAATCATCACCTCTGGATTTACAGTATTTCTCTGCGCATGCGCAAATGTAAAATTATTTACATTTTAATCCATATTATTATTTATCCATATTTTTATCCATGTAAAATTGCATTAATTTCTACTGATCGACTTGCATCGACTGATTTTGATGAAATTTTGTAAGTAGCATTTGGGGTATAGTTGTGCCCCGAAGATTTTGGTTGATGTAGGTCACTTCTAAGTGTTGAAATTTTGAAAACGCCCTAACTCGAAAAATGTTGATATGAAGGTATTGTTTTTCCACCAAGTTAAGATAGTATAGAATTTTTGGACATTTTTTGAGACCACGCGGAGCCCTGCAGGACAAACCGTTCGTTCCCTACGAGAATTTAAGGGCTGGACACAATAAATCAGAAACACGAGTGTGAATCGCAAAAGAGGCCTAATCTCCGTTCAAGTTTTAGCTGACCGAAATGCGATCGATGTTTTTCCTCATGTTGGTTGTTGGTAACAATGGCAAAGCCGTGTTCTTTGCAGACGAGTGATCTACATGGAAACATAATAAACCTTTGTGTAGTAATGTGCAGCGTTTTTATTACATTTTTTTGGATTCTACGTACCTTGAAACGTAAACCAACAAATTTTGAGGGGGGGGTTGAAAAATTTGTTTCTTGGTCGATTCCAAAGGTTCATTGTTTTCAATAATGAACCAAAAAGTATTGCCCTCAGATGTACAGTAGCCTCTGCACATGCGCAAAGTTAAAACCCTTTTGACAGACAATCTTCTACATCATCCATCCAAGTTAGATGACATTTTCAGGGATTTTGCGAATTGGCGTTTGAAATGTCCACACTATGAAAATCATTGCTCCCGGATATATACAAGGTGAGCCACGGAAACTTACTTATTTCAAAAAATCGCCGTTCGGCCTGGTGGGGTTGTAGAAGGGGGGGACAATGGCCCATTCGAAGGCGGAGCTCCTAAAGTTTTGTTACCTGTACGGTTAGTTGCCACCATGCTTTGGACGAGAGAGCAGCTGGCGTTTGCCCTAGAAACCTTTTTTTTCAATGGTCGGTCAGTTATCGCGACCCAACGAGCCTTCCGTGCGCGCTTCGAAATTCGTCCTAATGGAGCAGTTCCCGGTCGAAATTCGATTTTAACTTGGGCTACCACATTTCGGGAGACTGGAAGTGTTGCCAGAAACCGAACTGGACCTCAACGGACCTCCTGAACCCCAGAAAACGTTGAGAGAGTGAGTCTGTCAGTTTTGCGGTCCCCCCGTCGTTCGGCTCGCAAACAGGCAACTGCCCTGGGGATTCCAGACACAACTGTTAGACGGCTATAAACTATAAATTGGCTGTAGTGCAGGAATTGAGCCAAAGGGCCACCCGCCAAACTGCATGCGAAGCACTGCTCGAAAACCTGATCCATGACGCGATCGTTTTCTTCAGCGATGAGGCCCATTTTCACATTTCTGGCTGTGTGAACAAGCAGATTACGCGTTATTGGAGTGATAGCAATCCACGTGAACTGCACCAGAATCCTCTTCATTGTGAACGTGTCATTTTGTGGTGTGCAATATCGGTAAGGGGGATAATCGGTCCTTACTTCTTTGAAGAAAACGGACGGTCCGTGACAGTTAATGCAGGTCGATACAGGGACATGATAGCGGAATTTTTTCTTCCAGCCCTCGAAGAATTGGACATCGGGGACGTGTGGTTTCAGCAGGATGGAGCCACTGCTCAACACTGTACGAACTTCTATGGAATTGCTGCAGGAACACTTCTCCGCTCTATGTGATTTTTTTTATGGGGCTACTTAAAGTCAACTGTTTATAACGATCGTCCACGAACCCTAGAACAACTAAAAACAATATTCGCGCCGCCATTGCCGAAGTACCCGTCGATATGCTGATCAGAGTGGAGAGAAACTTTAAAAATCGTTTGAACCAATGTTTAAACAATAGGGGACAATTTGATGGATGTGATTTTTAAACCCACATGAAAAAAAATTGAAGAGTTGTCCTTTAAAATAAAATCTGCATTACTTTTTTTTTAATTGACCTTTCAAATAAGTAAGTTTCCGTGGCTCACCCTGTAGTAGCCTCTGCTACCCACGCAAACGTAAAATAATTGCAACAGCTATATCATCTAAATTTTCCATCCGAGTTCGATGAAATTGTGCTGGGTGGCTAGTAGATGGCGACCTCTTTGAGTCAGTGAAAGGTACTTCGATATTAATGTTTTCTGATTATTTACAATGTATTGGATCATCTAGGTATGCAATCGGGTTATGGGTATGAAGAAACTACCTACGTGCCACACCCACTTGGCAGATTCCTTTTTTTTTAAATAATGAGTATTGATGCACAATCATTCATAACAATGAAATATTGAGCCAAATATTGATAATTTGGATATTATTATGGTAAGATTATGAAATTCTTCATTGGTTCACCTACCTTAGTGACATCAAAGGGGTTCCACCTGAACACTTCAGCTTCCTCGAAAGTCATGACTTGGATGTACATCGTCCAACTCGGAAACTTATTGGTTGCGATGTGGTTGTACAGATCTCTAGTGGCGTAGTCTGGATCCTCGCCTTCCAGTCTTGCGGCGACTTCCGCCGTCAAGTTCCTGATTCCCTGATCGGTCTGTAAGAAAGGATAATGCAAAATATGTATAAATGAAACTGAATTGTTATGATGAAACGACAGGGAAACCTGGGATGATTTATCTAAACCTGGGATGCTTAAGGAGAAAAATCGATCAACGGCGTTTGGCTGGATCGTCAATGCTGAGATAGGACCCTGAAGTTGAAACTAATCCAATTACAAAATGTAGATGGAGGGAAGGGGATGCTAGATCAATTCCTAAAACTGCAGTTTCCAATCTTTTCAGTTTGACTCTTCTCTCTCCAAGATATTCAGCCACCCAGTACGTATCTCCACCATCCAACTTTCATTTTTTTAAGTCCACCAAGTGGGTGTGGCACCTCCCACAGTTCCCCTTAGAACATCATCAGCACCCAAAAATGCAATAGCTGAATGGTCACTTAATGAGTTCGGTGAGACTAGAAGAACATGCATATGGACTCTTAACATCTGCAAAACGTACCCTGTGCATGTAGTACCTATGTTGGTGCGGTATACTAAAAATCGAAAAAAAATCGTGAAGTGCCAAATTATGTCCTAGCAGGGAGAAATTATTTTGTACCGTTTATGGCAAGTAAAATTTGGAAAAATTTATTGTTTCTTCGTTGAAGTTCAACTATTGCAATAATTTTTGGATACTAATAAATTAAACAAATGTATTTAAAAACCTTACTAAGTCACAGTCGATTTGTCGGGGGAACATCCCTATACCAAATAAGTGAATCTCCCATAATGATCAAGTGGTTTAGGTAGGTACTCACCAGAAAATGAAATTTGCAGTACACAGGGGTTCCTTCTTCGTTGACAAGTTTGTAGGTGTTGGAACCGTACCCATTCATGTGGCGGAACCCATCTGGAGTTCCGAGATCAGAAAAATGGCGCATGACTTGGAAAGTTGTTTCAGGCCGAAGCGTGATGAAATCCCAAAACGTGTCAAAGTCCTTGAATGAAAATGAGTCAATCTTATGAATAATTAAATAATAGATCAATAAATAGAAAGAAATGAAAAATCGAAATGAAATTTAAACGTTGGTTCCTTTCTTAAACGATTTTAGGTAATTCCTCAAGAGACCTTATAAGTTTGCTCACTGATCTGACTTATTGGAACCGTCTGAACAATCTCTCCGAAGTGAAGATGTCGAAGGATACCCCACAGATAAGTGAAAGTTTAATGTGGGCGAAAGTAACGTGATTCAATGTCCTTTGAACAGCAAGAGACACGGGCTCACGGCCTCCAGACAAAACCTAGCTGACCATGGACAAAAAAAAAAATCTTGAATAAATTCTATTGATAACTTGGATGCCTGGTTTATACCTTCAGGTTGGTGACAGGATTCCTTTTCTGGGAGTGAATGAACGCAATGAAGGTGAGAGGGTCTCGTACGAAGAATATCGGAGTGTTGTTCCCAACCATGTCCCATATTCCGTCCTCCGTATAGAACTTCAAAGCAAAACCCCTTGGATCTCTGAAACAAATGACCAAATCGCAAAAGTTGCAATCATAAGAAATTAAAATGTACATCAGGGTTTATTGAAGGGAACATTTCCCAAGAGTTTGTGGACCTTCTCGAATGGGAGCCTCACGTACACGATGTCTCGCCTTCCTGAGCCATACATATCTTGGATGAGAGGCCGCGGAGATCAGAAACATTTGAGCTAAGAAAAACAAGAACCCTTTTCTGTGTATTTCTCAAGAAATAAGCGTTGCGTACCAGTATCCTGTCGGTTTCTCACACTATCAGCTCTTTTCTGATAGAATGCCGGTCTGTCAGGTATTATGATCTGATTCTACTGATATTCATGTACAGGAAAAGTTTAAATTTGATCTTCATTGAGAATACTCCATCATTTGGATGTAACTAAACTTTCAATGATCACATCATAACTGTCTGCCCCGACCCTCAACCCAGCACCCATCACATTAGCTAAACATCTCTCTCACTACGATTTTGCACAATTCTAGCGGGAAAAAGCTTGCGAGTTTTTTCATTTACCTAGAAGTACAATATTCCCTAGGTAGATTAAAAACAAATGTTTTCCCAAGAAGATTAAGATATTCTAAACGCACCATAGCCGGATTCTAGCCCTAGATGAGAAAGGTTGAGGAAAGATATCAGCTAAAATGCTAGGGAATCGGTATCTGACGGACAACCTGGAAAATTATTTAGCACTGCGATAAAAAAGAATCGAACCGAAAAAAAGAAAATAAAGGCTGAAAAATATTACGCAATGGTTTATTATATTACCACATAGATCACCCGTCTGCATAGAACGCGGCTTTTCTATTAATAAGTACTACCTACCAGCAATAGGATCGCTATCCGAGAGTTGAGGTGCCTTCATAACGAAATTCGGTTCCTTGTTGCTAATAACTCACAATGAAATCTGTTTAAAAAAACGAACTATAATAGTATTTGATCAGCTGAAATTTGAAGGATATTTAGCCTACTTCCGCCAGTGAACAATGTTTTGCAATTCACACTCGTGTTTCTGATTTATTGTATGTCTAACCATTATGTCTTCATAGGGAGCGAATGGTTTGTCCCGCAGAGCTCCGGGTGGTTTCTAATAAATCAATTATATTTCAAATCAGTGAAAAAACAATACCTTTATATGGAAAGTTTTCAAGCTAGGGCGTATTGAAAATTACAATCCCTATTTTTAACCCCTTAGAAGTTACTGAAAAAACCAGAAGCTTCGGGGCCTAACTAGACCCAAAATAGAGCCCTTAAGCAAAATTTCATCAAAATTGGTCCATGGTAACTAAGAAAAGTGTCGCGTACGGCGGACGGACGGAATTTTTTTAATTCTATTCTTGGATCCTACTCGAAACTATCTACAATAATGTTTGGAAAGCGCATGTTGAATTCCTTGTAAAAAAAAAATCGCTGCAAATGATTACACAACCGTTCATTATTTTTCTGTAAAGTTCAACCTTCAACTACCTTTTAAGGAACGGGGGTTGGTGTGAGTGAGAGGGGAGGGGTTTGATTCCTTATGGCAAGCTTTGATGGACCTCCGATATATTTCACAATAAACGGGCATTTAACATTGTTGATCGTTTGATTTGTTAGATCATTCATTTTTAAGATTTGATGAAAAAACGTCATTGAACATCAAATAATTAGGTAAATAATTATCCTAATTAAGTGAATGATTGGTCCCACAGAGCTCAGGGCGATGCCAAACAACTTTTAAAAATCGTCGCTATTTTAAATTAATGAAAAAACAATAAGTACCTGTATTTCAAAAATTTTCGAGCTTGGGAATTTTGAAAAATTTTCAAAATTCCCAAGCTCGAAAATTTTTGAAATACAGGTACTTATTGTTTTTTCATTAATTTAAAATAGCGACGATTTTTAAAAGTTGTTTGGCATCGCCCTGAGCTCTGTGGGACCAATCATTCACTTAATGTTTTAAACATTTAATGTTTTACCACTTTTGGTTTATTATTTTCAATAATGAACCTTTGGAATCGACCAAGAAAAAAAAAATTTTAACACCCCCTCAAAATTTGATGGTTTACGTTTCAAGGTACGTAGAATCCAAAAATCGAATAAAAATTTGGCCGTCCGTCCGCCGTACGCCGTACGCCGTACGCCGTACGCCGTACACCGTACGCCGTACGCCGTACGCCGTACGCGGCACTTTTGCCACTTAGCATTGACCGATTTTGATGAAATTTGGTATGTAGGCTCCATTTGGGGTCTAGTTGTGCCCCGAAGCTTTTGGTTGATGTAGGTCACTCCTAAGGGTTCCAAAATCAATTTTGAAATTTTGAAAACGCCCTAACTCAAAAAATTTCGATATAAAGGTATTGTTTTTCCTTCAATTTAAGATTCTATAGAATTTTTTGAGACCACGCGGAGCTCTGTAGGACAAACCGTTCGCTCACTACGAAAATTTAAGTGTTTATATTGAAATATATATATATATATAAATCAAAACACGAGAGTGAATCGCAAAAGAGGCCTAATCTCCGTTCAAATTAGAGCAGACCGAAATGCAATCGATGGTTGGTGATGTTGATTTTTTTTTTTTGATTTTTTTTGATTTTTTTTTGTTTTTTTTTTTGATTTTTTTTTTTTTCTTTTTCTTTCCATATTGGATGGTTGGTGATTTTGTAGACGAGTGATCTATTTAGAAAATAATAAACCATTGTGTAATAATTTGCAGCGTTTTACCTATTAAAAGTGACTGACAATAAATAAAAGCTTCGGAGCAAACTAGACCCCAATTGAAGCCGATATACCAAATTTCATCGAAATCATTCCACTGGAACTGGACAAAGTGCCCTGTACGGCAAGTGTGGTAGGTACGGTACCTAGCGTACGGAGTGTGGCGTATGGCGTACGTCATACAGCGAACTGAAGGGATTTTTTTTTTCAATTCTTGGATTTATCCTACTTTGAAACGTAAACCATAAAATTTTGATGGACGGGGGGGGGGGGGTTCTTCACCCTTGATTCCAAAGGTTTATGATTGAAAATAATAAACAAATAGGGAGAGGGTTACTGCTTGAAATTTGTTCTAACCCTTCAAATAACGAAGATGAAAGATATATAATCATCAATCAAGATACACCCTGCACAGCAACTCTTGTAAAGCCATGACTGGTTGATTAAAGTAAAATATTAATTTCATTTCAGAATACTTCTAATAGTTGCCTCTATATATCGTCTTCTATATCTTCCTCATCGTCAATTCCAAGGCATTCTTTAGCTTTCATATTGAGGAATAAGTTCACTTGTCTTTGAATGCAGATGAATCTTCAATATCTTAATCAAAATCAAATCGTACGGTGGAATTCCGACGATGGCAGCAAAAATAACACTAATCATGGTAGTTCCCACACACCATTCCTCTCACCCATCTGTTTATTAGATGAATCAGGTCCTTAGAAACTGACGATAGAAGTAGAAGGGAACAATGTAATCACTTCAAAATGAAGGAACTACATCAAATATCTTTATAGGAAAAGAATTTCAAGTTTTTTGTCTGACTTGACGTTTCACCTGAAGCCAAGAAGGAAGAGTTCTCTCAGTTTCAGATCTCATGGAACGTATGCATTACAGGAAAAATTAGACATTGAGTTTTTCTGCTCATTTTGCTTTGTTTCTTCCTCAACTCATCGTGCTGCTCTCTTTTCATATGTAAGAATTCGATATTACTCGTAATTGCACCAAACCATTAAGATCACATTATGATGGTAACTGCTATCACCTTTTAAATCACACGGAATGGTAATTAGAAAAGTAATAAATTACTGAGGTATTAATTTAATACTTGACAACTCTGGTAGGTACTTTCCTTCCTGATGATTATTCAGAGCAATTCTTCCTGCGAGGCCATTGCTATAGATTTTTGATCACTCGGATATTGGAACAGTGGCCTCTCAGGATCATCCATACCAGAGCAATATGAGGTCGGGCGAACCAACTCTAGCGTAAACTTTGCTTCGTGCAAATGAAGGTGCCAACCATCGAAATGGAGTGACCACACATCAGTCACTTTTGACGCATCACCTGCTCTTCCTCCTCCCCAAGTAATTATTTACACCAAGATTTGGGAAATATAGTTCAGTTCTCTCTCGGGTCTTATGTTGAAAAATCGGTTGTATGCTATCACATAGCAGTAACAAAATCTAGTATTTTACCAATCACAAATAGGAATACTTTAATTGCAACGGATGGAATATTTTAGAATGAACTTTTTTATTATCTGAATGTTAATATATTTCGAACATTCCAAAACTAATCCCGAAGTACAATACTGCTTATGTATATAACTTATCAATTCAATGATACTACAACTTATCATATCGCTAAAAGTAAATAGAATGAAAAATTACGTGGGAAACAAAATCTCAGCAGATTTTTTGCCGTGTTCCACTAAATGTTGCCCGACGTAATGCAAACCCATAAGATTACGTAGTTGGGGGCCTTTGTCCGCTCATGATCCAAGACTCTAGATTTGATTGACTAGATTTGAGGTTGACTGGGTTTGAGGTTACGAGACGGGAAAGTGCAGTTTCCAGAACTGGAACGTTCATTATAAAATATTCAACGATGGAGCGGAATTTTGTAGGTCTAAACATTCAGAACAGAGCATACAGGTTTGAAATAATCCCGAATTTATTTTTTGCACTCTGAGTTGTGCTCCAGCAGAATTACAAAATTATGGAATAAGGGAAATCCATACCTCATTTATATAATAAATTGGGATTTTCCCAAGGTTGACTTGAGAACATCCGATTTGTTTCAAATTTGTATTTCTTCAGTTTTCTTATTCAAGGTGGACTTATTTGTGTGATACCTCTGACTCTGAAAAAGGTACAGAACGATCCCACATGTAGGTGATCTAGAATGTGCAAAAAACACCTATTGACGGAATGTCTGTCACAGACCATTACGGCAACGAAAGGTGGATGGGTTCCGACTAAAAGCGAGTGTAGGATTGTTATCTGGTTTGCAACTAGGTTGACGCCATGCTACGGTGGATTCCCGAGGGTGGTTACGTGGACGACCCCTACTACGACTCTTCTCTCGAGTCCACTGGGAGCTGTTGCAGTTAACATCTCAATTTGCTGTGGACAATTCGTCGGAACAATGGAGATGGAGCAGCTTTGCAAGCGGCTTCTCTACGCTCTCCATTGCACCTTTGATGAGCCCGATCCGGAACACCTGGGGGCGCGGAGACCATAGAAGCTATACGCACTTTACAGTGACCAAGCCGTATAGCTCGGATCTATTAGGTTGTTGTTTCACGCACAACACTATCCACTCCTCTTCAACAACTCTCTCCAATTATTTCACCTACCTACCTCCGTCTTGCAGTAAGAATGAGTACCTCTTACCTATCCATGGCCCACGTAGTACCTACATATGAGCTTCTAACCTGTTTTTATTGTTATAAGATGGGATGTACAGCGTTACAGCTATACCTGGAAGAGTTGTGTAATGAGATTTCTCAATTAATTTCTTATATCTCCGCTCCACACATTAACGGATTCACATGAGATAACGTGTTCAACCTTATGCGGCACGAAAAACCTTCGTATAACAGAAAACTACGATGTTATAAACAACTAATATTTCCCCGTTCAAAGGTGCTATTGTGAGTTCTCCGATGATTACAAGTCATTGGTTAGAGATGGTCTTTACTATCCTATAAGTACCTATGTACTTATCTGTAAATATATACCACACAGATAATTTGAAGTTAAATTGTGTGTAATGATTGATGTAGCGATATAGGCACATTTTATTTATGCGCATACAACAAATGAAACAATAGGGCAATTCTCTCTTGTGACGCTCCATCACAAACATGTATCACTTCATAACGAACATGAACAAAGATAGGTCCCACAAGTTTCAAAAATTGCTAATGAAATTTTGCTTCCGAGTCCACCAATGTAGTGGAAGTATTGTATTCACTTTTTGGGGATGAAATTCAATGTCCTCCAAAATAAAATTTCCTCTCGCATTTCACAATAAAGACCACCCTGAACAAATTTTGTTACGTCAGTCGGTCAGTGTGTCCGCTAAACCTTCTATCCTTGATTTCGATGAAATTTCAGGGTTACTGCAGATTAGGATATGGATGGTCCCCTTTGAAATTTTTAGCCCCTTGATTTATAGCAGCCTTCGCAAACGTGAAATTCTTGTATCAACCTGTACACCCGGGTGGTTCTTGTTCTTCTACACTTCCTATCCGAATTGGATGAAATTCTGAGATCAAGTGTTAAGGGCATTATACGGTCTGTTATAAATGTCATCGTAATCGGATAGTTTTTGGTCACTACGCATGCACAAACTTGAAACCCCTTAGCAACATACTTTTACGGTTTCCATCCGGTTTCAACGAAATTATTAGGGATGAGTTGGACTTCAATGATTCATTATGATTGGATCATTGGTACGTAGTCACAAAAGAGAGATCCTTGTAACGAGCATTACGTCAACTGTTCCCATCCAACTTGAAGGGTACTTAGAGGTGTATGAAAAATTGACAGTTTGCCATATTACTTAGTGCTCAATGATTGACTCATAATGACGAAAACTAGCATTTTTCTCTTCAAATGACTTCCATGTAAAAGTAATGTTTGTGAAGTTTCAGAATCTGAACTTGAAACGGTACTTAAACGATCGCAGGGAATCGTGATCCTATTATATTGTGCCTAGAGTACTGCTAATTTATTCGTCTTTCATGTTCTGGAAGAGTTTACCACATTATTATTGAAATAACGTTTTTTTCATACATTTTACTCATAAATGGTGCCAATCTGTCCCTAATTATGGAAGGAGGTTTGAAACAATTCCATTCTACACAATTTAATTGAATCGTTGATTGTAGAAACCACTTAAGTCAAGATTTTCAAATTTCACAGGAGAAAGAAATAACTTCATAACTCCTCCAAATTTGCAACAATGTAACAATTTTTTTCTTCATCTGTCATTAAATGCGTTTATGTTGCTGACATGAAAAAATTATCAAGTTTCCGTTTAAATTGGGCTCAGGAAAATTTAAAATGTAATTTGGACTTACGCTGTTTCTGCCCTCAACTGGTTTTTAGACTCGAAAAAAATTATCATACATTAAAAATATACCTTTATTCAAATTTACATCAAAGTTGGACTAGCTACGTACATAACGGTTGCTTTATCTTAAAACAAGGAAATTAAAAAAATTTTAAAACCGCATTACATAAAGGTTTATAATTTTTCTGTATAGATCACTCGCCTGCAAAGAACACAGCTTTGCCTTCGTCACTACCTACCAACCATAGCTACTTCCTTCCTACTCCTTACGTACTTCACAATCAAGTTAATTTGGAAGAAATAAAAGCTTCATACTCGATTCGAAGAAATGGGAGTTTTATATGGGAAATTTGAATACTGGTAGCTATGGAAGCAACACTGAATACAATAATTGTATTCGAATTATTCGAATAAACGAACAGCGATCGCACTTTGGTCAGATAAATCTCGATCGGAATCTCGACCTCTTCGTGATTCGTTTTCGTAATTCTGTTTTATTGAAGGAAAACCCTTAAGTTTTCGTAGGGAGCGAACGGTTTGTCCTACGAAGCTCCGCGTGGTCTCAAAAAAAAAAAAATAAATAAATAAATAAATTGAATACTATCTTGAATTGGTGAAAAAACAATACCTTTATTTCGAGAGTTTCGAGATAGAGCACTCTTGGAAATTTCAACCCTTATTTTTCATCCCTTAGAGGTAATTGACATCAACCAAAAGATTCGCCGCACAACTAGACCCAAAATGGAGCCCATATACCAAATTTCAACCAAATCGGTCCTTGGTACCTACGTAAGGAAAGTGCCGCCAATGGACGGAACAATTTTTCTTCGATTTTCGGATTCTACGTACCTTGATTACGTTTCCCACAAATTTTGAAGGGGAAGTTAAACTTTTTTTTCTAGGTCGATTCCGAAGGTACATTATTGAAAATAATAAACCAAAACAGAAAGACCAATAATAAAGCACGAAGAGTGAAAATAGAGGACTCCAAACTGAAAATGTGAAACCCCGAAACACAGCTGGTGTTGAGACTATAAATCGCACGGCGCATGCTCGTGCGAGAAGAAGGTCGTTGAGCGCAGAAACCGCGTCACTTGACTCAAGTTTTTTTCGCGCTCAACGTTCAGGAAAGAGGCCTCGTATCCGTCGAACTACTTACCTGATTGGCGTGGTTTTTGCACTCAACACGCATTTCTCCTCCCTGAGCTAGTTTCCATTGAAAAACGGATTTTAGAATTTTTTGACTGAAGTAGTATTTGCACTCACCGATTCAATTATTTTGGTTTATTATTTTCAATAATGAACCTTTGGAATCGACCAAGAAAAAAAAATTTTAACACCCCCTCAAAATTTGATGGTTTACGTTTCAAGGTACGTAGAATCCAAAAATCGAATAAAAATTTGGCCGTCCGTCCGCCGTCCGCCGTCCGCCGTCCGCCGTACGCGGCACTTTTGCCTCTTAGCATTGACCGATTTTGATGAAATTTGGTATGTAGGCTCCATTTGGGGTCTAGTTGTGCCCCGAAGCTTTTGGTTGATGTAGGTCACTCCTAAGGGTTCCAAAATCAATTTTGAAATTTTGAAAACGCCCTAACTCAAAAAATTTCGATATAAAGGTATTGTTTTTCCTTCAATTTAAGATTCTATGGAATTTTTAGAATTTTTTGAGACCACGCGGAGCTCTGTAGGACAAACAGTTTGCTCCCTACGAAAATTTAAGGGTTTATATTGAAATATAGATATATATAAATCAAAACACGAGTGTGAATCGCAAAAGAGGCCTAATCTCCGTTCAAATTTTAGCTGACCAAAATGCGATCGATGGTTGGTAATTTTGTTTTTTTTATTCAAAAAAACATTTTTTTTTTAATTTTTTTTGATTTTTTTTTTTTTTTTTTTTCAAATTGGATGGTTGGTGATTTTGTAGACGAGTGATCTATATAAAAATAATAAACCGTTGTGTAATAATTTGCAGCGTTTTTGCTATAGGAATAACATTCGTAGTTACATGACATAGTTTGTGACAGTGATTGCATAAAACGTGAAGAAATTTGGTCAGATCGTGACTCCACAATTGTGGGGTTCAAAAGACTTGTTTACAGTAGATGCTCTCCCTTTCACTATTAGGTGGGTTGAGACAATTGTCAACTCTCATCGAATGTGCCTATTCTTGTCTATGTAACTTGTTCACCCGATAATACCACAACGTATGAAGTGAGAAACTCCGACATGATAATTTTATTGCTTATTAGTTATGTATTGAATTTATTAGTTATGTATTGAAAAGTACCCAATACATTCCATTGATGTAGAAATAATAATTTCGCAGTTGGGCCTATAAGAACGTCTGTCAAGGTAGCCGATAAACGGTCAGAATGCAAAAACCCATTCGGAAGATGTATCTACTTCTCGCAATCGTTTCCAATCATTCCACATCAATTCAAACATTAGTTAGACAAATCAAGGCTGTTGTAAAATTAAGACTAATAGGCGAAACCGTTGAGCGATGGTTTATCTCACATTACTACGGTTATGGGACAACGATTACGCATTATTCACTCGTTATTGCAAAAATAATGTTTGCGCATGTGATTCACTTTACAGAACTTTCTTAAAATCAAGTCACACTTCGTCTCTAACGAAATTAAAGTAATAAGAAAACAACTCTGGACGAGTGACTGCAGCGTTTCCTATCTACGTATTAGCGGAAGATTCCTCTAGTGTAGCAGTTAACGAAGAGGGTGAACTGCAATTAACAACCAACAACACTGGCATGGCTAATTGAGATAATAATTGCAGGTAATTTGAATAAAATGGCTTGTTTTTCAATTCGAGACATGCACGACTGGTTACATGGTTACGGTACCAGAGCACATCATCACAGGACCTCAAACCTGCCCGCTTCTCTACCTTCGCCACAGCGCAAAATAGTTATTATCTACTCAAAACTATCTCACTATCTGTGACTGATAGTACGCTGAAATGCAATTCTAGATGGATGAAATAAAATTACTCTCCTTCGATAAAGTAGGCTTCATAGAATCTTATTCTCAATAATTCCTTGCTATGGGAAGGTACGCCCTCACCATCACTCACCTCAAAAACGACATTTTTTCCCACAATTATAATAATGAATTAAACGATTCAATGCAATGTCCATTTAGTTCAAAATTTGTAATTCAAACCGTGAGAGTGAAGTCTAAAGTCACTAATTATTGGACAATTAAAATTTGATATTGAGTGATATAACTTGGAAATTTTGCGTCCGAGTCTACCAACGTAGAAAAAGCTTTTTTTTTCACTTTTCAAGGTTGAGGAAAAAATGTTCTTCAAAATCAGAATTTCCACTCGCGTTTTACGTTTCAGACCATCCTGAAAAATTTTGGTTCCGTGTCTGTCTCTGTGTCTGTCCTGAAATCCTTGAAACAGCCATAACTTCCACATTTTCCATCAAATTTCAATGAAATTTATGGTGATTATGCGGGTTGGTGTGTAGATGGTTCTCTATGAAAATCAAGGCCCCCAGACTGATATTAATCACTGCGCATGCGCAAACGTATATTTCTTTGTATTTGTTTGTCGATTTCGAGAAGTTGTGAGGGATTATACGGATTTTGGCCAATGAAAATCGTGGCCTCTAAATTGGAAGTATTTTGTGCGCATGAGCAAACGTGAAATTCATGTAACTATCATAACTTCTACATCCGATTTCGAAGAAATATTCAGAGATGCGGGTAGACGTGTAGACTCCCCTATGAGGTTAGTGCAAGGTGCTTAGAGATTGATGTTTTGAGATGCTACTATGCACCGGATTATTTACACAATGGGGTATTTCGGTGGGTCGGAAATTCAGGTTTTTGGCCTCAAACTTGGATTTAGCACCCTTGAAAACCTCTATACTCCAACTTTTAGCCAAATGATACTATAACATACGGTAGAAAAAATAATCAAAGTGATCACACGTTTGAAAAAAAGGCAGGCCGCCATAAATTCATACACACTACGCCGCGCGCGTGTGTGAGTAGTATTTTGTAGTATCCAAGAGATTCTCCAAGGGTTTCATCTCTTCTCTGTGCATGGATACTTTTTTCAAAGACAGTTTTGGCTAGCTACGTCACGATTGGCTAGCTACGTCACACCAATCAAATCTTCAACTTTCGTTAGCTTCTCTGATTTATTAAAAACATTTTCTCGACGAACAGACCCTACTACCGTTATTCCTGAGCCATACTCTTTTGAAAAAAAAACATTAAAAAATTGACTGGAATACCCCATTGGGTTAAGGATAGTTATGCTAACTATACGAAGTTCTTGTCAGATTTCTATGAAATTTTCAGGGATTGTGCGGGTTGGTGTGTAGACGTTCCACTAAAAATATCATCATCCCCGGACAGATAGAAGCGACTGCGCATGCGCAAACGTGAATTCCTTGTAACGCCATAACTTCGCCATTTTCCATCCGATTTCAATGAAATTTCCAGTTATGTAACTGAGTAGTGTTTAGGTGGTCCCCTATGAAAATCATAGGGAATAGTTTTTCATAGAGGGATTCATTCATAGAGGGATGGTCCCCTGTGAGAATCTCAAATCCTATTCATTACATTACTAGGCCTCAATAGCTCAGAGGGTAGCGCATGGAACTGTCCCCCAGGGGTCGCGGGTTCGAATCCCATCCGAGGCTAATTCTATCCGAATTTGATGAAATTTTCTAGGATTGTCCAGATTAGCGTGTAGATGGTCCCCTATGAGGGTAGTGAAAGGTACTTAGAGATTGGTGTTTTGAGTTAACTACTATGCATCGGATCATCTATATAATTGGGTTATGGATACGAGGAAGCTATGTGCCACACCCACTTGACAGACGTTTTTTCGTTCCTACGATAAGACTTTCAAGTCACTACGGTTACACCAGGGACCATCTACACCCTAATCCACATAATCCCTGAAAATTTCATAGAAATCGGATGGAAACTGTAAAAGTTATGGCCGTTACAAGGAATTCACGTTTCCACATGCGCAGTCGCTTCTATCAGTCAGGGGATGATGATTTTCATAGGGGACCGTCTACACACCAACCCGCACAATCCCTGAAAATTTCATAGAAATCGTACTATAACTTCGTATAGTTATGCCCGTTACAAGAAATTCATGACAGACACATAGACAGACAAACACGGAACCAAAATTGTTCAGAAAGGTCTAAAACGTAAAACGAGAGTGAAAATGTTGACTTTGGAGAACTTTTTTTTCATCCTTGAAAAGTGAAAACAAAGCTTCTGCTACCTTGGTAGACTCGGAAGCAAAATATAAATGGTTGGGTATCTATTTCCTTAAAAAATCATTCCCAGCCATCAATGCGATACACGTCGAAGGGGTAAATCACTACGCCCAATACCAACGCCACATTATCACGGCTGAGCAAACAACCGGAACGCTCCATCTCGGGGAACACACAAAGAGTTACACAACGTTACCTGGCGGTGTCAGCTGATCCCCGCTCGCCGATAACAGTGGAGAACCGGGCAACCATCGGCGTTTTCTTCCCGATCGGATGGAACATCGTCGCCTTGGTGTAAGGCCGAATGTCCTGCGTCACCACGAAGTATCCAAAAGCCCCTGCAAAGTCAAAGAATATGTTTGCTAATTGAGATGAACAGACCTTGAGTACTTCTAAACTTGATTAAAGGTTAGCTGCAATTACAAATACAGGAGGTTTTTCGAAAGCATTTTCAATCACGTGTCACCCAAGAACATAGGCAGGATTTGCGTTGGGAAGGTATAAAAAAACATTGGATGTGTAAATTGCTCAATTTTCTTCATACGCCCATGTTTTGCAAGAAAAACTGTAGTCTATTAATTGTTTTAAATTAAACTCAAACAGGTCTTGTCATCACCAGGTATTCATCTTAATGAATAACCGTTGTCGACATAAATTTCAAGTAACTACATAACACTTCCATTGGGCCCATTTATAGAACTATTCACCATTTAGACAGTGAAAATGCATTGATCACCGGATCAGTAAAATCTGGGAGGTTTCATACTCGTGCGTTATTACAAGCCATCACAAAAAAAGTCTGCCAAGTGGGTGTGGCACAAAGCTTCCTCGTATCCATAACCCGATTATATAGATGATCCAATGCATAGTAGTTAATCTCAAAACACCAATCTCTAAGTACCTTTCACTACCCTCATAGGGGACCATCTACACGCTAACCTGCACAATCCTAAAAAATTTCATCAAATTCGGATCAAAAATTAAGTGAGTAGATGTATGCGATTGGATCAAAAAAATACTTAGCCTCGGATGGGATTCGAACCCGCGACCCCTGGGGGACAGTGGAAGTTATGGCTGTTACAAGGAATTCACGTTTGCGCATGCGCAGTCGCTTCTATCAGTCCAGGGATGATGATTTTCATAGGGGACTATCTACAACCCAATCCACATAATCCCTGAAAATTTCATCGAAATCGGGTAGAAAATGTGGAAGTTATGGCCGTTACAAGGGTATTCACGTTTGCGCATGCGCAGTCGATTCTTTCAGTCCGAGGATGATGATTTTCATAGGGGACCGTCTACATACCAACCCGCACAATCCCTGAAAATTTCATAGAAATGGGACAATAACTTCGTATAGTTATGCGCGTTACAAGGAATTCATGACAGACAGACAGACAGACCGACAGACAGACACACAGACACGGAACCAAATTTGTTTAGAAAGGTCTAAAACGCAAAACGCGAGTGAAAATTTTGATTTTGGAGAACTTTTTTTTCGTCCTTGAAAAGTGAAAACAAAGCTTCCGCTACCTTGGTAGACTCGGAAGCAAAAATCTCCCTCGCAAATTTCTTGTACATATGTTATTATATTTTAGTGCCCAAAATACGTTTAAAAAAGTTCGCCAAGTTGGTGTGGCACATAGCATACTCGTATCCATAACCCGATTGTACAAATAATCCGATGCATAGTAGTTAATCTCACACATCAATCTATAATGTAGGTACCTTGCACTTTTTTTTTTTTTTTTTTTTTTTTTCGAACTCCTCTCAAAGACAAAATGTCTTTTTTGACGGAGGGGGCACGCCATAAAATAAAAATAAATAAATAAATAATTAAATAATGGGGAGGACGCCCAGGACTCACCCGACGCCGGCCCTAGGGATGAGGGAAGATGAGGAAGGTGGGGGTGGGAGAGAGGGATGAAGGGAAGTGCCTCATAGGGGACTACATGTCGACCCGCAAAATCTTTGAATGTTGTTGGAAAATGTAGAAGTTATGACAGTAACAAGAAAATACACGTTTGCGCATGTGCAGTGGGTACAAACTTTTTTAATCGCCGTATTGAACATATTACTATACATGGTATATTCGGAATCAGCGAAAAATGTCCTTCCAGAGTATCATGTTAAGAATAAACAAATATCGCAGTTTGAAAATTACTACAAATTTTACCTTCGTCGGAAATTTGTTCATGCACTCATGTTCCTCATATGGGATGTTTTTTAGAAGACTAGGTAGTTTGTCATCCAAAATCTACAAACTCGAAGGCCGTTCTTCTCATCTTGATCGAGTATCTGACCATCCTACTATCGCCACTGGAAGCGTTGAGGCATACAACCAGCCACCGTTTCCTTAGCTTCCTTAGCACGGTTCACGGTCCTCCGAGTCTCACAAGGTGTAGGCCAGACTAATGAGGCTAATGACTGTCCAGAGGTAAACCTTCCTTCACCCGCCGTAACTTCATTCGCAACATTTTGACCATAAAATGTTACTCGAAACAAAACAAAACGAAAAAAATCAGGAAACTTTCTCGATCCCATGCCCATATTTTGTACATGGATCGAACCATGCCGGGGCGAATATTTCGAATCCGGACATTATATTGTTAGAGTTACCGTTACCAAGATTTGTTGTACTTAGCTAAAAAACAATGAAAACCCAATTTTCAATTATTATATTTTTGAGCTTGTGCGCGAGTACATGTGTTTCATTAGTGTCTCTTTAACAATATTATGTTAAGTGGGAAAGAGATTGTATAGTTATGACGTCACGCGTTTTCCGTCTGCTCAGTTTTAATTAATTTTCTTAATACAACCTAAAGCGCAAATTTTTACACAAATGTTTATTATTTTTCTGTGCGGATCACACGTTTTTGCCATTGGTACTACCTACAACCATATTTTCGCTTCACAATCAAGTTTATTTGGAAGAAATAAACGCTTCACACTCAATTCGAAGAAATTGGGAGTTCCTACATATGGAAATCTGAATACTGGTTGGTAAGGACCCAAAACTGAGTACAACTCAGAAAAAACCAACCCTTAAGTTTTCATAGGGGGCGAACGGTTGGTCCTACAGAGCTATGGGAGGTCTCATTCGATTCCAAAAATTCTATAGTATCTCAAATTGAAGAAAAAACAACGTTTTTGAGCGAGGGCGTTTTGAAATTTTCAAGCTTTGATTTTTACCCCTTAGAAGTGACGGACATCAATCAAGAGCTTCGGGGCTAAACTACACCCCAACTGGAGCCCACATACAAAATTTGATCAAAATAGGTCCATGGTAACTAAGGAAATTGTCGATACGGCGGACGGCGGACAGACGGCCAAATTTGTATTCGATTTTTGTATTTTACCCATCTAGAAACGTAAACCAACAAAGTTTGTGAGGGGGGGGGGGGTTATTTTTTTTCTTGGTCGATTCCAAAGGTTCAATTTTGGAAATAATAAACCAAAATCATAGAAATCGGCAGAAAACATTTTCCAACACTCCAGCATCTGATCAGGTTCCACCACGGTTTACTCTGATTTGATCGTTGATGGACATCTTTCCATTGAGAATACGCCATATCTAACTACAGATCTACACCATTATGTTACTGATATTAGAAAGCTATGTGCCATACCCACTTGTTTCAGCGAATTTTGAAGGAAAATGAAGCTATTTTAGATTCATTAGGATAAATAATTAGTCCTATGTTGCTAACTGGGTTCAATTGGTACCGAGTTCAATGGCAGCTGAATAATTTGGTTGTCTGGGGAGGAACCCTCCTATACCACGTAGGATGACAACAACAACTGTTGGCAGATTTGATACTATTGTCAAGAAGAGTTGTTAATTGAAAAACTCGTGGGATCATTTCCAGCTGGAGGCGGAACCTGGCTTCCTCCGGATTTGTAATTAAAATGTGGAAGAAGAATATAAATTACGCCGTTCGCAATTTGAAGGATGGTTTGAGTATCGTCTCTTGTTCTCTTAACAAAAAGTTGGTTGCGGTAGATACTGACAGTTCATTTCGCCTCTATAATTATTATTGCTCTCATCTAATCTCTGCCGTTCCCTAATTCAAAAGCTATGGGCGAATCGTTCCCTACTCAAGTGAGCTGTCTGTTCATACTGATGAATCAGAGCATCCCCACACCTCCCGTCAGGACTGCTGGACTCCACTTCCCACGCACCAATCTGAAATTTCCATTAGGTAGATGTCTTTTATTTAGAACAGTTCAACGTCGAAGTCGGCAGGACGTTGACCGTTGAAGAGAGTTCCTACATGGCCCATCCCGGCTAATATTTCTCTCCATGGAAGATCAATGGTGTAGGTGTTCCATAATATGACATGAATTTTCTAGATGATTTATGGTAACAAACTTATTTTCTCTGCAATTTAGGCGTAACAAATTTTATTTTGATTTTAATGTTTAATTTAAATTAGATTTTAATGTTTTATTGGATTTTCCTATAGATAGGCATTTTCCCAGAAAATTAAAACTAATGTGATTATGTAAGTAGCATAGTGGTACCTACTAATGATGATAATATTAATCTTACGTAATTATGTATGGAGCATAGTGGTACCTACCAAAAGTATTGAGGATAGAAAATACAAAGTTGAAAGAGTGAACTTTCAGGTCATGGGATCCATTCTAGAAAGCAGGACTGACAGATTTAAAAAAATGTTGAACGAATTCTTATGCATCAAGAAGATTCTCTTATATCAATGAGGAAATTGTTGTTATGCTGTAATGTTGTGTTAATGCCAGTTTGTGGTCAAAGCTCATTAGTTTTCAATCTGTAATACCTACTCGCACAATGGTGGCTATGAATTCAATTCTCAGGCAATTAAGCCCGAGTACAATTTCAGTTTATTATCGTAATTACTGCTACATACTCGTTCATCACATGCGTCGAGCAGTTCTAGTTCAGGGTCATACCTTATCTGGTACTGGATTATATACTGACTTATGATATGGATGGTGGAGGTGATAATGCGATGCATGAACTGGGATATAATTTCACAGACATCGCACCTACAAACTACAGTTTACCTAAAAGTGGAAATTATAAAGGTGTTTTGTATGACCTAGAACTATGGAATTACAACCTAGCAGGTACATCAGGACTATTCTCGCAGTGATGGTTTATTATTTTCAATAATGAACTTTTGGAATCAAGTAATGTAAAAATGTAATCCCCTCCCCCCAATCAAAATGGTATAGTATAAGTTTGAAGGAATGTAAACTTCACCCAGTTCCCTAAATTGAATTTGATGAAATTAGGCTGTGCCCCGAAGTTATTAGTTGTAGTCAGTCTCACCCAAGGGGTAAAAAGAGATACCTAAAACATTTTCAAAGCGCCCAACTCAAAAACATTCGATATACAGGTATTTTCTTTTTAATTAATTCAAAATAATCACGACTTTTCACAATTTTTAACACCATCCAGAACTCCGTAGAACCAACCGTTGAATCCTCCTTTGTGGTTGAATTTGAAGCAAATATAGATCACAGAAGGGAACATTCATAATATGAATATTATAGACATAATCTATATTATAGACAGATTTTTGGTACGCTTCTGGGATTAAGTCAAATCTGTCCCCTGTATGGCAGTGCAAGGTGGAAAGCCGATGGACCCCGTTCCAGTGACATACCTACTCATCATCAACGGCTTCGACAAAATTGTGTTTTAGTACTTTTGGTTTAATATTTTCAATAATGAACCTTTGGAATCGACCAAGAAAAAAAATTTTTAACACTCCCTCAAAATTTGATGGTCTACGTTTCAAGGTACGTAGAATACAAAATCGAATAAAAATTTGGCCGTCCATCCGCCGTACGCGGCACTTTTGCCACTTAGCATTGACCGATGTTGATGAAATTTATTATGTAGGATCCATTTGGGGTCTAGTTGTGCCCCGAAGATTTTGGTTGATGTAGGTCACTTCTAAGGGTTCAAAAATGAATTTTGAAATTTTTAAAACGCCCTAACTCAAACAATTGGGATATAAAGGTATTGGTTTTCCTTCAATTTAAGATTCTATAGAATTTTTAGAATTTTTTGAGACCACGCGGAGCTCTGTAGGACAAACCGTTCGCTCGCTACGAGAATTTGAGGGTTTTACGTACTTATGATAAATCAGAAACACGAGTGTGAACCGCAAAAGAGGCCTAATCTTCGTTCAAATTTCAGCTGACCGAAATACGATCGATGTTTTTCTTCAAGTTGGATGTTTGGTGGCTTTGCAGACGACTGATCTATGTAGAAAATTAATAAACCATTGTGTAATAATTTGCAGCGTTTTTTATTGAATCAGCTTAGTTTTCCAAGGTTTCGTCACCCAAATGGTTACCTAACTAAGCTGCGCAGGATAGCGCCCAAACCGTAATGACTAAGCTCTGAGAGACAAAGTCAAGTCCCAGGAGAGTGGGATTACAAGGATGCCTCATTGATCATGGAACTCTGTCGCTAATGAAAACCGGCTTACACAACACCAAAGTTTTCTGGCCTCAGAGGGGATGGTAATCCAGCAATAAATCCACCTTCGTTATCTAGTTCCTATATGTTTAAGAGTTCACAAAATTGTCGTCAGGGCGAATTTTTGTTTGGCTTCCACCCCAACGAAATAATTAGAGCTCGTAGAGACCATAACGAAAGAAGAGGTATTATCCTCCTATTTTATCGATTTCAGCAAAGGAGGAAGGACTCTCAGTTTAGTGAGTATATGCGTGACGATTTTTTTTAAACACCTATACGGCCTGAATTTTTTGGAAAATGTGTCAGGAGTGGCGAAAAATTCACCCAAGGATCAAGTTTTATAATGTAAATTTTCCTATTTGAATGAAAAAACGCTGCAAATTATTACACAATGGTTTATTATTTTTCTATAGATCACTCGTCTGCAAAGCCACCAACCACCCAACATGAAGAAAAACATCGATCGTATTTCGGTCAGCTATAATTTGAACGGAGATTAGGCCTCTTTAGCGATTCACACTCGTGTTTCTGATTTATCGTACGTCCAAAACTTAAATTCTCGTAGAGAGCGAACGGTTTGTCCTACAAAGCTCTGGGTGGTCTCAAAAAATTTTAAAAATTCTATAGAATCTTAAATTGAAGGAAAAACAATACCTTTATATCGAAAAATCGTATACGAGACCCTATGGAAACCATGGCCTTCGGATTCCTGGTACCCACTGCGCATACGCAAACGTAAAAACATTGTACATAACTTCTACATTAACCATCCAATTTCGATGAAGTCTTGCAGATTGTCCAATAGATGGTGCCGTATGAAGGTAGTCCGAAATACTCATAGTTGAGAGTGTTTTGAGATTAACTACAGTGCATCGGATCGTTATTATACATGGAGTTATGGATACGAGAAAGCTATGTGCCACACCCTCACGGCAGACTTTTTTTGCAAGAACAAAGTAGGTCGTATGTATTCATTTGTGACGTCTTACCACGAACAAGTGCTTACAAGAAATTGGAAAAACAAGTAACTTGTACCTATTACCTATATTTACGATCCTCAATGTATAGTTCTTGTATAGTTTCAATAATTTTTCAACTACCGAACCTGTACATTGTGGTTCTAATTCATCTTTTTACTTCTTTACAACAAATCAAATTTCTGATTCAAGTTAGATGTATTACTATCACCCTTTCTCACATACACGTAAAAGTACCGTTAAAAATTCGTAGGTACCTATTGTGTACAAATATATTATCGCGAATTTACTTCGGTTTACGAAGAGTTGTGGAGAAATCCGGAGTAAGTACTTTGTGAAAAAACCTACATCAGCTCAGATGGCTTTGATTTATGTCATTAGCTTTCATAACCGGGGCTTCAACAGAAGGGCGTTAGAACAAAATCCGAATAACATTAAAAATGAGTCGAAAATAATAACAAAATTTATTGTTATTTACAATTAATTATAAATTAAATAATTAATTATAATATAATTGTGGTGGACGCCTCAGGGCGTCCCCACTACCGCCCCCAACTGGCCTGGAGTAGGTACCCCTTCTCCAGCCAGCTAGGGGGTATAAATAGGGCCGGAGGGCCCATAATAAATCAGACTGTGTCTCAATCTAACTGCCTTTCCTTCCTAGCTCTTAAGAACCTATTGTCCAATTGACCAACCATATTTCTTGTAAATCTGTCTCCATCTTAACTGTCGGCCATTATAGCAGCGCAACACACTGGTAACACCGACGTTTGCAGCCATCATACTTCGCCGAAGTTCGCTGCCATCTTTGCACGCCATTCGCCTCCGTCGAGATACCGCACTTGCGACGCTCCGGACCGGCCACCATCAGCACGACGACATTTTCCGTGCCCTCCATTCGCCTTCCGTCGAGATACCTCACAGAGACGCTCCGGAACCGGCCATCAGTCGCACAGCGACATTTTTAATTACACCCATCTTGTGCAGCCATCATCGTCCGTCGAGATTCCGTGTTTACGACGCTCCGGACTCCATTCTGACCCGCCATTCAGCTCCATTTGCTTGAGGACGCCGCTAATCGGAACTCGCATTTGGGGCTCTCAGAATCGATCTGTCACTCATTCATTGATTGACCGCCGGACGAGAGTGAACGGGACCCCCCTCCTCGCGGCGACCCCCCACGAGGCCCGCTCTCCTTCTACCTGGCGCCTCACAGCTGTTCACGTTACGTCAGCCCCCGCCGCGCCCGTCTACGCTCGACAGGGAATCCCCTCTCTTCCGGGAAACTCTCGGCCCCCTTCCACGAATCTCAGCTACTTAACGAGAAATTCGCCGTTGATTAATTGCAGACCACTGCCCATCAGCTTCGGGATCACTTCTCTCCTCTTCTGGTCTCCACTTCGGCTCACCTCGACCTTCAGCTGCCATTTCTCCGCCATCGAAGGATCGACCATCAGCCGCCATTCTCCTCCATCAAAGGATCGACCATCGGCTGCCTTTCTCCCGCTATCACTGCATCGAAGATCAATCTCTCATTCCTCGAAAATTTTTTTAAAGATTATTAGAGGAATAGAGGCGCCATCATTCCGCCATCTTGCACGGCCAACTTCAAGTCTCGGCTGCCGACCTTCGAAGAACACTCTATTCTCCTCGAAAAATTTTTTTTAAAATTTATTAGAGGAATAGAGGTGCCATCATTACGCCATTTTTCACGGCCAACATCGAGCCTCGTCTGTCGAACTTCGTAGATTACCCTACCTCCTCGAACATTTTTTAAAATTAATAGAGGGGTAGAGGCGCCATCATTACGACCCGCTCCCGACAGACCCCGCGGCCGCCACCGGCCCCAACTCCGCAAACAATCATCATGGCTGCACCTACCAAGCTTCCACAATATGACCCTTCGCTTCCATCAGTATGGATTGCCCAGGTTCGACTCGCGTGCGCCAACGAGGACCTCAAAACAGAACCCGAGCAATTTCGGAGAGCCTTCCTCGCCTTGGACGTCAAAACAGCAGAACTAGTGGCGGACATCGACGCAAGTTCACCTACCGCTTTCACTTCTCTCTGCAACCGACTCCTACAAGCTCACGGACCTCGTGACGGATCGGACCTCTCTTCAATCCTTCAGAACAACTCGCTGGACGGATCTTCGGCCGCCGCACACGCACGCCTGCTTCGCAGAAAGCTACCTACTGACACACCGGCCTCCATACTTCGCTCCATATTCCTCCGGGCACTTCCTCCTGACATCCGCTTAAATGTCGCCGTCTCGACTGAAACGGATATCGACAAACTGGCCGCCATCGCCGACCGCCTACTGCCCCTTCGGGACAACTCGTCCTCCACGGCCGCCACTGCACTGCAGTCCACTTCTACCTACTCCTCCGACGACAATGGAGACTCAGCCGACGACGCTACACACATAGCCAGCGCTGCTAACAGAACACGCACCTTCAAAAAACCTTCACAGATGCCTCCCTCGCGACAACGTTCATCACAGATGCCCTCCTCGCGACCACGAAACTTCGCACGCCGTCGCATCATGCCGCAACAGCAAGAACAACAGTACCCCCCAGACCGGCGCTCACCATACTGCTACTACCATCAAAGATGGGGCCCTACCGCGAGATACTGCCAATCACCATGCTCCTGGAGACAACACATGCCAACGGGAAACGCAAACGCACGGTCGCCAAGGTGGTAACGACTGTGCATAACCGACCCAACCACCAACGCCTGTTCATCAAATGCAAACGCTCAAATTACGACTTCTTAGTCGACACGGGAAGCGATCTCTCCATTTTACCCAACAACCATCTGAACCGCCGCCGAGAGACTCCATCTTCCACGCTACTGGCCGCCAATGGCTCCAAGATTACGACCTACGGCTCTCAAACTGCGACCGTCCATCTTCCCAAGTTACCTCCGTACGAATGGACCTTCACAGTCGCCAACGTCAGCACAGCCATCTTGGGAGCCGATTTCCTCAGCCACTATGGCCTCCTCGTAGACCTTCAAAACCTCCGGCTCATTGATTCAGCCTCCCAGTCGTTTCTTCCCGGCCACTGTCTCATCGCTTCACCACAGGAGTCCTACTGCTCCGCTGCCTGCGCTCCACCTCGCTTCCAACGTCTACTAGACGCCTATGAACCCTCATCGCATCCAAAATCGGCGCCCGTCTATCATCACATCGTGACCACCGGTCCCCCCTGCCATGCAAAACAACGTAGATTGGCTCCGCACCTCTACAACCAAACAAAGGCCCATTTCAACGAAATGCTGCGCTCCGGCATCGTCCGCCCTTCCAATTCACCTTGGTCAAGCCCACTCCACGTAGTTCTCAAACAAAATGGGGATGTTCGACCCGTCGGAGACTACAGGGACCTCAACCGAGCTACAACTCCGGACCGCTACCCGATCGGCCACCTGCATGATTTCACACTCGCACTGCATGGTTCCACCATTTTCTCAACATTCGACTTATCGAGAGCCTTCTTTCACTGCCGCATAGCGCCCGAAGACATTAAAAAAACTGCTATTCTGACACCGTTTGGACTCTACGAGTTCACAAGAATGAACTACGGCCTACGGAACGCCCCGCAGACATGGCAACGCTACATGGATTTTATACTCCGAGATCTCCCGTTCGCATACGTCTACTTAGACGACATTTTGATTGGATCACCGGATGCCGAAACGCACTTCCACCACGTATCTCGCTTACTTCATGTCCTCGCTTCCTTCAGGCTTTCAATCAACAAGGCCAAGTGTCAACTCGCTCGAAGCCAAGTCAAGTTCTTAGGACACTTGGTAGACAAAGATGGCATCAAACCTCTACCATCGAAAACTGCGCTCATCCGGAACTTTCCTCTTCCTCAGTCAGTAAACGATCTCCGTACGTTCCTCGGGCTCATCAATTTCTACCGCAGGGCTATACCTCACGCTGCGCACTCGTTAATGCACCTCACGAAGCTGCTGCCATCAAACCCGAGAAAAAATGACAAGCGCCCAATATCATGGCCGCCGGACGCTCTCCATCATTTCGAAAAAGCTAAGCAACTCCTCGAATCATCCGTCCAGCTAGCTCATCCTCATCCGTCCGCTCAACTCATCCTCCATACCGATGCATCTAATTTTGCCGTTGGAGCTGCCCTACATTACCAACACAACGGAACACTGTTCCCTCTCGGATTCTTCAGCAAAGCTCTCTCTTCCGCACAGCGGAACTATTCAACGTTCGACAAAGAACTTCTCGCAATATACTTAGCGATCATCCATTTCCGCCAAACTATCGAGGGTCGACCACTTACGATCTCCACGGATCACAAACCCCTCACTACGGCGTTGACCTCGCTTACAGACACCATGCCGCCCATCCGACTTCGTCATCTGCGCTTCATCTCTGAGTTTACTTCCGACATAATATATCGTCCCCGAGCCTCTAACCTTTCAGCGGACCTCTTCTCGCGAATCAACCACACATCGGCCGTCTCCATCGTACCTCCCACGGCTATCCGTGATGCCCAACTTAATGACCCACACATAGAGAACATGAATCTCACGCCGGTCACTCGGGACGGAATTACTCTCCTCTGCGACATGTCAGATTCGTCACCCCGGCCTTACATACCCGCTACTCTTCGCCCTGACATATTCAAGATGACTCACGGATTGTCTCACCCGGGAATCAAAGCAACAATGGCACTCCTACGCGGACGATTCTACTGGCCAAACATGTTCACTTCAATAAAAACCATGACGCGCGCCTGCCCTTCCTGTAATCGCGCAAAGGTGACGCGACATATTCGCGCCCCGCTCGACCGCTTTGACGACATCAGCCCGCTGCCTCCACGACAAATATTGTCAAATACCTTGACAATAAATCCCCCGAGACCGCACTTACCTCGGACTTTTTCGGTCGCAACACAAAGGACTTCATCTCCGACGCCATCGTTACTACCGGCTTACATCCCAAGTCTGAGATCACCGAAGCCGTCACGTCAGAGACGATATTTTGAAGATACAAAAACTAAATTCAAAACAAAAATAAAAATTAGCGCCGCTGCCGCTGCCACGCCGCTCCCAATACCGCCGTACCGCCATGCCGCCGTTAGTCCCGCCACATCGTCGCTGCTCCCGCTGCATCGCCGCCACCTCCGCTACATAACCCGGACCCACCGTCACCAGCAGCTGGACCTCCAGTCTACGCCTTCCGGCCCTTAAACCACTGTCCCCCCACAGCAAGATTATTTTTATTTTTATTTTGCATTTATTATTTTGTATCTGGGGGGGGAAGTGTGGTGGACGCCTCAGGGCGTCCCCACTACCGCCCCCAACTGGCCTGGAGTAGGTACCCCTTCTCCAGCCAGCTAGGGGGTATAAATAGGGCCGGAGGGCCCATAATAAATCAGACTGTGTCTCAATCTAACTGCCTTTCCTTCCTAGCTCTTAAGAACCTATTGTCCAATTGACCAACCATATTTCTTGTAAATCTGTCTCCATCTTAACTGTCGGCCATTATAGCAGAACAAAATCCGAATAACATTAAAAATGAGTCGAAAATAATAACAAAATTTATTGTTATTTACAATTAATTATAAATTAAATAATTAATTATAATATAATTAATGTAATTATATTATTAATTGGTTAATTATTTAATTATAAATATAATTATTAATTATTAATACACATCATATAATGATGTGTTGTGATTAGTTAAATAAATGTCATTGCTCATGAAGTCCTTACGAGTCCTTAGCAGTTAACACAGTTGTCTACCTCTTCGGAGCAACACCAAAATTCTAAACGTCGGTTGTTATTGGGTACAACTCACTTAACCGTGATATTGGATATTGCCAACGGGTCCCATCATAGTGTTGTAAATCGCTCTAATAGAAGAATAATTATCGTAAAATCTCTACGGTTTTTACGTCGCTTTCCAATATTCGTGATCTAAGCCATTCAGTCAGATCAAGTGGAACTAGTCGAGGTGGGAAAACAAATTTCATCTAAGCGAGGCAATTTCCGGGAAAAAAGTTCGGCAAAACTGTACGTGAAATTCAGTGTTATTCGTTTTCGTCTCCCAGTTTAGATTGAACGTTTACTGTTGCTACTGAGGTAAGGCCTCGAAACCATTCTAAAACGTATTGCTTAGTAATGTATGCAATCCAGAGGACGTCCCGTTGGATAAGTATTAGTTAAATTTCAACTAGTAAGTAATAAAACATAGATTTCTATTTACCTCCCATATGACTTTAAAAAACTAATATGTAGTACGCATTTATCGCAAACGTGTACAAACCTTATCGATAAGCTGGCCGCATCTGAAGTCCACCAAAACTATCAACTTCTCAACCCTTCCCAAAAAAAATCCAATAGTACCCCATAAATACCCTCATAAATACTACTCTCACTACACCACATTTTGCCTATACAACAGGTACCTATGTACCATCCTAAAATTTGATATCTCAATTTGATTTTTGCTCAAACAAATTTCCTTGAGAATTGACCTGCATAACTATGAGTAGTGAACGGTCTATGAAATTGTGGAGAAGAGCTGGTGAAAATAGAGTTATACAAATAACGAAGGTTTATTTCCGTAGTGTAGAATGGTATTGTCAGAAAAAGTACAAGGGTACAATAGCTGGTAAAAAGATAACTTTATTTTCAAGGGGTTGAAGAATATTTACCTCTTGTGTGAACCTTCACTTTCCTATTTCAAGTAGTGTGACCTATCCCCAGTACAACCACGAGAGGAGCCGTGAATGAGGAATTTTTCGAGTACCAATGTGGTAAATTTAAAAAAATTGACTAATTGAAGCATGCTCTCAATGACAGACTGATCGGCATAGTGCAGCACCTATCAATTTCGGGGGTACATTAATTACGGGCTCAATATCAAGCTTCCTTGCTATTATTGGCGGTATCGTATCGTGCGTGCTCATAATTGATGAAGGCTTGTGAGAAATTGACAGTTAACAGTGGGTAACACTCGCGACAACTCGACAGACCTGAAGGACAGCGTCCCCCACGCCAACTATGGCTCAACTAGATAACGTGGTTTGAACTATTCCTTATTGATTGAAGAGAATAGTGTCAACAATCATCTCTAATTGATAAAATGTTGATCTTGGAATGCGGTTGAATAAGTTTGCGAATGAAAAGGAAGACGCGAATACTTTTCTCGATTTATCTCAGTTGTGGGTTGACCGATTTCAAAATTTCAAAGTGATCTGAGTTCATCTTAACCAAATAGACGTAGCAGTACTTAACTGCCGATTTCGCGAACAAAATTTAATTGATTACATTTTAATCTTGGTTTATTATTTTCAATAATGAACGTTTGGAATCGACCAAGAAAAAAAAATTTAACACCCCCTCAAAATTTGATGGTTTACGTTTCAAGGTACGTAGAATCCAAAAATCGAATAAAAATTTGGCCGTCCGTCCGCCGTACGCCGTACGCGGCACTTTTGCCAATTAGCATTGACCATTTTTTTTCTTTTTTTCTTCATATTGGATGGTTGGTGATTTTGTAGACGAGTGATCTATCTAGAAAAATAATAAACCATTGTGTAATAATTCGCAGCGTTTTTTCTAGGAATTAATCAAATATTTTACAAAAACATGTCCAGCCCGTATGAGCACATGAAAATATTGATCAATCGAAGCGGTTGTTGGTTTTTAATAGAAATATTACTGAACTTGGCTAGTAGCAAGGGGTGACTCAGCAAGGAGAGGACATGAGAGGAAGATTGGGTCCGAAGCAGGTAAACAGGTAGAACTTCCAAGACTTGTACACCAAGGAACTAGAGAGAACCTATTTTCTTCAGGTTTGAGATATCGCTCTGTCCTCGATGAATATCAATATTCTTGTTCAAGTTAATAGTTAACAAAGTTATGAGAGTAACCACTAGCATCCCTCCAAATTTCGGCAAAATCTGGTTATTACCTACTCGTTGTATAACAAAAGTCCCTAACAAAATAAATATATGACAACACCATATAGATTTACAAGCTTTTTGTTCAAGTCATAATTTCAATTTTGATAACTATTTCTGCAACCAACTTTAATTTTCTCTAAATTTACTGGTTTCATTTCATAGGTTTTTGTATTTTTTAATAATGACCGTGACCATTGTGTGTTTTTATGTCAATGGGGAATTAGTTACTTCTTCAACTTTTCAAAACCACTAGGTACGGAAACACGACCTAACGATACGAGGTAGTAAAACATAATAACATAATATACAGATCTGAATACCCCTTTGAGTGAAAAGAAACCAAAAATTAATTTTTCAAATTTAATTTAGGTAAATTAAATTTTACTTGACATTCCCGTACTGAAGCAATGACAAATGATTCAAGGGGTTCACTTCTCTAATCAGATCAGTAGATATGGGGCATCCCTAGTAGACCACTCTTGCCAGTAATGACCTGCACGCATCCCGATGGAAGTCTTCTTCGACTAGGTATAACCACATTCGCCTTGAATGGAAGTGACAGCTACTATTGAACCAAACAACAACTGACAACTTTCGATTTGATGGTAAACAACTATTTGTTATGGCGGGTTCCTCCTCCCAAAGCTGACCTTCCTCTTTGTCGGAAGACATGGTATTTGCAAAGGAACAACACTTCCGAATTGTAAACTAATTTTATTACCTAAAGAAACTGTACTATTTCAGGAAAGGAACTCGAGTTGGCGATACCCCCCTCGGATAGCGTTCACTATAAATTTGATATCAAAATGATCACACCCTCGAAGGTTCACACTCGGGCGAGCTACAACATTACTGTTCAAACAAAACAGGAGGAGGGCTTAACAGGTGCCCCCTCTCTTCTCTCATTAGTTTCAAAACCAGTCACGAGGAGATTTGTGAGCACCCAGTGACGACAATACTGTGTTACTCGAGTTTGAAATAATAACGATTTGTTTAAAACAACAATGTCAGTAAATCTGATGATAATGCAAGTAAAATGATAAACGTTCAATCGGGTTCGATCAGGGTTTGACTCTTCGTTTTCATCAATCCATCACATATAGATACCTAATCAGGGAACTGTCGGTGGCACCTTTTCCGGCCGTGGGAAATACAAGAACTTGACCTCAGGCTCATAAGTGAGGGTTTTGTAAACTTGTCGTGGGAAATCTCGCTCTATGGTGAGGACAAAATTTTGCTTCCGAGTCTACCAAGGTAGAGCTGAAGCTTTGTTTTCACATTTCAAGATTGAAAAAAGAAATTTCTTCAAAATCAAAATTTCCACTCGCGTTTTACGTTTCAGACCTTTCTGAACAATTGGGTTCCGTGGCTGTCTGCCTCTGTGTCTGTCATGAAATCCTTGCCACAGCCATAACAACTACATTTCTCACCAGATTTTGAAGAAATTTTTGAGGATTACGCGGGTAGGCGTGTTAACGGTCCTCTTGAAGATCATTGCCCCCAGACTGATAGTAGCCTCTGCGCATGCGCAAACGTGTATTTCCTTGTTACAGCCACAACTTCTACATTTATCATCGGATTTCGATTAAATCTTCAGGAATTATGCGAGTTGGAGTGGAGATGGTCCCGTATGAAAATCATGACCCCCAAATTGAAAGTATTTTGTGCGCTTGCGCAAACGTGGAATCCTTGTAACAACCATAACTTATACATTTTCCAACAATATTCAGAGAATGTGCAGGTTGTAGAGTCCCCTATGAGGGTAGTGCAAGGTACTTAGAGATTGATGTTTTGAGATTAACTACTATGCATCGGATCATCTATACAATCGGGTTATGGATACGAGGAAGCCATGTGACAACCCCACTTGGCAGAATTTTTTCACTTGGTACTTTCAACTGCGTAGATATCTACTGACAACGGGATATTCGGGGGATCCTACATTGGGGAAATCGTCTGAAAACGAGAAACTAAAGTTTTTTGAGAATTACATTAAGTGGCCGTCTACCATAGCCTTAAACTCTATTAGCAGTAAAATATATACGAATGTATTATCTGCCGTTCTGATTCTAATTGGACATTAGCGAACCTTTGCACAGTCTACCGAGTAGTAGTACCTATTACGTTATATTTGTGAGGTAAAAGGAGTGGCTACAGAACAAAATTTCCACTCACATATCACATTTTAGACTCCCTGAACATGGGCTTGGAAATAACGGCAACCTCGGATTCGCGAAAATCGCTAAGTAATTGGGAAGAAGCGTTGTCCTCCCATGTATTTTGGTCTTCGTACAATCCTATGGTAGAAAATGGATGAGTGGTCGGGTGGGGTAGGTGTAGCTACCTCTGTTAGCTACAGGTTGTATTGCAATTCCCCAGTAGTAGATGGGTCGTAAATCAAAGAAAGGGATGGAATTTCCAGGTATCACTAACACAGTAGGTAGGTTCCAACTTTTAAAACAACGTTTTCTTCAGTCGATTTGAGTAAGCAACATAAATATGGATTTTATAAGTGTTTTTATTTCAACTTTTCTAACATTTTTGCTTGGAGCCAAAAATGTTGTTGTTTCTTCATACTCGACATTTGACATTCATAATAGTATGAGCATTCAAGCTACATCGTTAGGATGTCTCGGTACGATATTACGAACCGCCAAAACTAATTAGTTTGTCTCACCCGTTATAATATAGTCATTATTACCCATAATGACCGTCAGGTTACAACAACGGTCTTTTCTTGACTCCGTTTGGTCTAGAGAATGTCTGGAATTCCTATAATCCATTGATGGGATTAACACTGATGCGAAGGAGGTTTAATAACGGTAAAACTGCTATAACTCGGACCTAGCGTTTTCGGAAGTCCTGCAATTTTCCAAGATATTTTTAAAATATAATGTTAATTTGCTTGGACGGAGAATAATTTCCTTTTGGCATCATAAACCCCACTAGGAATACAAACCCAATTTGGTGATTTGGTGGTGGACGTTTTGTTTGTAGTTGAAGACACTTTTGCTTCCGAGTCTACCAAGGTAGCGGAAGTTTTTTTTTTTCACTTTTTAAGGTTGAAAAAAAAAATCTCCAAAATTGTGAGTGGAAGTTTTCACTCGCGTTTTACGTTTCAGACCACCTTGAACAACATTGGTTACGTGTCTGTCTGTCATGAATAGACGTGTCTGTAATGGGCAAAACTATAAGAAGTTATTGTCTGATTTTGATTAAATATTCAGGGATTGGGGGTGGCATGTAGACGGTCTCCAATGAAAATCATCACCCCCAGACTGATAGCAGCCGCTGCGCATGCGCAAACGTGAGATGCTTGTACCGGCCCTGATTTCCACGTTTTCCATCCGATTTCGATGAAATTTTTAGAGATCGGATCATCTATACAATCGGGTTATGAATACGAGGAAGCTATGTGCCACACCCACTTGTTTCGTGTTTTGATGGTTAGGGTGACTCATGGCACAGTCATTCGATGTACAGGTATATTTTTAGGAAGTCCCACAGTAAGACTTGATTTATCCGGGGTGGAGGAGGACTACATTCCACGGAGAAAAAATAACCACCTACAAATTCGTTTTAGATAATTTTAAATCCAAATCCAAGAAAAACCCATAGTGCTGTATGTATGCGTGTTTGTAACAAAACCCTGTGTACTCTGCCCAGGCTTCAGTTTTAAACCGATTTGTGTCGTTCGTTTTCGTTTCGACGCGGAAATATGTCTAACTGTGCACTATTTCATCGGAATTCTGCTTCCGAGTCTACCAAGATAGTGGAAACCTTCGTTTTCACTTTTCAAGGTTGAAAAATAAATGTCCTCCAAAATCAAAATTTCCACTCGCGTTTAACGTTTCAGGCCTTCCTGAAAAATTTTGGTTCCGTGTACGTCATGTAATCCTTCTAACGGGCAAAACTATACAAAGTTATTATCCGATTTTGGTGAGATTTTCAGGGATTGTCTCCTATGAAAATCATCACCCCTGGACTAATGGTAGCTGCTGCGCACGCGAAAACGTGAATTTCTTGTAACTATTAATTCCACATTTTCCATACGATTTAATTAAAATTTTCAGGGAATGTTCAGAATGGGATGTAGATGGTCCCCCATGAAAATCATTGCCCCTTGATTGACAGTATTCTCTGCACAAGCGCAAATGTAAAATCCAAGTAGATGGAGATAGATGGTCCCCTATGAAAATCATGGCCCACAAGCTGATAGTAGCCACTGCGCAAGCGCAAACTTTTATTTCACGGTCATAACTTCTACATTTTCCATCCGATTCCGGAAAAATATTCAGAGATAGTGCAGGTTGACGTTTAGTCTCCTATATGGGTACTGCAAGGTACTTATATATTGATGTTTTGAGATTAACTACTGTGCATCGGATCATCCATACATTCGGCTTATGGATACGAGGAGGCTATGTGCCACACCTACTTGGCAGATGTTTTTAAATCTCATATATGGGTATGGGTATGGGGGAGTCACAACGTGTGACGATTAGTATACTTATTTCACCAGTATACCATACCATCATACTGTACGTAAAGGGTTTTGGAAATTTTAGTAATCCATGTATTTATGCTCTTCCGTCACCCCGAACTTCCGAGTAGGTACTCACAAACGTATATTGCTTTTTTTCTTCGATTTCAGTATACTCTACTTAATGGTAGAGTATAATGTATGCACATGATATGTTTTGAAGATGTAAAGAATATTTATTCATGTTACACTCGTCTCCACGAACTAGAGTACCCACTCGTCTATTGCATTTTGGGTACAACGAATGTACACAGGTTTTCATTAGACATATATACTGTTTAGATACACACAATTGTTTCACAATATTTAATTTTCTGAAATTTTATTTGTATCAGCATTGTTGCTGAATCCAAATATACCATACATTACGATGATTATGCTATTAATGTCCACAAAACACCCTAAATACTCCTTTACCGCGCCACCGCACCTCCCTACCCTTCATCCAACCACGGAGTCCCACTGTCCGAATGGTGATTTTGTATAAATCAATTCCTTGAAGTTGATTGTAAAAATTTTTTGAGTAAACCGTTGGAAAATAGAGATTCTGATGAGGTTTGGCCCATAAACACCAAAAAAGGCTTAATTAAAAACGGGACGAAAAACATAACATTTTACAAAATTATCAAAAATTTTACTTTGAGCTCTCTTTTAACGCATCGAATCTTCTCAGAATATTTTTGTTTGGCATTATGGAGATTGAAAATTTAACGTTCTCTCCAACGGCACCATTAGTTTTACACTTACACAATGAATGGGGGTAGTTATTGTTATTTTAGGGATTTAAAGTAAAACACGAAAAAAAACTTTGCACGTGAGTAGTAATGATACGCAGATAAGTAATATACTGAGATAAGTAGGTTGATAAAATTACCTGCACCCTTAGCGTGGACAACTCTTTCGGGAATCCGCTCCCGATCGAAGTGCTGGATTTCATCGAAGTAAATCAGATCTTGAACCAACAACGGACCTCGCTCTCCGGCAGTCAAAACGTTGGTTTTGTCGGCGACTGGATTTCCTCCCGACGATGTGAGAGTCGATTCTTTCTGCATCAAAATATTTCTGTATTAGTTTTTCTTGAGGAAATAATTCGAAGCTATCAATGTAGCATAGGAATTGATAATGCCCTCTTTTGGCTCTGTTCGTCGGGTGGTTAAAAACATTTGAATAATGTCGCTTGTGAACCAATTATATTTCTATTTGCTGTTGTTTCATTATATGTAAAAACGCAGCAAATTATTCACAACGGTTTATTATTTTTCTGTATAGATCACGGGCCAGTAAAGAACACGGCTTTTCCATCATCAGTAACTATCTATACCAACTATAGTTTCCTCAAGGCTTACTATCCAGTTCATTTTGACAGACTGTACCAACATCATTATCTGGTAGTTGTGGGTGACCTCATAAACATTTACAACAAATTTTGCGAAGCACAACTGAGTTAAATTAGAGTCTATTCGGAGGAAGAAAAAATACGATCGCATTTTATCATTTCAAATGTGAACGAAGAATCGGCCTGCTATCGTCAGTGAACATGCATTTGCGATTCACACTCGTGTTTCTGTTCATCATTCGTCCCAACTACAAGTACTTATAGGTAGCAAACTGTTGGTCCTACAGAGCTCTGATGGTCTCATTCAATACTAAAAATTCAATACCAGTTTAATTTTATTAAACCACCTCTGATGCGAAAGTTTTAAGCTTGGGCGTTTTGAAAACGTCAACCCCTATTTTTCGCCCTTCAAAAGTGGCTGACACTAACCAAAGGTTTCAGGACACAACTAAACCTCAAATGGAGCTGATACATCAAATTTCATAAAAATAGATTCATGGTAACTAAGGAAAGTGCCGCGTAAGGCGGGTGGCGTACTACATACACATTTTCTTGCTCGATTCTAAAGGTTCATTATTGAAAAAATGAACCAAAAGGGGGAACCACTGACGGAAAAGGGGAAATCCTCTTTCCAAAGCAGGAATATTTGGATGATTCAATTTTACTGTTTTAATGCACTCAAGAATACGGATTGACAAGAAATATTTTTCACAAACTACGAGTAATTTTGACGGTAGGTAGTTAGTTACTTTAATAAAATGAATAAAGTTGGAAATTTGATTCGGGGTTTTAAAAAATACCGTATGAATCGGTATAAATTTCTTTGAAACTTGGATTTATTGAGCATAAGTACATTTTCAAAGAAATATACCTTTTGACTAATTGTACATTTATGTAACTATTACATTATTTTGCTTCAAATTGGATTCACTGATTCGGAATGTACAATAGTACCTATTTATTAACAATCTTATCGAAAATATACTTGTCCTTATTTTTTTGAAATTGAATTTTTTTGAGCAAATACTTGGCATTTCTTTATTGGTATTTTGTAACCATTTTGGGCTGTTTAGTAACTTAGCGTAAGATTTTAAGAAAGATCTTGATATTGGCTGTCACTCCTCTTGTCCTGGATATCGCTTGCATTAGATCTTGTCAGTCATATTTGCTAATGTGACCGCGCCAGGTTAACTTCATGTACAGGCTACAATTTGAAATCTGAAGATCAAGGATTATAGCAGACGCTTCATGCTACACAGCTTCGTGCCCTGGTGGCTCCGCATGTGATACAATTCTTCTCTCTCAATATACTCGTTCTAGCTGATTTATGGCAAAGCGTTTTGCTAGCTCCTCTCTGCAAGAGGACCACTTGGATAGTAATATAAACATTATATTTCAGAAATCTTGTTAAAATCAGTCAAAACAGATTTCCAAGAGAAAAAAATTACAAGAATTTTAAAGACTTCAATCGTTTCAAATTTGAAATTTTCAAACATTGGAATGGATTTGCGGAAGTTATATATTATGTTGATCCAGAACATGATGCTACTTCTTGATGTAATTAAATTTATTTTAATTAAAAATAATTTTTTTTAATTATAAAAACATTTATTTTGTAAACTATTGACAGAATGAAAGCTAACATATTTAGCCCATTTGAAGTGCAGTCATGGGGTGTCCACTTTTGGTACTAGATAAGAGGTATCCTGGTTGGAAATGCACGTTCTCCTCCCCATCTTAACGACAAAAATTACTTATCACTTTCTTATACATCAATAGATTTCTTGAACTTACTTAGATGCTGTACGAAATTGGAATTACCATCCCACACTCTTTGAGTGGTAAAAAGGAAATGAAGTGGTCAGTAAATCACTCAATTTTACGAGAAAAGGTTTCGATAAGAATCAGCTGTTTTGATTCGCCAACGTTTCGACGTCACTAACCTCTCAATGACGTGACGTGCTCATTGAACAAAAACTAACTGAAGTAGAGTCCTTCTACATCCTTCCATTTACGGCATTGGGCAGCTCCACCTTTTAAGGATGGTCGTTCAGCTTTCCGGAAAAAATTCATTCTATTCAGGTTTCCTCTTTCAGATTCCAAACACTTCATTTCTTCCTTCACTCCCTCCGTGCTACCATGATGCTTCTACGGACTCGGATGTTATGGCACACTTCCTCTGTTTTGGATTCTTACAAATCTGGTGGAAACTTAGTTGGAGGAAATTTCGATTTTGGAGGACTTTTATCTATCCTTGAAAAGCGAAAGCAATGCTCCCGCTACCTTGGTACACTCGGAAAAGAAATACCAAAGGAACACAACACATAGGTTCATTTTCATCAATTTTGGTTTATTATTTTCAATAATGAACCTTTGGAATCGACCAAGGAAAAAAAAATTGTAACACCCCCTCAAAATTTGATGGTTTACGTTTCAAGGTACGTAGAATCCAAAAATCGAATAAAAATTTGGCCGTCCGTCCGCCGTACGGCGTACGCCGTACGCCGTACGCCGTCCGCCGTCCGCCGTACGCGGCACTTTTGCCACTTAGCATTGACCGATTTTGATGGAATTTGGTATGTAGGCTCCATTTGGGGTCTAGTTGTGCCCCGAAGCTTTTGGTTGATGTAGGTCACTTCTAAGGGTTCCAAAATCAATTTTGAAATTTTGAAAACGCCCTAACTCAAAAAATTTCGATATAAAGGTATTGTTTTTCCTTCAATTTAAGATTCTATAGAATTTTTAGATTTTTTTGAGACCACGCGGAGCTCTGTAGGACAAACCGTTCGCTCCCTACGAAAATTTAAGGGTTTATATTGAAATATATATATATATAAATCAAAACACGAGTGTGAATCGCAAAAGAGGCCTAATCTCCGTTCAAATTAGAGCTGACCGAAATCCGATCAATGGTTGGTGATTTTGATTTTTCTTTTTTTTTTCTTCTCTTCATATTGGATGGTTGGTGATTTTGTAGACGAGTGATCTATATAGAAAAATAATAAACCATTGTGTAATAATTTGCAGCGTTTTTAGATTTTGGTTTATTGTTTTCAGTAATGAACCTTTGGAATCGACCAAGAAATTTTTTTTTCTTAAGCCCTCCCCTAAATTTGTTGGTTTACGTTTCAAGGTACGTAGAATCCAAAAATCGAATAAAAATTTGGCCGTCCGTCCGCACTTTTCTCACCTAGCATTGAGCGATTTTGATGAAATTTGGTATGTGGGCTCCATGTGGTGTCTAGTTTAAGATTTTGGTTGATGTAAGTCACTTCTAAGGGACGAAAAATAAGGTATGAAATTTTGAAAACGCCTTAACTCAAAAAACTGTGATATATAAAGGTATTCTTTTTCCATCGATTAAGAATATTATAAAAAATTTAGAATTTTTTGAGACCACGTGGAGCCCTGTAGGACAATCCGTTCGCTCCCTACAAGTATTTAAGGGTTGGACTTACGATAAATCAGAAACACGAGTGTGAATCGCAAAACAGGCTTAATCTCCGTTCAAATTTCAGCTGACCGAAATGCGATATATGTTTCTCTTCAAGTTGGTTAGTGGTAAGAATAGCAAAGCCGTGTTCTTTGAACACGAGTGATCTAAATATAAAACGAATAAACCTTCGTGTAATAATTTACAGCGTTTTTCTATATAGATCACTCGTCTGCAAAGAACTCGGTTTTGCCATTGTCACCACCTACCAACCATAGATACTACCTACCTACCACGTACCTACACCGATCGCATTTCGGTCAGCTAAAATTTGAACGGAGGCCTCTTTTGCGATTCACACTTTATTGTAAGTCCAACCCTTAAGTTCTCGTAGGGAGCGAACAGTTTGTCCTACATAGCTCCGCGTGGTCTCTAAAACGTCTAATAATTCAATACTTCATCTTTAATTGATGGGAAAACAATACCTTTACATCGAATTTTTTGAGCTAGGGCGTTTTTAAAATTTCAACCCTTATTTTTCAACCCTTAGAAGTTACCGACATCAAACAAAAGCTTCGGGGAACAACTAGACCCCACATGTAGCCCATGTTCCATGAGAAATTTCCATGAGAGATTCCACGTACCTAGAAACGTAAATCAACACATTTTGTGGAAGAGTCGAATTCTTTTTTTTCAATTACTAAAATAAATAAATCTTGGTAAAATTGCCATGAGGGTTGAAGGGGTTATAATATTATTGAATAACTAGAATCGAATGATACCATCCAAAGCTCTGCAGGACCTACCGTATTTTACTCAGGACTCTAGTATAGGATAAACAATAAATCAAAAACACGAGTGTGAATCGCGAATGAATGTTCACTGATGGAAGTAGTTCTAATCTCCGTTCAAATTTCAGCTGATCTGTTATGTTTCTTCAGGAGGGGTTTTATGTTACTCAGTAGTGCTAATAGCAACCAGAAATCAACTTTCGTTATGAATGTGAGGGGACCCGTAACTCTCGGAAAATGACGTTTTTATTACCAATGGGTTTTCTTGAAGATTACTGTAATCTGTCGGATACCGATTATAGCCAAACGGTTCAAAGTTACATTTATATATTTATCAAATTTGTATTAATTTATTAATTTACTGGACCAAGAGGACGTGACGTCAGCTTCTGAACTATCCATGCCCCGCAAAAGTACAGAAGGTATTGTACCCTGTGAAGGCAGAAACTAGAAAAGTCCCATGAGACAAAACTGGGAGAAGTCGGAATTCTAGAATTAACATTCCCGGCCAGGAGTATCACGAAGAATTATTTAGAGAACATAACCTTGCAATTTCAAGGAAGATTATTAACAAATTCGGAATGCAAGTTCAGACCATGGTTGTTACTTGATAAAACCACGCAGTTTCGCTTCCCTCACAAAAAAAAAAAAAAAAACTCGTAAAAGGTTATTCTGGCATAGACAGGGGCTAGTTTGTTGTTTTGAAGATCACGAATTGCAATAATTCAATGAATCGTGAAGCGATGATTGGCAATTAACCTTCAACAAAATTCTCTCTGTAGCTTCCGATCGCTGATTAAGCTCAGGTAGATTACGAATAGTGTAAACATCATCCTTATGGATTTTTAAATTGTGAATGGTTCAGTTGTACAATTTCATTGACCTAACTGTATTGATTCATGAATAACACAGAAAATTATCTTGGTTTATTGATATTTTTCTAGAGGATAAAATAACTTTGACCCAAGAAATATCCACGTAACTGCTTGATTGTAGGAGGAGGTTTTGAAAAAGTGTTAATCTAGACAAGTAGTTTTATTGAACATGTTTCAGAACTAGTCGCTGGGGAATATAATATTATTGATTTTTAGTGAGTATTAAATCCAAAACATGATATGAATTATTTTACTAATTGTATAACCTATCAATTGGAAAATTATAGACCTGGAAGATAATAAACCTCTTTGATAACATCCACGAGAACTAGGAATTATACTTCTGGTGTCTTATTTTTAAAATTCGAAAGTTGACCTCCCCAGAATATATTACACCTACTATAGGTTGGCCAACGATCTCATTATTTTTATCAACATTTGATAATACAATGCGGACTTCAATTTTGCTTTTGAGTGTTACAAAGCAGCGGAAGCGTTGTTCTCTCTTTTTAACCCTTAGCTTGGCAAGAATAGATCGACTAGGAATTTTTTTTTTTTTTGTGTTTCCCCTTCGTTAGAATTCAAATAAAGACAAAATGACGAAGAGAAAAAATTAGCACTATTTTAATTAAGTTAATTGAGGAGGTGTCGTAAACAACACCGTGCCAAGCTAAGGGGGGTCAAGAAAGAAATAAAATGACTGAAACCAAAAATTTTTTCATTGAATTTTATATAATTAAACTCATTCTAAACATCAATTAACTATATAATTAGTTGAGTCTGGTTTCTATTATCATAATTGCTTTTTTTAAACCTTACATAAAAAAGCTGTACAATATTACACAATGGTTTATTTTTATCTGTATAGATCACTCGTCTGCAAAGCCACCAACCATCCAACATGAAGAAAAACATTGATCGCATTTCGGTCAGTTTTGATTTAAACGGAGGTTATGCCTCTTTTGCGATTCACACTCGTGTTTCTGATTTATCGTAGGTAAAACACTTAAGTTCTCGTAGGAAGCGAACGGTTTGTCCTACAGGGCTCCGCGTGGTATCAAAAAATTCTAAAATTCTATACTATTTCAAATTGATGGAAAAACAATACCTTTACATCAGAATTTTTTGAGTTAATGCGTTTTCAAAATTTCAAAATTCATTTTTCGACTCATAGAAGTGACCAAAATCTTCGGGGCACAACTAAACCCCAAATGGAGCCTACATACCAAATTTCATCAAAATCGGACAATGCTAAGTGGGGAAAGTGCCGCGTACGGGGTACGGCGGACGGACGGCCAAATTTTTATTCGATTTTTGGTTTAATATTTTCAATAATGAACCTATGGAATCGACCAAGAAAAAATTTTAACACCCCCTCAAAATTTGATGGTTCACGTTTCAAGGTACGTAGAATCCAAAAATCGAATAAAAATTTGGCCGTCCGTCCGCCGTACGCCGTACGCGGCACTTTTGCCACTCAGCATTGACCGATTTGGATGAAATTTGGTATGTAGGCTCCATTTGGAGTCTAGTTGTGCCCCGAAGATTTTGGTTGATGTAGGTCACTTTTAAGGGTTCCAAAATCAATTTTGAAAATTTGAAAACGCCCTAACTCAAAAAAATTTTGATATAAAGGTATCGTTTTTCCTTCAATTTATGATTCTATAGAATTTTTAGAATTTTTTGAGACCACCCGGAGCTCTGTAGAACAAACCGTTCGTTCACTACGAGAATTTAAAGTTTGGGCGTACGATAAATCAGAAACACGAACGTGACTCGCAAAAGAGGCCCAATCTCCGTTCAAATTAAAGCTGACCGAAATTCGATCGATGTTTTTCTTCATGTTGGATGGTTGGTGGCTTTGCAGACGAGTGATCTATATAGAAAAATAAAAAAGATGAACCATTGTGTAATAATTTGCAGCGTTTGGATTCTACGTACCTTGAAACGTAAACCATCAAATTTTGAGGGGGTGTTGAAAAAACACAGACTTCTCTGTTGGAAATCTGCAGATTGAGGAGGAGGAATCATTTTCACACCACTTCTCACACCTGTGAAGTCAAATAGCAGATGATGACAGCCCAGCATAAGAACAAAACTCCGAATCTTCGAGTCAAACGTAAAATCTGTGTTTCGGTACGGATGTGAGACCTGGTTTGTGTCGGCAAGCATAAGCTCCAAGCCCTCGTCAACATATCTCTCCACACGATAATCCGAGTCTGGTGGTCGGGGAATTGGATTTCAAATCAAGATCTGTACCGAAGGTGTCACCAAAAAACCATCTCTGAACCTATCCGTTGCAGGAAGTGGAGATGGGAAGGACACACCCTTCGGAAAGAATCTAATGCAACTCCAAGACTGGCCCTTGACTGGAACCCGCAAGGATCCCGACACCCTGGCCGACCACGGGGTACTTGGCGGAGGAGCCTAATGACTGGAACTTCAAATGCTGACCTCTCCATCTCACGGAGGCAGATTAAGTTCCCATGAACTGCTGGTGGAAGACTTCCAAATCGGCACTATGCACCTCTAGCTCGGTATTAAGCTATTTGCTCTGCACTCTAGCGATAGCAATATTAACCAACTACGGATGTATCTTTCGAACGGCAATCCTCCTTTTTTAACCATCCGGTAATTTTTTTCATGTCATGTATCAAAACGTTTGAGGTAAATCAATTTGGCTGGCACAAAAATTAAAAATCAAGTGGCAAATATCAAAAATTTAATATTTACAGGTGTCATAAAGTAGTCACTAGTTAGGACACAAGGAATATACGCTATAAAACCAAAACCTTATAAGAGTTCAAAATTTAGCGGTTTTACAAGGCTTTTGGGACAATTTATTACTTGAAGCTTTATTTTACTCAAAAAATAATTATGTTCTTAAAAATCAATAAATTATTTGTATAAGATATGGGACTTACGCTTTCATTTTCCAAATATTTCCAAAGCTGTTCGGCCGCAGGTTCCCGCGAAGATTCTGAAACATAATGTTATGCCTCATTAGACGAAAATAACAATGTGGAACGAGCTAAGACCAATATTCACTGAATTTCAAGGATATTTGGAATTCGAATCCTAAAAGTCGCCTGATTATGGTTTATTATTTTCAATACTAAACGTTTGGAGTCGACCAAGAACAAAAAAGTTCGACCCTTCCACAAAATGTGTTGATTTACGTTTCTAGGCACGTAGAATTCCGTCTGTGTACATTACGGTGTACACGGTACATTCACTTTCCTTAGTTACCATGGACCGATTTTCATGAAATTAGGTAGGTATATGGCTACCATTTGGGGTCAAGTTGTGCCCCGGAGCTTTTGGTTGACGTCCGTCAATTCTAAGGGTTGCGAAATAAGGGTTGACATTTTCAAAACGCCGTAGTTCTAAAAAGTTCAACATAAACTTTTTCTCATCAATTTAAAATAGTATTTAATTTTAGAATCGAATGAGACCACCCAGAGCTCTGTAGGTCAAACTGTACGCTCCTCTCGGAGAACTTGAGGGTTTGACTTAAGATAAATCATAAACACGAGTGTGAATCGCAAAGAGGTCTAATCTCCGTTCAATATTTAGATGACCAAAATGCGATGCTTTTCCGTTTCTTCAGCTGAACTCAGTTTTACTCCCAACTAGTAATTGAAGTTCATAATGATGGCACCCACAACTCCCTATTTTTGCGAATCGAGTGTGAAGCGTTCATTTCTTCAAAATAAATTTGATTGTGAAGCGAAAATATGGTTGGTAGGTGCTTTTGATGGCGAAGCTGTGTTCTTTGCAGGCGAGTGATCTATACAGAAAAATGATAAACCTTTGTGTAGTGATTTGCAGCGTTTTCAACCTCATTTTATAACAATTCATAAATGTTCATGTGTGAATTCTCAACAACAGTTTATAGTTTTCACAAAAATAGAGCCTGAATGTAGGTATTGATTTCTTCATCATACTAAGATACAGCAAAAATTCGGTCAAAGTTGAGATTAATTGAATTAAAAATTAGCAACGAAAGAAATTCTTCTCCAAGTAATCCAAATTTGTAGATTATCTTCCTCTCCTTCTTTGAAAATGAAGATATCGCATTACTCGGAGAGGGCAAGAATTTGTCTTCCCTTATTAGACATTGATTTATCAGAATCCAAACTATTAGCATGCTATTCAAAACTTATCCTGTCCTACTCTTTCCTCTGTACTCTTTACAAATATTACAGAAAAAAGAGCATATCAACTTGAAGGAAATTAATGTACTGAAACCTACAGACAATCAAAATCTAGTCACTGTTGTCTTCCATGGGATTTAACTTGAGCTTTCTGTGGATGAACTGTTGCTTCTTCAAATTTAGTCCAACCCCATATAACTAACACGGAGTAGGTGATTTTAACACAGCCATTTTCAAGTGAACGCATCTTTAAGCATCACAATTAAAACAATACACGTATTAAATTTTCCACGTCAGAAGGAGGCATTATTTGCCCGTTTTTCGGCAGTATTGGAGGGATTTTATAAAAATTGGGCATTCTGAGTAACTGTATTTTCATGTATACATGTGCCCCTGTCATTGTGCCAACGACAATAAGGTTGTCTGTCAGCACCTGACATGATTTATAATTGTACATAAATCAGTCATTCTGTACTAAACACGCATTTCCATTCTTCATAATATTATTGATGATTGTATTTCTAGTTGAAAGTATTGCATTTGTTTTCAACATAATTACTACCTATGCATCAATATGATAATTTGGTTTTTCTTAAAATTAGGTTTTCAACACAAACCTATTATGGGAAACAATTTGGAGGGGTTCACTTTGACTATGAAACCAAAATTGTACAAGCATATAAAAAAGGTACTTAGTTTGTAAGAAATTATTGTTCCAAAACAATAAATTTTTTTTAATCCGCAAAATGACCAGCTTGGAGCAGGCGTTTTTGTTAAGGTTTACCTAATAGAAATGAGCGGGTAACGTGAGAGCACGTACATACCGATTCGAACTAGACAGGCAAGCAGGAGAAGCAGACAGCGGTACATGATGTGACGGGAGTCGTGAGGCGATTGAAGCCAAGCGAGGGAGCTCTGGTGGCAAAAGGCGTTCGCGAACAAGAGCGAGCGGGGAGGGTGCAATGGGACCGGTTAACTTCCTGCTGCTAGGTCAGGACCAAGGTCAGTTCTTCATCCCTCAGGATCAGCTTAGACAGGTACGCAAGATTCCGTTTAAGGATCTCACTCGAGATGATTTGGGTTTATTACAGTATGTAGGTAATTAACGGGATCACCCGAGCATTGCACAGGGTGAACACAGTAAGAGTGGTCAGTAGGTTGGCATTGAATGCTTTATCTGAAGAATTGCTTGGAGGTCGGGAGGAATCAATGAAGCTGTTCAGCATGTCGTTTTTTTCAGTGAGGCAACCCATGTAATTAAGCACTCAAATGTCTGAATCCTCAAGAGCTTAGAGAACTTTATGGAGTCCCGTTCACGTTTAGGTCTCTCTGTCCTCGGAGGTTGTCGATTTAAACAATTGAAACAAGTCAAAATTCGCATAGGTACGTTAACTAAGGTGCATGCAAATCATGCATCCCATAAATTTGTGTACTCTCCTGCCCACACATCGTCGATTTCATTATGCAGATTGAATCGTGTTCTCCTATGCTTAGGTCAAATCCTTCAATCACGGTACCATTTATCAAACTATGTGGGCGTTTGTCACGCATCGTCAATATTATCACAGTCAATATTATCACATCGTCAATATTAATCATCGTCAATATTATCACAGTTTTTAGAGATTAGCACATATTAGAGTAGACATCTCGAGTTGGGCAAAGTCGTGAATATCAACTGATGTCTCTTGACCACATAAGGAAACTTCGGAAAAAAGCTGAAGGAATGTATAAATTCATGGCAGAGAATAAGTACAGAGATCCGAGTCGTATTCTGAAGGACCGTGAGCAAACCAATTATCCAAGTTCAGACAAACCAGTCTTCTGACTCGCCATTCGGATTCAGAAATTGACACTGTGTCACGCAACCAATGGTCAACAACACTGTGAACATTAGCAGCTCGAAAAAGGAGAACATCATCACGGCTGTCTGCAAATACAAAGGGAGAGGAAGCCACATCAATAAGAAAACGCTGCAAATTATTACACAATGGTTCATCATTTTTTATTTATGGTTTATTTTTCTATATAGATCCCTCGTCTGCAAAGCCACCAACCATACAACTTGACGAAAAACATCGATCGCATTTCGGTCAGCTAAAATTTGAACGGAGATTAGGCCTCTTTTGCGATTCACACTCGTGTTTCTGATTTATCGTACGTAAAACCCTTAAATTGTCGTAGGGAGCGAACGGTTTGTCCTACAGAGCTCCGCGTGGTCTCAAAAAATTCTAAAAATTCTATAGAATCTTAAATTGAAGGAAAAAAATACCTTTACATCGAAATTTTTTGAGTTAGGGCGTTTTCAAAATTTCAAAATTCATTTTAGAACCCTTGGAACTGACCTACATCAACCAAAATCTTCGGGCACAACTAGACCCCAAATGGAGCCTACATACCAAATTTCATCAAAATCGGTCAATGATAAGTGGCAAAAGTGCCGCGTACGGCGTACGGCGGACGGACGGCCAAATTTTTATTCGATTTTTGGATTCTACGTACCTTGAAACGTAAACCATCAAATTTTGAGGGGGTGTTAAAAATTTTATTTTCTTGGTCGATTCCAAAGGTTCATTACTCAAAAAAACAAACCAAAATAGTGAATTAATGCTCGTAAAATGACTAACTTAACTGACTATGGGCACCACGAGTTGCATGAAAGAACTAGAACTTATCGATTTTCAACTATAATAAGTTATGAAAAAACTACAATAATCGATTATCTTATTATAATTGTTTTTAAGTCTGCCAAGTGGCTGTGACACATAGCCTTCTCGTATCCATAACCCGATTGTATTGTTGGGAAACTGTCGCCATGTTAGCGAGAGGCGTCGGTCTGTGTTTATTCTTAAAAATCTCTTTGTCGAATTCTGTTCCAAAAAGTGCGTGCGTGTGAATCTTTCTGTCAATACAATCTTAAATAGTCGTGAAGTTTTGTTGTTCTTGTCTAGCTTTTCTCATATTGGTGTCAGAAGTGAGATTGTCGAACATGGGAGACAAAGAGAACTGAATTACGAGTAGAAGTCAACGGTTGAAAATCTGTCGAGTAGTAGTATTTCCAAGACCTGCCATCTCAGGCTACATTGACCAACCAAAGATAATTGCTACCAGCCTGATGAAAATAAAATACATCAGCTCGCAGCAGAAGTGAAGAGATTACAGGAAATATGATGAATCTAGAAATGGCGTCAATGTACGGCTGGGAGCGTGCAACCGTGACAGAACAACAATGGAAAATCTGGAGACAATCAGGACCAGGTGAGACAACGACAGGTGAAGTTAGGTAAAAATTTGATGAAGCCAGGTAGCTATGATGGCAAAGCTATTTGGGGAGACTACCCAGCTATGTTTGAAAGGGTTAGTAGAGGTAATAGCTGGAAAGGAAAAGAGAAGACACCTCAACAGCAGCAGTGTTAGAAAATCGGTCCGAACCAGGTCCAAGGGCTTAAAGAGGACCTGGTCACCTTAGCTGCGGATGTGGAGATACTAGTAGGTCTAGTAGGCTCTACTAGGCTTTACCAAGGGGTACACCTGCTGCCATCGGATGCTCTGGAAGCTCGTACAGGCATACCCAATGACTCTATGCATAGGGGAGCAGTAGGGTATGCACTGCAAACAAAACCCAACCTTCAATAGAGGAGTCAACCCAGTCGCAGTGCACAGCATAGAAAACGGAGAAGTGGAGTTAAGGACTGTGATGGGAGAAAGGACAAGGAGAGGAGATGGTGTACTGGCGATGCAATGGGGAAGGGCATGTGATGCGGTATTGCCTCACTGTGATGTACTGGACGTGACATGCACCCGGTCATAATATGCATGACATAATATGTCCTATGATTGACCTAGAAGCCAACAAGCGAGAAATAGACTGCAATCATTGTTAATTTTCCTTGAGTGTCTCAGACTCGACAAGAGCTTCCATTTTTTGATGCTTACGGCAGACTCTCACAGGTTTGCCCTTCATCAATGCTGACCTTAGTGCTGCAGCATCATGAGGGACAGTGGTCTGAGTTTGCAGAATAAAATATGGTTAATATTCGATGTGTTGAATCAGAACGCAGAGCCCTATAGAATGGAGTGTTCAGAGGAGTGCTCAATGTGATGGATGCAAGATCAATTCAGCCACAATAGAGATGACGACAGAAGAACCGGAGGAAGATCACACCCAAGTTCAAAGAGTGGGAGGGGATGATGGCTAGGAGGTAATTATGGAAGAATTTGAGGTAAAGTTGTAAGGAACAATAGAGGAGAAGGGTTGTCAAAGTAGGAGGAAGTGATAGTCAGCATGTGGAAGATCTGATCAAAATGTCAACCCAATGACTGACGGAAGAACAGTAAGTCGTGATACCAAGTATGATGGAAGATTGAAGGAGTTTAGCATGAATTGTCGTGGAGCCAAATATTCGGACAGGACAAAGGACAAAGGATCCCCCTGCATCAGTCGGCAGAAGTGGATCCAATTACTGAAGACATGCAGGAGGTAGGCGTAATTTAGATCCTGTGAATTTAGGTCCTGCAGCCTGTGGGCTAGTCCTATCGTCCAGGTGAAGAAAAGTGAGGGATCAGCCAGATTCTACATCGATTACAGAATGCTGAATAAGGTTAATAGAAAATATGCGCACCCTCTGCCACATATCAATGACCTGCTGCTAGCAATTTGAGGAAGCTCTTGGTTTTCATCTCTGGACCTGAATAGTGGCTATTGGTAGGTGTCTATGAAAGAAGTAGATCCACCCAAGCTCGTCGAACTCCCCTGACAAATCAGCAACTGAAGAAAAAGGTCCACATTCATCCAATTGTTGTCTTCCAAACTAGGGAAAGATTTTGCCAAGTTGGATCTTGCATGCTGGGTACTGAGAGTAAGATCAAATTCGTCGCCAGATGAAGGTTGTACGCAAGGTTATGACTTGCTGGAACGGATTGGCAAATTGATAACAACAACCAGCTAGCAATTTCTTCTTTTCTTTCAGAGCCATCATAGGGGAAACTGAAATATATATGTCAGTTTCAGAGATTCCATCATCATCACATTAAGAAACTCAGCAGCTATCTACGACATGAATCTGAAGATATATCAATTAATTTAATTATTCCAAAATTCCAGCAGACATAATTTGAGGATACTATTCCATTCCTAACTGCGCGTGACTCTATACAGATAAACACCAATTCACAAAAATAAGGGAAATTTTTAACTATGAGGGTAGCGTTACTTCCTTGCTTAAATAATTCAATTTACGTGGGTTTATGAACCTGGATAAATTAATCATAATTATATCATAATAATACCTGTTAATCCATTCGATGCGCGGAAAAGGGAACGCGCCCCGGTTGGAACAATTTGAAGAGGGTGCTTTTATTGTTAGGCATGGGATCATATGATGTCATCCGTACTGAATGGGATATTTAGGGGAGAGTGGGGAACAGTGGGACAAGCGGTATTTTAAAAAATCAGAAGAGCACCAGCGCCTCCTTGCATGTTTTCTACGAACTACTCAAAGTTTCTCGTGATTTTCACCAGTTCCCGCGCTGTTTAGGGGTTTTGGAGCCATCTCCCTCAACCTCTTTTGAACCCGACTAAAGTAGGAAAGAACTGCTTATATCACATATTGTTAAGTAATTGAGCTTTAAGTAATTGATTAATGCTTGAAAAAGTGAATAGTTCCCAGAAGTATCCTGAAATTTTTAATTTGTGATATGCAACCTTGGGTCTTTTTTGCCGACTCAAACTAAGTCTCTCATTGTTCCCACTCCCCCTAATTATAATAAACGCATTTATTGGAAGGTGCAGCTAGGTTGCATCCACCTGGAAGATCAATACTATCTCAAATTGGTGAAAAAAACTATAGGTAACTTCATTTTGAGAGTTGTCGAGCTAGGGCACATTTGAAAATGTCAACCCTTGATTTTCACCCCTTAGAAGTGACAGACACCAACCAAAAGCTTCGCGGGAGACCCTAAATGGAGCCCATACTTATACCAAATTTCATCAAAATCAGTCGATGGGAACTAAAGAAAGTGCCGCGTGACAGACGTGAAATGTTTTATTCGATTTTCGGATGAGGATTTTACGTACCTACCTTGAAACGAAAACCAGGAAATTTGGTGGAGGGGGGAGGGGGGTGAAAATTAGTTTTTCTTGGTCGATTCTGAAGGTTCATTATTGAAAATAATAAACCAAAATGGATCTTTTATACAATTACTCATTCATGCCCAGTGCTCTCGTTTCGGAGCATAGGTGGAAATCCAACTATATATATGTGAAGCGTATACGTTCAGTTGAATTCTCCCCAGCGTCTTTTGTTAACATCTAACAAACACGGAAACCATGGAAAAGACGGAATAATATAACATAAAGCGGCTATAGAACGTACTCACATTTCTTAAAATGTCAGACTCAAAATTGTAGTCATCTGGAATCATACTAAACCTCTGGGGGATCAATCCTAATACGCAAGCATGAAAATTTTTTCATATCTACTTTCACTCCTGTTGTCAAACATATTGTTTAGTAATGCATGCATTCCAGGGGACGTCCCATTGGATAAGCATTAGATCAGTTTAACCAGTTGATAAGTGATAAAACTGTTTCACTCGATGTAATTTAATTATTACTTAGGGAAGAAATAGTGACCCCCCCCCCCCCCTTCACCATTATCTACCATAGCATTTCTAGCGGCATGGGAGCCTCGAATCGGAAGAGAATTTTAAAATCCATGATCTACGATACCCAAGATGCGAATTTGAGTTCACCCCCCCCCCCCCCTCCAACCACCAATGGTGCCGGTCTGGCAATATACGTCGTAACATTGAACTTTCATCTATTAGTTTTAGTAGGCGGTCCGTCGAGGTTCACATCCGTATTCAAGGTGAAAAAAAAACACGAAATATGCGGTTTATGGTGTCCTGGCACCACGATGGCACCACTATTAGTTCCATGGTGGTAAAAAGAATGATTCTTGAAAATCCGGAGGTATAATGAAAATTTTTCCTCAATTTCAAAGGTTGGGTAAAATTAGTGAGCAGTAACGAAACCAAAATATTGAAAAATCGGATATTTTGTGAATATTATCCCCCCACTCACCCCCTCTCCTTGCGAATTTCGGTACTCCGGTGAAATCATGTACAACTCGGAAGTTATTTGAGTCAAATAAAAAAAGAAACTCACAAATCGGTTGGAAATTGAGGCCTGGGCAGGGTTTACAAGATTATGCCCGCAAACGCACGTTTTTTAAGCATTAACCCCCCCTTTCCCCCCCTTAAAAAGCAAAATTCAAAATTCCGACGCCGTAGTGCACAACTAGATAGTTTTCCGCGTCAAAGAAAAAAAGAACCACGAAAATCGGTTGAGAACTAAGGCCTGGGCAGACGACACAAGATTTTGTCACACACACATACACACACACAGACATACACCTATGGTTTTTTTCGCGGATTTCGATTCAGAATGTTCTAAAACGGATTACTGTGTGGTTATTTTTTTTTCTGTTGAGTGTTGTCCTCCTTCACCCCAGATCGATCGCATAAGGACGCCCAAGTCTTACTGTGGGACGTCCTAAAAAGTAGAAAAAACTGAGACAAGGTCCAATGTTCCCAAATAGGAAGAACCTTTGGTTAGAGTCGGGGGGGGGTGTTCAAATAGGGGGTCATAAGCCTACAATGAGAAATGATAAAAAACCGCGCGACGAGAAGAGAAAAAAACACAATAATATTATGGTACCATATTATGGTACCTAATGGATGTACTAAAAAACGGAACCAAACCAAGATGAAAAAAGAACATTTTTAAATTCCTACTTCCACGATCAAAATGGTGAGGAAATTGACGAGCTCCATGAATGTTCTACACATCAGCCAGCAGTTGTACGTTCCATTCCATAGTTGAATGTTTCCATTTACTCGTCCATCCTTTGGAATGATTCCGTTTCCTCGATCATCCATCTTCCATGACATGGATGTTATAGACGTTCTGATAACGAAACGGAAGTTGTGTTAACTTTCAACTAGATGGAGAAAGTAGTGAACTGAGATTAAACCGATTTTTCTTCAACCAGTTTTTTTTTAATTCGAGAAAAGTTTTATCCTTACTTTGAAGAAACTATTTTTCATCTGCCCATCTCCAGTACTACAGCGCCTTCCATCAGTTCTGCGGCGATTTATGTAACTACAGCCGGTCTTTCTTCTCCATCCCGTTGGCACCACTGTTGATACGATTTGACACCTTGTATTTATTTTGTTGTGGGACGAAGTTTTACGGTTTGTGACAACAATTTCTCTGGCGTACGTGAATTTTCTCAGGTGCCTTTCTCACGGATAATAAAGTAAGTCACCACCGACTGGAATGTAATAGATTCATTCATTCAGACTCGAAATCATGAGTTGGTTGTCTCCGTGATGTCAGCCGAACGATCTTTGTGTTTATCACTATCAGTCACTCCAACCGGTATATAATTATTATAATTTATTGACCTTATCCTTTCTTGGACGATCATTATAGAGGAAGGAGCTATTTGTGTTGGGTTGTTTTTCATGATATACCCCGTCCAAACTTGGGAAATCAAGTGGGTATATTGTTGGAAATCCGTTCTTAGCAGCTGGTGGCTTTCTATAAATGGTACCTACTACTACCTTTCTATTAGTTAGCTCATCAGGTGTAAATGAGGAAGACCTACATGTTCCCCTCCCATTAACAACTTGCCCGTCGGGGATTTCTCTTGTAGCTTTTACTCTGGCATTCCTGTTGTTACATCAATCATTCACTCGACCAAGTGTATTGCAAGCTCTCGTTAATTTCATTAATTAGGTTTTAATAACAATTACTATTGGTTTGTTGGTCCAACCAAGGACCTAAGTTTATTTAAATATCAGATTTCGCTTTGATGCTGATTATTCCTCATGTAAGTTTGTAATTATAGTATAACCAGTTACCTTATCATAAAATTACTAGTTTTTTCATTGAAACCAGAGCCGGGATTACACTTGCGGTGTTGGGTCCAACACAGATTATTCGCCGGAACATTTCTGCTAGGGGTTTCCCGAATCTTGACGCGCACTCCGCACACACTGGCGGTGTTGGCTCTCAACCCCGAGCATCGACGAATATTCGGGCAAGCGACGGTGAACAGACCTTTTTCTATGATTTTTCAAAGTTTCGAATGTTTATGATGGCACAGTGGGCGTCTCGCCTCGCGTGACGTCATAAACATTCGAAACTTTGAAAAATCGTAGAAAATGATCTGCTCATCCACAAAGAGAACGGCTGGTGCCAAAATTCTCAGGGCATGGTCTACTTTCGATTAAATTTTTGTTTAAATTCGGGCACCCCCCTCTTCAACGTAATGGCTAAATAGCTTCATTTTCCTTGAAAATTCGCTAAAAAGATGAAGCAGATAGAGAGGCTGTTGGTTCATTACTTTGATAAAATTAATTAATATTATGGGAAAAATGCTCGGGTGTAGTTCGTTATCCGCCCCCATTTTGTTCTCTCGTTTGCAAGCACACCCGACCTCCTTTTTCAATTTTTGAGGAGTGTTCCGTAAACTAGATTTCATGTACTGTATGAATAATATACCGCACTTATGTTTTCAAATACTCCAAGCAATGAAACTAGACATTGAAAAAAGTGGGGGGCGTATACCGAACTATTTCCTTAGAGAAAAAGTTCAATAACCGCCCCCACGACCGAATTGCAATGATTCGGCCTGGGACGTTTTCTTGGGAGAGATAACTGGTGAGGCAGAGAATAACTTTGATCGAAAGTTAAGTAAAGATAAGTTAAGAAAGACGTGGCGTGCGGTTAAACGAAATATCAATGGTGGAGGAAACATCACCAGTCTTCATTCACACTTGTGCGAACTTTTGTGGAGGAGATGTGTGGGGCATAGATCCATTTGAGCATTTTTTGGACTGCATCAAGAATTTGTATGACCCAACCATAGAATAATACAACACCACAATATGTGTCAGAAGTAATAATCATATTAATAAATGAATTATTTGAACCAAAAATGTTGTGTTTTCCATTATTAACTATGTGGGGGCGCATACCGAACTTTTCACTAGAGAAATAGTTCGGTATTCGCCCCCACTTTTTTCAACACCTAATTTCCCAATCTTAACCAATCAAAAATTATAATTCGTCACGATTGTGCTAAAGACGGTTTCCACCGTAAGCAAAGTACATTAGCGGTTTTTGTCGACTTCAAAACCGCGTTTGATCGGGTTTTTCGGAGATTGTTGGTCCAGAAACTGCGGGGAATGGGACTGGATGGATGTTTGTTCTCATCTCTAAGGTCTTTCCTTGCCCAAAGATTCATTAGAGTTAGATACCAGGATGCGCGATCGTCTTTCTGCGCCACACGACAAGGGGTACCACAAGGCTCAGTACTGAGTCCGATTCTATTCAGTGTCATGATAAATGACATTATTGCTGCGATAACGAGGGAAAATGGTGTGAATGCACTGTTATACGCTGATGATCTGGTGTTCTGGGCAACATCAAGTAGTGTCCCTGCTCTTGAGTCAGCTATAAACAGCTCCCTGAACGAACTTGCCAATTGGGCCGCAATGAATGAGATGGAAGTGAACATTCTCAAAACTGAGTTCCAGTTGTTCACTCTTTCAACTAAGAGACACTCAGTATCCCTCGAACTAAATGGAAGACCGCTCAAGCAGACAACCTGTGCTACTTACCTCGGGATGAGGCTTGACTCAAGACTGACATGGTCGACACAAATAGAGAGTATGTCTGAAAGGGGAACTAAAAGGTGTGGACTTTTAAAGAGACTTGCAGGGTCGACATGGGGTGCTTCACAGGATGTTCTCACTTTGGCGTACAAGAGCTACGTGAGACCTGCAATGGAGTATGGAAGTGAACTGCTGGTGACCTCTTCGGATTCAGCAGTTCACAAACTGGATGTAACTCAGAACAACGCACTCCGTGTCATAACTGGAGCTGCAAGGTCTACACCTATCGTTGCCATGGAGCTCCAAACCAGTATTCAGCCTCAGAGGGTCCGGAGAGATGCTGCGGCGCTTGCCCTGTCGGAGTGCTTGCGAAGAAACGGAGTCACCTACTGGACAAATTACAACCCAGCCACTGCCCGGCTTAGATCACAGGGCACTTTTCTCTCCAGAATATTAGATCTTAAAGAGCACTATGGCCTTGCAGACCCTCTTGAGAACCCTGAACCTTTCCCAACTCTGACAGATATGACCCCTCGGGCAGCAACAATCAGTTTCACCACAATGGCCAAGCCAGTCTCCAAGAACATCACTCCACCCTGTGAGTTAAAAGCAGTGGCTCTGGAAACACTGGAGACTCGCTTTCCAGAGCCCAACTGGCTAAGAGTTTACACTGATGGTTCTGCTGTAGATGCTACGAGAAATGGGGGAGCAGGGGTTTATTCTGTTGTAGAGTCCATTGCGGCTCCAGTTGGAAAACTTGCTAGCAGTTTTGATGGGGAGACCCGTGCGGCTGTTCTGGCCCTCGATCTTATCGGGAGATCCAACTACCAGCAGGTAGTCATCTTGATTGACTCCCAGGCTGCGATGATGGCTCTCAGCTCCAATTCGACAACAGAGTCCCATGATGTCATCCAGGGACGAAGAAACATAGATGAGCTGAAGAAAAGGGGTATCACTGTTGCCTTTCAGTGGATTCCGTCTCACTGTGGAATCTGGGGCAATGAGCGTGCCGACGAGCTGGCAAAACAGGGATCCCAAATGGAAATGCCTATCGCACCTGTCGCGTTCCAGACTGCTAAACGATGCATCAGAGATTCAGCAGAAGAGAGGAATAAGGAGGCTCAGCGACGGATGGCTGAGGGCAGGAGATGGGCCAGTCTGCTGGAGGCTGAAAACCGCGTCCCTACACGTTTGCCCCGGGGTGAGTCTGTGGCAGGTTTTCGCCACTTAACAGGACACGACTACCTGAATGCCCACCTTCACAGGATACGGGTGAAGGATGATCCAGGCTGCTCTCTCTGCCAATCAACCGTAGCCATGACGACCGACCATTTACGTGACTGTCCTCAACTAGAGGATATAAGAAGGACATTTAAACCCGACGAGACCGACTGGTCGAAAATTTCAAAATTATATTGAGCTGCAAGAGGTCGCATGGCAGAAATGCCAATGACCTAATGGCGTAGGGGAAAAAAAAACGATTGTGCTCAAGAAGATGAAATCTAGTTTACGGAACACTCCTCAAAAAATGAAAAAGGTGGTCGGGTGTGCTTGCAAAAGAGAGAACAAAATGGGGGCGGATAACGAACTACACCCAAATGCTCAAAAATATATTCAGCTTGGGCTCTTGATAGTAAGAAATGAATAAACATTGTTGAGAAAAATATTTTCCTTGAGAATATTGGATATGTTGATATTTTGTGACACTAAAGTTCAATACTCGATACTTTGAAAAATCGATACTCTAGCCAATAGATGGGATATCGTTACTCAAATACTGTACGAAATATAGTCACTTTTTTTACGATATCAACCCTAGTCAGTAAATAATGAACGAGAGCTCAGCGCCTTCAGCTTGCCTCGGTGAACAAACCCGCCGAACACTTGGCCGCATGTGTATGCGCTACACGAGTATGTTGTGATCAGCGACCTCTTCGCATTTCTGTCCATTCGCTTCCTTAGATCAGTGGTAACGAGCTCCGACTCAGAAGTGTAAATATAGTTTAGTCGGACGATAGGAGATCGATCCCCGGTCGAGGGAAGTTAATTTTAGATGATTCAACAATGTGGCGCAGTCATACCGGACACGAATAGTCTCCTCAGCATTTATCAGAGAAACAATAATTCATTAAGATTGGGTCATCAAAACAACTCCCTCCGAAGACACGAGTCGAGCCACCGCCTATTCGGACAAACGTTGAGGTCAGCAGATCCCCCGCCCCGTCAATAAGGAACAATAACAAAAACTCCGAAGCCAGTCAAAAATAGCGCGTTCTCACTGGGTTGGAAAACGCCGGCCAAAGCTGCCTCTCACCTCCCTGACTAGGTAACGGAGTACCTAAGATTTCCTTATGGGGGGGAGATGTTGTGATCAGTGACCTCTTCGCATTTCTGTCCATTCGCTTCCTTAGCTCAGTGGTAACAAGCTCCGACTCAGAAGTGTAAATATAGTTTAGTCGGACGATAGGAGATCAATCCCCAGTCGAGGGAAGTTAATTTTTGATGATTCAACAAGTACACTAGTTGGCGAATATTTGGCCCCTTTGACTCGGGACAAAAAACCGCCTCCTGAGCGAGCATCCCCGAGCACCAATGTTCGCGAACATTCGGACAAATGTCCCGCGGTTACACTTGCGGGAAGAGGCTGACGAGTATTCAGTGTTGGGACCAACACTGCAAGTGTAACCGCGGCTTATTCTTAATTCCAACTCGTGCGTCGAAAGAGACCAACGCTAGCACCCCAACAATATAGCCTGGATTTCTGATGTTTCACATAGGTAACATATCATGAAACTTTTAACTATAGCTTCAGATATCCTAGGCATTAAGACAAGATTGCAAACTTATAATCTTCGCTGTAATCCCGAATCTGCTCAACATCTAAATTTGAGCAGTCGTAACGATTTTCAGCGCTATATTCCGTCAAGTCCTGCCAAAAAATGGAATAAAAACATTTCAGACCTATAATACGTAATTTTATTAAATGAAACAGATATTTCTCTTATAAATTTTATAAATCGATTTTTGGACAGAAATCGTCTTTTACGACCAAAATTGTAGTTTTCTGATAATAAAAACTTGACATAAGTACTTGTTTAGTTGAGAAAAATTGATCGAGTGTAAATTTAGAAACTGTTAGAAAATGTGTGATGCATCCTTTGACTTATCTATTTATTTATTTTTTTGAGGAAGCATTATTTACTTTCATACATTTGTAGGATTTTATCCGTATCTTCTGTATCACACTTTGAAGACAATTTTTGGTTCCGAGTTCTACTAAGGTAGCGGAAGCGGTTTTTTCATTTTTCGAAGTAGAAAAAAAATCAAAATCAAAATGTCCACTTCTTTTTACGTTTTGGACCTTCCTGAACAGTTTTGGTTTCGTGTCTCTCTGTCTGACATGAAATCCTTTAAACAGACAAAAAACTACTAAGATCCGGTTTCCGATGAAATTTTCAGGGATTGTGCGGGTTGGCATGTAGATGGTCCTCTATGAAAATCATCGCTCCTAGATTGATCGCCTGTTCGCATGCGCAAACGCAAAAACCTTGTAACAGCCATAACCTCTACACTTAACCCGAATTCGATTTAATTTTCAGGGATTGTTTGGGTTGGTGTTTAGACGGTTCCCTACGAACATAATCGCCCCCAGATCGATAGTGGTCTCTGCGCATGCGCATAAGTATTTATACTTATAAATACTTATTATATTTATAGGTATAGAGTTTATAAACTCTAAAAGGGGGTCTCAGTCGGTCGCCGTTCGTTCATCGTTTCTGGTTAGTATTTCCCTAAATTATAGGGGCAAAAACTTTAAAATTTGTACCTAAATTTGAAATGTTTAAGGATTTCATTAAAAAAAACTGAAAGATTGCCGATGGAATCATCAAAATTGAACAATAATTTCAATTATCAACAACAATAATTTCAACAATTATTGTTAAATTTTGATGATTCCAGCGGCAATCTTTCAGTTTTTTATGAAATCCTTAAAAATTTCAAATCTCTTCAAATTTCTGGTCTCTTTAAATGTCTTACCCCCTGACCGCCTTGGATCGGTTTTTCCACTAGAGACAATTAGTTCAAAGGGGCCAAAGAGAAAGTTTTTTGAAGTGACTATAGTTATAAGGAGAAGTTAATCCACCCACAATCTCACTGGGCGATTAGGAATTGGTGCTATAACATATAGATGTAGATGTCAACAGATATAACTCCCATCATTATTGTGGGTTGTGATGAAATTACTCGATAAATAACTCATTTACAAACTTGCCTGTTGAAAGACAAGTGAAAGTGTGGAGTAAGTTGAAGCCTTGACTTCTTGACGTGAGGAAGTTGTCCTTGATTCCATCATTCTGTTCTGTTGGTCTCTTGATAAACTGGAAATGTTAGAGGTCCAGGAATGCGTTACTAGCTCAGTTATTCTCCCTTTCATTCCCTCATCATAATAACAAAACTTAGTTCCTGCTATCTGACTGAAACCATCTCATGAGATCGTATTTTGGAATTCAAATGGCCTTCCCCAGGATATTTTTTCCGTCGACCTCTTATCTCCTTCAGTGAAACCGAACAATTTACCATGAAGAAGGTATTGTTAGGGGGAAGATTTATGTTCAGCAGATCCTCTCACTCGCCAGTCGCCAAATCGCCGTCGAGTCGCAAGCTGCAATCAATTCTCAGTGTTTCAATACTATACGGACTATACAAGTGCGGAATTACCAAATTTTCTTGTTTAAACTCACTCTAGTGATAGTGACGCAGGCGCCGAATTTGATTGTTGGCGCATTGACGCTAATTTTATTTGTAGTTTATTTATGGTGATTAGACCAGATTAGACTTGTTCAAATTGAGGTATTCTTTCTAGAGATTTCTATTTCAATGGATTTTTTTTTTTAATTCGGGACAAATTTGATAAGAGAAGGGGAGGATGATACTGTCAGTAGCAGCCATCCACTCTTAGCGCTGATATTTCAATATTTACTAGTATTATACGGTTTATCCAATTTTTTAATTACTTTATTTTATTATTTAAACCCTCCCTCGAAGATGTTCTCGAATTCTATTACTAACTCCTGAATTTCAAATCTTTTCAGGATGTTGAAAATGTCTGTTGGGAGCAGAATGCTATCAGTCAACTGTCGACGAATGTTGAGTCAGTTCGCTAAAACCTCCTCTATGTTTGAAGAGAATGCTAGACTGACTTGCTTGCATCCTCGTGCGTTAATCAAACAACGATCTCGGTAAGTGGTGTTTGAGTAGTGTTAATTTTGGCAGGAGGAATTATTGTGAATGGTGACTGTTCACTGAGATCCAACAATATGATATGAATGGGAATACTTTAGACTACTATTGTAACCTTTGGCGTTGAGTTGTTGTTGTCATTGATTTAATTATTCTACTCGTGTTCAAACTTATGTGTTTATGTGCATTTTCCCTCAAATTTCGTCCTATGGTTTTTTCCATCCTTAGTAAAGTTATCACATAGAAAACTTAACGTTGATTCTGAATGTAAAATGTAGCAATATATTCAAGATAGCGAGGTATCAATTTTTCAATATTGTCCATTATTAAATTGAGAGGACGCAGGGGCGTCGGGTAACCTCCGAAAGTGGTGGGGCATCAAACCAGAAAATACGTGAACTTTTATCCCACTTATATACTTTTGCGTCAATGTGAGGACCCTCTGGGGAACAATCACACCTCAACTCATTACAGTTAATGGAAAAAATAATTTTTTTTTGGTACTCGAAAAAATATATATATATATTTTTTTAATGTTTATTTTTTACTAAAACATTGAAAGCTCAAGTTTGTGTTGGTTTTTTTAACCGAAAATCACGCAGTTCCTTAATTATAAACACGAGATAACAGAAAAAAAGTGTCTTAAAAAATTCTACAGATTAGTCGAAAAGTCTCTTGAATGTTTTTCGAAGGATCATTTTCCCTTTATTGATGACAAACAACGCCCATGTGGCCGTTTTGCACCGCCTATGTGGCATATGAAAAGTTGTAGTACTGACGAGCACCCTGCTGCCTCTTTATATTTTTCCAAAAACTGAAATCTAGAACAGAAACCAAAAAATACGATAGTTAGGTAGGTACAAAAACTAGAGGTCAACTCCATCAAGACCGTATTGCTACTATAACACACCTAGAAAACTTGAAATGCAGGGAAAATGCACTGGAAACCCGAGAATGATAAGATTTTTTTTTTAGTTTGCGAAAACCGACTATGGAGTTGACTATTTCAATCAACAACTATTGATATCCCACATCTGCTAGATATTACTGATTATATTGTACCAATTGATCGACATAGCGATTGAGATTAATCAGCTATCTAGGAACCAGGTGCACCATGCATGTTATGGGTCATGTATGATAAATAATCATTTCGAAATCGTTTGTGAGGTCCTCCTGAATATATAAGAGGCCGCCCAGCTGATCTATACTTGAAATGCTCCATGGTTACAATCCCACTGTGCCTTCCTCTATAGCAAGATACTAACTTAGCAACTGGTGTCAGCTGTTTCACATGCTTGATGCTTTCACATGATTGATATTTAGGGTGGCTACCTCAACTTCAATTGGATGAAATTAAAATACGGTTGTTAGGATTGACGTTCTATTCATCACACTAAAATTGTTTTTACATTGCTTGTGTCATTCTGTCGTTTTCAGATATCTCACTACTGCTCCTTATGTACTCACTCAAGATGATCGCAGGGATTTCATGGCTGTGTTCCCTGATGTGGTGAGAGAAATTGTGGAGCATGACAAAACCACGCCTGAATTGGCTAACCTATATACGAAGGTAATGTGTGACCATGTTATCATTCAGATTTAGGTATGCTGCCAGTCAACCCTCTCGATTTTTATTTTTAAGTTGTTGTTATCGTTGTTAACAATGTGGATGACTTTTTGATCAAAAGCAGATAGACAAAGGAATGGTGTACTTGATGGTCAGTCTGATGAAAAAACGCTGATAATGAATAATGTTAAATTTCTTGAAGAAATTATTAGGCAAAGAAAATATTGTCAACAGCTTATCATAGTTTTTATGGTTCGAACCTGATAGTGAGGTTACCTGGGTGGAAATTCGTATGTTAGACAGGGTATCTAAATACAGTACTAACTTGGTTTATTTTATTTTTACAGGTTCTTCAGTACAATGTTGCTGGTGGAAAAAAATTGAGAGGTTTGACAGTGGTTTATAGCTATCGTCAGCTGGTAAATCCTGAGCAGCTAACACCAGAAAACATCAGATTATCACAAATTCTTGGATGGTGCGTTGAAATGGTAAGCTTGTGTTTGCTTATGAGTAGAGCGTCAAGCTTACATAGTTAGTGATCACATAATATTATTTCTCAATCCTTCTTATTTTCTTAATCCAGTCAGTTGAGTGTAAATTCAAATGATGGGAACAGGCTTTGTGCTCAACTTTTGGATGGAATTGATTTTGATGATATTTTTTGCATCTTCCACCAAACCATCTATTCCCTAAAAAGCAACCAAAGGGTGTTTATAATAGAAATAAAAATTTTAAATATATATTAATTATATTAGTTGAGATACATTGGTGAAACTTATAAACAATATTCAACGCGACAAGAATCAATTAGAGATAAACGTAATTCAGAAATTTGTTGGTTTGAAATTTTGGTCGCACTTCATCATAAAAGTAGAACTCTAGCAACAGTTTATATCGTTTCAGCTTTCACTTTTTGCTTCCGAGTCTACCAAGGTAGCGGAAGCTTTGTTTTCACTTTTCAAGGACGAAAAAGAAAAAGTTCTCCAAAATCAAAATTTCCACTCGCGTTTTGCGTTTTAGACCTTTCTGAACAATTTTGGTTCCGTGTTTGTCTGTCTGTGTGTCTGTCATGAATTCCTTGTAACGCGCATAACTATACGAAGTTATTGTCCGATTTCTATGAAATTGTCAGGGATTGTGCGGGTTGGTGTGTAGACGGTCCCCTATGAAAATCATCATCCCCGGACTGATAGAAGCGACTGCGCATGCGCAAACGTGAATTCCTTGTAACGGCCATAACTTCTACATTTTCCATCCGATTTCAATGAAATTTTCAGGGATGTTACAGACTAGTATTTAAATGGTCTCCTATGAAAATCAACACCTTCGGACTGATAGTAGCCACTGCGCATGCGCAAACGTGAATTTCCTTGTAACGGCCGTAACTTCCACATTTTCCACCCGATTTCGATGAAATTTTCAGGGATCATGTGGATTAGGTTGTAGATAATCCCCTATGACAATCATCATCCCCGGACTGATAGAAGCGACTGCGCATGCGCAAAAGTGAATTACTTGTAGCAGCCGTAACTTCAACTGTCCCCCAGGGGTCCTGGGTTCGAATCCCAGCCGAGGCTAAGTATTTTTTTGATCCAATCACATACATCTACTCGCTTAATTTTTTATCCGAATTTGATGAAATTTTCTAGGATTGTCCAGATTAGCGTGTAGATGGTCCCCTATGAGGGTAGTGGAAGGTAATTAGAGATTGGTGTTTTGAGATTACTATGCATCGGATCATCTGTACAATCGGGTTATGGATACGAGGAAGCTATGTGCCACACCCACTTGGCAGACGTTTTCCAAATGTTCCAGTTTTTTCAGTCTATAGTTGTAGTAAAGTCAGGGCTATTGGTAAATGAAGTCGAAGAAGAATATTTTCATTTTATTCATAACCAAAGCAAGTGTAACCTTCCAATTAGTGTTGTGCGAAACGGTTACTTTTTGGTAATAGTTGACAATGGCTGCTAACAGGTAACAGTAATAGGGTGACAAAAGAAGCCCTTTCTGCTACTGCAACTCAGCTCGGTGTAAAGTGACTCATTACGATCACTGATTTCTGTAACTAACGATAGTGCTAGCTTATATGCATCTTGCGTTTTAGTCTCATATTTAGATCGAGATTAGTTCTATAAGTTGAGGGTTGGGACCAGTTGAAATCAGTTTTCATCACTACTGGGAAAAAATATGTACCTCCCCATAGTATTTATATATTATGTTTTACCTATTAAAACTCTACCATGAAATACCCCCCCCCCCCCCCCAATCAGATAAATATATTTAGAGCTCAGAAAGAATTGATTTACCGATCATGCTCCCATGTCATCAACTCATTGTAGTCCTCTGTGGGTAGAATGGAACAAATAAGAAGATAATTGGAATTTATCAAAGTAAGTAGTTCATAATATAATATAATTATAGGTAACATAATATACATATATCCGACTCTGTGTGAATCTGAAAATCCCGTTTTTTGAAACACTAATTTTCTTGGAGGCTTTTCTGAAAGCTTTAATTACAGATAAATATCAATTGGGAATAACTGCGCAGAAAATATTTTTTTAAATATCATGCAATACCCCATTGCTTCATGAAACCATCTGCAAATTATTTATGATTTCAGAGAATGTAGAATCAATTGACAGGTAGAAAGGCTCGTTCGAAACTCTAATTCTTTCCCAGGGCTCAAGCCAATAGCCATTCAGTCTTGATGCGTTCTAATTTTATATTGCGTATTCATAGTTATTTAACTTGAATATTCCAAATGGTGGAACTTCAGTGTCTATTTACCTCCTTTTTGTTTGAGGACATGAACAATTTGGTGAAAATATTCTCGAAACTCGATATTAATGACCAGCTTCTTCGACGTATCTTGTTTAAAAATTACTCAATCTCTTGTTTTTTTTTAGATGCAAGCCTTTTTCGTGGTCCTCGATGATATTGTTGATGAGTCGACTCAAAGAAGAGGTCGACCTTGTTGGCATCAATTACCTGAAGTTGGTTTGAAAGCAGTTTGCCACGCGCTTCTAATAGAAGGTGCTCAGTACAAACTATTGAAGAAGTATTTATCCGGTACAGAAGCATATTTGCCAATTTTGGAACTCTTTCACTCTGTAAGTTTTTGCAAAATTGCCGTAAAAATTTAATTTGAACAACAATGAGCGTGGGTGCTTGTGTTACTATTGTATCTGACCTCTTTCCAGCCAAACGCCTACTAAGATCGTGATATATCATAATAGAGAGTTTTTTCCAGCAGTTCGTGCAATGTAGCAGATTACGTCGTACTGTACGGAGCTAAATTTAGACTGCACTTGAGCTTTGTGTAGAAAAATTTAGTTGGCCAAATTGGGAATCTCCGTTTTCACCATTTTTACAATTTTGAATGCCAATTTTCAGTTGAGTGCACTGACCTCAGCGCTACGAGAGTCTGATAAAGGATTAGGTATGATAAATCAAAATTAACAAAAGTTCAAGTATTTTACTAGAACACTGAGTGTTATGTTTCAAAATTGCTCTCAAATTATCACTCAGAATTGTACTGTGCTTAAAAATTACATGCTATGGGCAATTATCGTGTATTATGGAAAAATAGTTAGTACTGGGTTTCTAATCATTCTCTTCTAAAAATATGAAAGAAACATCTAAAATTGAGGTAAAATTTGCTTATTGGCCAGAATGGAAATAAAATTCGATAATGAACCACCACAAGACGTTGCACCCTAAATATGCTGTGATTATATAGGGTTAGTTGGTTGGGTGACCAGCAGGTCCCATCCAATTACAGTAAAAAAAAGTAAAGTAAACAACCATTTCAGGTTGAATTTTCGTCCTACTGCCATTCCTGGCGTCAGCTGTCTTCCAAAGGGTAAATCAGGATTGGTTGATGGTTTCGCTCATTGATACTTATTGCCTCACCCGCTTAACTAGAGCGAGGTTCACCAACAGCTCAACCCAAAAAATTAACAAGACCTACGATATTTCCCTCAAGCGGTCACCAATCCAGCTAATCTCCCAGGCGGATTGGTCTTAACTTAGATGATCCCACAGGAACTGGTTCTCTCGATGCCTCTTTGAATTTCAAATTTTCAAACTTTTGAATGTAATGAAACGTATTATGGTGCCACCATTCGAAAACATTAGTTTGCCATGACAAGTCGTCCTCTATTTTCGTATGACCAAATGCAATAAGCTATTATAAATTTTATACTTCCCTCATAATATTCTAAGAACTACCTGAAAATCGATCTGCAGAAAAGAAAGCTTTACATTCTCTTCTAGGAAGGACTTCCCATCAATGGGATCCATTCCAGTACGATATTTCTACGGGGGTTTTGGGGCTCAGAGGTGGATGTGCATCCTGACGGCTGATGGTGTGTTGAACAGTGTTTTAAATGATTGATTAATAACTCACTAGAACTTGTTTTCTCATCCTAGGGGTTTTCTCCTCAGTTTAATCCAATTATGTGTGATTGTAACCATAAAACATACTGTTTAGTAATGCATGCATTCCAGGGGACGTCTCATTGGATAAGCATTAGGTCAATTTATACCAGTTGGTAAGCGAAAAAACTGTTCACTCGATGAAATATATTAAGTATTTTAGGCAAGATATAGTGATCCCCCCTCACCCTTATCCGCCATATCATTTCTAGCGGCGTGGGAGCCTCGAATTTGAAGAGTATTTTAAAAACCATGATCTACGACACCCAACATGCAAATTCGAGTTCAACCCCCCCCCTCCCCAATACGTCGTAACGTTGAACTTTCGTCGATTAGTTTTGAGTTTTGGTAAACAGTCCGTCAAAGTTCATTTCCGTATTCAAAGTAAAACACGAAAAAAATTTAAAACCCCATGAAATATGCGGTTTATGGTGCCCTGGCACCATGGTGGCACCAATGTTAGTTCCATGGTGGGACAGAGAATAATTCATTAAATCCGGAGGTATAATGAGAATTTTTCCTCAATTTCAAAGCTTGGATACAATTAGTTAGCTGTAAAGGAGCCGAAATATTGAAAAATCGGATTTTTTGTGAATATTATCCTCCCTCTCACCCCCTCCTCTTGCGAATTTTGATACTCTGGAGAAATAGTGTGCAATTTGGAAGATTTATGAGTCGAACAAAACAAACACTCAAAACAGTTGGAAATTGAGGCCTGGGCAGATTTCACAGGATTATGCCCGCAAACGCACGTTTTTTGAGCATTAACCCCCTCTTTTCCTCCCTTAAAATTCGAAATTCCGGCGACGTAGTGCACAACTAGATAGTTTTCCGCGTCGAACAAAAAAAGAACCACGAAAATCGGCTGAGAACTAAGGCCTGTGCAGACGACACAATATTTTGTCATACACACACACAGACATGCACCTATGGTTTTTTTTCGCGGATTTGGATTCAGAATAGTCTAAAACGGATTACTGTGTGGTTATTTTTTTTTTTCTGTTGAGTGTTGTCCAACCCCAGATCGATCGCATAAGGACGCCCAAGTCTCACTTTGAGACGTTCTAAAAACACAGAACTCAGGTTGTTAAGATGAAACGTGGAAATTTTACAAAATTGAATAGATATCTTTTCATGAGCACATTTTGAAGATCCGTTTCGATCTATAGAATCTGAACAATTGAAGAATCCGAAATCTATCATAATTATATTGTTGGTACTGTCACAAACAAAGTTTTACTTGGCTGTTGAACTGTACTCTCATTGACCGCTACATAAACACCTCCATTATTTACCAACTTGTTCACTCAATTTATATAAATGTACAATTTATTTATTTTCAACATCAATTATTATCAATTAATATTTATGTTAAATCAATATTAATTATTATTATTTATGTTCAATAAGGAAAAAGTATAAAAATGAATTGGCTTAAGAGAATAATAATTGTCTAAAGGGTTATTTAACGATTTGAATTAACTGCTCATTGAAGTTGTGCATAGTCGTGGTCATAGACAAGAGCCTTTGGTTAGAACTCCGAAATAAAAAAGTCCTGTATCGCTTCTGACATTTTTTTTAGTTTTTTAAACTTAGTACGCGCTAACCAAGAGCCCTACATATTAAATTTTTTTCATTAACTTTTTGGGTAAAAATAAGTTTGAACACCATGATAATTGCTCATTTTTCTTCTGGCAGTTTTGTCTTCTTATCTTTCTATTTATCAAGTATTATCTTTCTATTTTCAAGTATTATAGTTCCTCTCTTTGAAGTTTGCTTCGAGTCAGTATTCTCTCTATAAGACTTTTTTTCTTTGGTTTCTTCACTTCCTGTCCTTCCTAAATCAGGTGTCAAGTTTTACTAATCACATATTAATAGATTTGTTCTCATTTTCAGACTACTTCAACTTTGGAATCGTTAGTATTTTTCATTCGCACAGTTCCTCTGTTCCTCTGCAAAGTGATTAGGTTGGTTGTCTGAAACGCAGTTCCTACCTTCCTCGAAAAAACTGAAATTGTTCCTTCAATGGCACCCTCTTTATGATTGTAATCAGACTTCTTCGGATCCAAACAACTTGGAACACGATCCAAGTTCGAGAGAAAAGAGAATTCAGCAGATTAGACAGATGGTTTTCATTTTTCATGAAGGGGAATCATAAGATATTGATTTAGTTTATCATCATATTGAGCTCCGTATATTTACTATTAATTATTGATTGCAAAATCTCATAAATCTCAGCATTTATGATGCAGGATTTATTTATGCTGTAGATGAGTCCTCAGCATTTACCTGCATTAGCTGCATTTACCTGCATTACCTGCATTAGGGTGTAAAATACAAAGTACAGTTGAGGAAACGTGAATACTTATCTACCATGAGGCATAATGAAAGGCGCCACTAAAATTCATTGAAAGTGGACAACATAATTATTTCCGTTTCATAGGAATGACCAGGAAGTTCGTGAAGTAGGATCACTTAGTTTGTAATTTAACGAAAAAGTGAGAAAACTCTTCTCAGCTTGGATCAAAATTGAGTTCCAGGACGAATTCTTTATTATTGGACGAGGGAATAATAAGGGCATAAACATAAACTCTTTACTGACCTACTTCAACAAAAAAAACCAGAGGGAGAAGGTCTCTCAGTTTTGGGACGACAATGCTGCTTCCAAGACGACTTTGGTAGGGGAAGCATTATTTGCACATTCCAAGGATGAGACAAAAAGCTTGAAAAATCAAAATTTCCAATAGCGTTTCAAGTTTGAAACCTTCCTGAACATTTGTTGTGTCTGTGTGTCATCAAATCCTTGTAGTTGGCAAAACTATACAAAGCTACAGTCCGATTTTGATGAAATGTTCTGGATTGTGGTGTTTGGAGTGTAGATGATCCCTTATGTAATTCATCACCTCTTGGTTGATAGCAGCCTCTGTGCATGCCCAAATTTGGAATCTTTGTAACCAGCATAATTTCATATTCAATTCAACTGTGTTTTGGATTTATAGATTCGAGGAAGCTTCTTGTCCACCCACTTAGTAGGCTGTTTTTCATCGTCGATCTACATTAGTAGAGGAGTTCCTAGCGAATAGTTCGATAATAATGCCGCATTTCCCATGCAACAGGGCGTTTTTCAGAGGAGCTGTTCACTTTATCATTTTAATTGAATTAACAAATACGTTCTATTTCCAGATGACATTGCTGACCACATTTGGCCAAGTCCTTGATTGTAATACTGCTGATCAGTCTCAAGTTTCTTTTGATAAAATAAATATGGAGCGATACAACTTTATAACGACTCATAAAACAGCATATTACACATTTTATCTGCCTATGGCTACAGCCATGTACTTGGTAAGTTTATTCTATTTTGAATTAGCGGTATGTTGTTTGTGCATTTTTCAACACTGCTTAACTTGAATCTCTTACATTTTTCATAATTTTTGTTTTGTTGCGTAAAAATATTTTTTAGAGTGTTTTCGATCTTCAGACACTAAAATTACCATAACTCCCTGAATTTTCCTGATAATCAAGATCTAATTACATCGTTGGAAAGAGCCTTAAACTCAAGGATAGGACTCAAGGGTCAAAAGTAACACCAAACATTGAGTTGTCTGATTTGTTTAAATCGCTACTTTTTGGTTTATTATTTTCAATAATGAACCTTTGGAATCGACCAAGAAAAAAAAAGTTTAATACCGCCTCAAAATTTGATGGTTTACGTTTCAAGGTACGAAGAATCCGAAAATCGAATAAAAATTTGGCCGTCCGTCCGCCGTACGCCGCACTTTTGCCACTTAGCATTGACCGATTTTGATGAAATTTGATATGTAGGCCATTTGGGGTCTAGTTGTGCCCTGAAGATTTTGGTTGATGTAGGTCACTTGTAAGGGTTCAAAAATGAATTTTAAATTTTGAAAACGCCCTAACTCAAAAAATTTTGTTATAAAGGTATCGTTTTTCCTTCAATTTAAGATTCTATAGAATTTTTAGAATTTTTTGAGACCTCGCGGAGCTCTGTAGGACAATCCGTTCGCTCCCTACGACAATTTAAAGGTTTTACATACGATAAATCAGAAACACGAGTTTGAATCGCAAAAGAGGCCTAATCTCCGTTCAAATTAAAGCTGACCGAAATGTGATCGATGTTTTTCTTCATGTTGGATGGTTGGTCGCTTTGCAGACGAGTGAAAAATAATAATACTATAATAATATAGAAAAATAATAAACCATTGTGTAATAATTTGCAGCGTTTTTTTACCTACTGTGCTTTACGATAGCCTGCTTCCAATCTCTCTCTTGCGGAGGAAAACCTTCCTCAGATCGTCAGCTTTTCAACGGTGTAATCAATAACTTCTTTACACTCGAATTTAGGGGGGAAATTTGTTTTTGATCGTGGAAAACCTCGCATTTTTTTACGAAATCAACGTTCTAAAGAGAGAACTTAAGAGTTTATCCCCCCCCCCCTCCTCCCACCGATGAACCAATGAATCCCTCCTCTATGTCAGAACCTTGATTTAGTTTTGAAAAATTCTCGTTTTCCCCGATTTGTAACACATATTTCCCCTTAAATTCGATTGTAAACATTTCTTTGATTATACCGTTGGAAAGCTGACAATTTGAGGAAGTATTTTCCTCGCTGGTGAAGATTGGTAGGCGGCTATCGTAAACCACGACAGATCTAAGAAAGTAGTGATTTCAAAGAATCAGAAAATTTCATTGTTTAGGAGTTCTATTGACCCATACCGTTCTTAAAAATTGGTTTGACATTCGGAAATTCGAGGCTCTTTCCAATGGCATCATTAGATATTGATTTTCTCAAAAATTTAGGGAGTTGTGGTCATTTTAGTGTCGAAAAGTCGAAAACACGAAACAAATCTTTAAATTGAAAACCTCGGAAAATTAAGGGGTTCTTGATCTCTGGAATTAAGCGAGACGAGCCTGATACACCCTGTTTATAAAACCCGTAATGTTAAGGTTGTTCTCCTGATAGTAAAGGTTCCAATTATGTTACAGGCAGGAATGTTCAATCCTGAACAACATCGCCAAGCAAAATCGATCCTTGTGAAAATTGGTCGTTACTTCCAAGTTCAGGTAAGGATATAAAAAATGCGGGATGACTTATTTTTAAATCCCGTACAGAACCTCTACATATTCATTCTTGCTTGCACTCCTACAACCCAGACAGTTGTCCTACGTTGAACAACAAACCAGAACCGATATTTCGATAGGTAGCTTTGTTCTTCAGTTTTCAAGTAACTACGCTGCGCGTGCATGTGGGATAACTGTCCGAAGAGGGTTTGCTGCAGCTGCCCAGGAGACCTCGAGTCAAGTGAATCTCCGTTTCGATTCCTCAAAACATATTATGCAATAACATTGTATCCACAGTATTATTATGGAATGTCCAGTAAAAAAGGCAATTTCCAAGTGATGAACATAACCATTCTCAAACTGTAAAAAATGTAATACTTTTTTAACAAAAGTGGTACACCGAACCACCAGGGATTCACCCATTAGATCAACTAAGTTACAGACGTTACGGTTTATTGCTGAATTCATCTTGGGGTTCCTTGGAAAAACATAATCAAATTTATGAGCATAATTATTAGGCTCGCGGCTTTATTTGCATTTTAGGCTCTCTTGAATGAAACTGGGGTGCGGTTTTATGTTTAAAGTTCAAGACAGTTCACAAAAGTTTGTGCCTATATTATATTCTGTGGTTTCAGGATGATTATTTGGACGTGTTTGGCGAAGAAACAGAAACTGGTAAAGATGGAACTGATATCCAAGATGGTAAATGCTCCTGGTTGGCTGTTGTGGCTTTACAACGAGCTTCTCCAAAACAAGAAAAAATCTTTAAGGTTTGTCTTTACTCTCTATTAGTCTTGTCTTGGTTTATTGCTTCCGAGTCTACCAAGGTAGCGGAAGCTTTGTTTTCACTTTTCAAGGACGGAAAAAAAAAGTTCTCCAAAATCAAAATTTCCACTCGCGTTTTGCGTTTTAGACCTTTCTGAACAATTTTGGTTCCGTGTCTGTGTGTCTGTCCGTCTGTCATGAATTCCTTGTAACGCGCATAACTATATGAAGTTATTGTCCGATTTCTATGAAATTTTCAGCGATTGTGCGGGTTGGTGTGCAGACGGTCCCCTATGAATATCATCATCCCCGGACTGATAGAAGCGACTGCACATGCGCAAACGTGAATTCCTTGTAACGGCCATAATTTCCACATTTTCCACTCGATTTCGATGAAATTTTCAGGGATTATGTGGATTAGGTTGTAGATGGTACCCTTTGAAAATCATCATCCCCGGACTGATAGAAGCTATTGCGCATGCGCAAACGTGAATTCCTTGTAACGGCCATAATTTCCACATTTTCAATCCGATTTCAATGAAATCTTCAGGGATGTTACAGATTAGTATTTAGATGATTCCCTATGAAAATCACCACCTTCGGACTGATAGTAGCCATTGCGCATGCGCAAACGTGAATTTCCTTGTAATGGCCATAATTTCTACATTTTCCATCCAATTTCAATGAAATTTTCAGGGATGTTACAGAGTAGTGTTTAGATGGTCTCCTATGAAATCACAAAGAATTGTTTTTCATCGAGGGATTCATTCATAGAGGGATGGTCTCCTGTGAGAATCTCAAATCCCATTAATTGCAAGGCTTCGGTAGGTCAGAGGATGAAGTCTTGATCTGAGCTCCTAAGGTCGCGGGTTCGAAACCCAGCCATGGCCATGTATTTTTTTGATCCAATCACATACATCTACTCACTCAATTTTTCATTCGAATTTGATGAAATTTTCTAGGATTGTCTAGATTGGCGTGTAGATGGTCTCCTATGAGGGTAGTGAAAGGTACTTAGAGATTGGTGTTTTGAGATTAACTACTATGCATCGGATCATCTATACAATCAGGTTATGGATACGAGGAAGCTATGTGCCACACCCACTTGGCAGACGTTTTGAGTTTTTTATTATAAGATTTTCGTGATTTAGGTAGATATTTTCTCTGATTTGGATAACGATAAAGCTTGAAGTATTGCCAAGAGTGCTTTTTACGCTTCATTTATTTATTTTCATCGTTATTTAGATACCATATTAACTATGAGTGGAAGAAGAATAATTATAATGCACGATGAGAGTACTATATCTTTTGACTGGTTTATTATTGTTTATATTTGACTGATTTATTTATTAGGTTCAAGCGCTAGTGATCATCATTGAGTAGGCTGTAGGATTGTTAACACTTGGTTGCTATGAGTGCTGGTGTGAATTCTTTCTGGAACAATTGCAGTTTGTTATATTTCTCATTCCGAGAGAGAACTCTTCTTTAATTAAAAAAGTGTCAGAATTGAATGATCTGCGATATTGGATACGCTCCTACCTTTATAGGTTTTATTTTTCCCCAACATAGTTTTCCTATACAGGGTGTCCAAGTAACTACGCTCCCCCCACTTATTTTCTCTAATCGAGTAAGAAAAAAAATCAAATTAACGCTATTCTTCATAATTTTTTGCTTAGGATAATTTTAAAATTTTAGAAATTTAATTTTTTTACATTTTATTAGAATGATTTATTACCCTTCGTAAGAAAATCGATGATTTCCTCCTCCAAAAGTGACTTTTTCGACTGTAGATACGGTAAAATGAAATTAAATCAAGAAAGGGACATCACCACGCGATTCAGCGTAGAAAAACAGTGCTAAGTATTGTGCCGCACTTGAGGTTTACCTTCATCCCAACTTTGGCGCAATCTCTAGGTTGCGCATCTTCGAGCGCTCGCTGAGCGGGCTGCGCGCGTCCAAAAAAAAAGTTGTTGAAAGAAAATGTTCATAAAATTTGACGTAGAATCCGAATCTGCAATAAAAAATGGGGGTTCTCATTTGAAAAAACAAAGTTGATCATGATTGCGCATGGTTGCGCAATGAGGAATTTCACCATGTCGGAATTTCCTATTTTTGACCCCAAAATCGGATTCAGCGCCTCTAAAAACCCCCTAAGGCAAACTTTCAGCCCGAACTTCCTAATTTACGAATAAACAAAACAGTGTAGAAAATACGAATGTTTAAAAAAACCGGGAAAATGACGTCATGCTGGAATAGTTCATTTATGGCCGCTTGAAGCGCTGAGATCGAGAAATCCATAGTCCCCAGATGCAAAATTTCATGAAACAGTAAAGTTTGAAATCGAAAAACTGAAGAAGAAAATAGAAAAAGCGAGATGGGGAAAATTAGGTTTCCTCTGTTTTTGTTTGATAACTTTTCTCTTAGAAAACACGATTTCTTCGTCCCAATGGGCAACACTGGGAGGAGACGGCGATCCGAACAGCCCAATCAGCGAGCGTTCCCACTGCACGTCCGTTTTCCCCGTTAGTTTTGAAATTAAAAATTTTGACTGTCTCCCAAAAATAACAGGAGACATATTTTCCGAAATCAGCCCGATTTTCATCTATCCCACACCATTAACTATTCAGGAAAAATGCAAACAGAAATCGGTGAAATTCCTCATTGCTCACTTCGCAATTTTGTCATTTTTTTATCCTACGCAGAAAATTATGAAGAATAGCGTTAATCCGATTTTTCTTCTTACACTATTAGCGAAAATAAGTGGGGGGGGGGGGGCGTAGTTACTTGGACACCCTGTGTACATACTAACTGGATAAAATTCTGAGAGCCAAAATTCAGTTTGTCAGGAGATAAATCAAAATTTTTCTCAGTGTGTGGGTCATTATATACGTTTATTGAGCAAGAATGTACTTATCGTAATTTTGCTTCCGAGTCTACCAAGGTAGCAGAAGCTTTGTTTTCACTTTTCAAGTTTGAAAAAAAAGTTCTCCAAAATCGAAATTTCCACTCGCGTTTTACGTATAAGACCTTTCTGAACAATTTTGGTTCCGTGTCTGTCTGTCTGTCATGAAATCCTTGTTACTGGCATAATATACGAAGTTATTGTCCGATTTTGATGAAATTTTCAGGGATTGTGTGGGTTGGCGTGTAGACGGTCCCCTATGACAATAATCACCTCAGGACTGATGGTAGCCGCTGCTCATGCGCAAACCTAAAATCCTTGTAACAGCCATAACACTTACATTTTTTATCCGAATTTGATGAAATTTTCTAGGATTGTTCAGATTGGCGTGCAGATGGTCCCCTATGAAAATCGTCTCCCCCAGACTAATAGTAGTTAGGTACTGCGCATGTGCAAACGTGAATTCCTTGTAACAGCCATAACTTCTACATTTTCCAATTTCGACGAAATTTCTCAGAATTAGCGTGTAGATGGTCCCCTATGAGGGTAGTGGAAGGTACTTAGAGAGTGATGTTCTAAGATTCACTACTATGTATCGGATAATCTATATAATTGGGTTATGGATACAAGGAAGCTATGTGCCACACCCACTTGGCAGACGATTTTAATGAGGAATTTCACCATGTTTGAATTTCCTATTTTTGACCCCAAAATCGGATTCAGCACCTCGAAAAACCCCCCAAGGCAAACTTTCAGCCCAAACTTCCTAATTTACGAATAAACAAAACAGTGTAGAAAATACGAATGTTTAAAAAAACCGGGAAAATGACGTCATGCTGGAATAGTTCATTTATGGCCGCTCGAAGCGCTGAGATCGAGAAATCTATAATCCCCAGATGCAAAATTTCATGAAACAGTAAAGTTCGAAATCGAAAAAAAAAAAAAAATAGAAAAAGCGAGATGGGGAAAATTAGGTTTCCTCTGTTTTTGTTTGATAACTTTTTTCTTAGAAAACACAATTTCGTCGTCCCAATGGGCAACACTGGGAGGAGATGGCGATCCAAACAGCCCAATCAGCGAGGGTTCCCGCTGCACGTCTGTTTTCCCGGTTAGTTTTGAAATTAAAAATTTTGACTGCCTCCCAAAAATAACAGGAGACTTATTTTCCGAAATCAGCCCGATTTTCATCTATCCCACACCATTAACTATTCAGGAAAAATGCAAACAGAAATCGGTGAAATTCCTCATTCTGGCCCAGTGATGACCCATGAAGCCAGTCAGCCTCTACTTCGAGTTGTTCTATTTGGAGTGTGATTGGTACCTTTAATCTTTCCAATACGGAAAATCATTTACTTACCATAAAAATTTATCTTTCCTCAGGAACATTTTGGGAAAGTTGGAGAAAACCACGTCAAAGCTATAAAAGATCTTTACATCGAAATGGGCCTTCCCGGGTTGTACACCATATATGAACAAGAAACTTACAACATGATAAATACGCACATTCAACAACTCAGCGCTGGACTGCCCCATGATCTGTTTTTCGGATTACTCGATAGAATCCATAAGAGAAACAAGTAAACTCTTCAACGAATTAAGACATCATTCCATCACCATACCGCACAAATGTATTTTTGGTGTTTTTCTCAACCAATTTTTTTTCCTGGTGACAAATATAAAATATTCATTTCGCATTGTACCTATTATTGTATTGAAAAGTCATTTTAATGTAATATAGAATGTTTGGACTATTGCAGTATCTTGTACTTTCAATCTGCTAGTTGTAATTTGGGACTAGAACTACTTTCTCATCTGTATCTCCTTTTATATCAACTACTAATGGTTCTTTCTAGTCAAGCTAGATCAATGATGTACCTAACTGAGTTTTGCATTTTGTTATTATGAAAGGATTGTATATTTTCAAGTATTCATATTTTCCTTTAATGGGCAATTTGGGAGCGAATTTGGTGTATTTTGTTTATGTAAAATCGTGAATTCAAAATTATGGTGTGGAAATATTCTTTACTTATTTAAGCATTCCGGGGGAAGTCCCTTTGAAAAGAAGTAGAACGTTCAATTTCACTCAATGAGCAATAAAACATATTATTTGAATTAATTTTCTACTGCATAAAACAGTTTCACCCAAGGATATCTAGTTAGTAGGTTAAGGAAGTGTCATTACATTTGTAGAGAGCCTGAAACTGGACAGTATTTTCGAAATCCGAAATCCTTGGTAGATTTGTACTTGACATGTATATTCGATCCCCCCCCCCTCTCCTTTCACTTGTGGGCCTTTATGACGTTTCTAGCGCCATGAGAGACTTCCATGATCTACTTACTATGTTTTGAGAATTCATCCGTCATGCGCCATCTCGTGAATTCGAGTCTAACCCTCCCTTCTATCCTTTTTCTCTACTGGCGGCAGTCTGGCACCACAGCGATGTTTTGTGGTATCATTGGACTGGTATTTGATAGATATAAGCCGCAGTAGCTCAAAGAATACTTCATAAAATGTGGAGGTAAACTGATATGTTCCCTGAATTTCGAAGCTTGATTCATTCATTTCTGGGAAATTCATTTGTAAGTTAAAAATCATTAATATTAATTTATTGATTGGCCAGTTGTTCAAAAACGGGAATGGTTGTCGCATTTTAGCACGAGGAGTATTCCTGTCTGATTTCGAAACTTGTCTTCCTCACATTGTGTCTCGCTGTGAGTGTTTTTCACTCACACCGTAATAATTGAATATCCAACTCTTTTGCTTTGAATGTGCATTTAGAAAATTATTACTGTTGGATTCTCTGTTCCGAAATTTTTTTACCACCAGTAAAGGTTTTTCTTTAACACCTTCAGACTGGGGCTCAAAACCCAGATTGTCCCCAGGACCTAGGAAAATTTTGGAACTTCACAGCAAAATAGTCGCACTGATGAGAAGCCGGCATTTTGCGTGATAACATGCACTGATATCCAAAACTGAAAGGTTGGGACGGTAAGGTGGGTTCATTCCGAAGCGATTGAGACCAAAAAGAGCCCTGTTGGGGGAAAAATGAACTATCCAGAGCGTTTCGAAAAATGTTCATGGATCCACCGTGGAAGTAGCCGTACCAGGCAAAGGTTTCGCGTGGATCCAGGGTGGAAGCAGCCGGTCTGAACGTGTTAAGGAAATTACGAGTAGTAGCCGAATTGATTTCTGGAGTGAAAATTAAACATTTTTGAGTGTAAATTGTAAAAAACTGTATAACATTTTTCCATTCCTATCTTACTTACATTTAAGCCAGATATACTAAGCCTTGAAGTCGTAACTCGATTTTGCTAGCACTAAAAGTCGTATCTATGATTGATACTAGTTTGCACTCTCGTAAACCCGAAGTTACGACTATTCTGTTCTGAATACTTAACCATGAGACTATGGAATGCTAAGCACATTTTAATTCCTGAAACTTTATAATAATTATAATTATAATGATTGACTTTGAGCCAAGAAGGATGACAAAATAATTAAGGTGAAATGATTTTGTCATCCTTCTTGGCTCAAAGTCAATCGTATTTCATATCTGTGTTCAGAGTGTAAGAAAAAACAGCTGAATCAATAGAGAGTTCCTAGTAGGGTCGATCCGGCGCTCCGGAACCGGATTGTCCGCCATGTTTGTAATACGGCGCGCCGGATTGCCTCCTTGTGACGTATTCGACCGTAACACTACGGCGCCGTATTGGATACGGCGTGTTCTTATCACAATTTGGCGCCAGATTGAGAGCATGGAAGAAGTATATTCTTCCATGTTGAGAGTGTGTGTGTAATACGTCACGCCGTATCAAAAACCACTTGGAACTCTCTAATAAATGAACGTTTTTTCCAGTACAGTGGTCCATTTAGTGGTTACTAAAGTCACCACTAAATTCGGTTTTCAGAGGCAAAAAGTCGTATCATGCCGATTCAGAATGCAAGAAGTCGTATCGTCGAAATACTAAGGCCGATTCCCGTATCAGTGTCAAGATACGAGTTTTCTTCTTCTGAATTGCTCTGATACGACTAGTTTCTTAGCAGAATCAAGTTGATACGCCTTAAAGTGAAAATCGGGAGGCTTGTTTGAGACATTTCTAGTGGAGATACAACTCAAAAACTCCGAAAATCGATGGAAATCGACCCCCAAAACCCCCGGGTATCAATAACTTAATTTGGTCAAATTTTCACGTTACGACTTTCTGGCTTAGCACGGCAGCAGAATGGTAACAGAGTGTTCCATGATTAATTTTAGTGATAAAGTATTTTGTATTAGTTGTACTATGCCACATCCTAAGTCAAATAGATCAGTTCCCCGAGTATCAGTTGCTATTCCCAAATCAGTATCCAACTTATATCCACTAAATTTGGGGCCAGGGTTTAGTATACACAATCTGGCATGAGACCTACGCGATTTTGGGATTTGCTCCTGTAGGTATATTGTTGTTTTTTCAAACTCGCTGTCTTCCCAACTTGTTATCAAATGAACACCTCGAAAAGGGTTTTGAATTCTAATAAATAAAGTCAGGAGTATATAAAAAGGAATTATTGGTTTTTTTGTTAAAATTGATAGGTAAGCTGCCTACTTATAATTTTTGAGGAATTGATTGATTGTAACCCATTAAATTTTCGTTTTTTTAGACATTCCCTATTGGTAGACATATTGGTTATTGCACTCTGGTATTCAAGTTGGAAAAATAAGTAATTTAGGCAGTAACAGTTGTTGGAAATAAGATGGAACACTAACTCAAACTGGTGGCGCTAACACTCAAACTCAATTGGGCTCCAGCTGTTTAGTTTTTTTAAGTGAATTGCAGTATCCTGTAGTAAAGTAGATTGATCTTTATTAAACATTCCGTTCAACAATAATTGTTATTTTAATAATTATTATTATTATTACTATAACACTAATTATTACTATGGACTGATACCATTTTAAGTGTGGCTTGCTCAAGTAACATATTGTGCCCCAACAATACTTTGGTTTCCTTGGATAATAGAGAGTTCTTCATCTGAAAAACAAACCTAAAGTTCTTCCACTTCTTCCTTTCAATCCAAATCTCCCTTTATTGACCAGTTTTTAAACCTAATGTTGACAAATACTTTTGTAGTAAACATTTTCGTTTTAAAACCCCTCAATAGCAATAAGTACCCATCTGCCTTCTTTTAATTTGGTACTTCAAAGGTTACACTTCGAGTGGCATGAGAGTTAGATGTGTTCTTCGTACTCTTGAGGCTAGCTTATTACATAAAAGTAGCAATACTAAGTCTAATTTTTTTTTCATAAACTTTTTTTAAAAAACTGTCTTCAAAATATTGATTGGCTTTGTTGTACACCTATATATTCTTTGTGAAGGCATTCATAGGTAAAATTATATCTCAGCTGAGTAGCTATGTGTCTTCTTGGAACTCTGGTTTTCATTCCTCAGTCTCCTTCCCAGCTTAACCTAAATGTACGGTACTGGTAGTGGGTACCTATGTTATTCATGCGAAAAAATATGAAAAAGCGAATGTTCTAGTCGCTCTTATACACAAAAACAAATAAACATGAGACTGTTAATTTGTAGTTGTTTTTTCTTATGTCATAAATGCTTAGGTAAATGTTATGATGTTACGCTTGCTTTACTATCTTCTCAATTGCCTCTCCATTGCCCAGAGTGATTTCTCGTATACATTGATGAGTAAGCTGAATTGCCGCCTACAGTAAATTGTAGATATCAACATTTCGAGGATGATTACTTTTCCGGAGTTTTTAAATAAAAAATCATTAGGATATAGCCGCATTACATATCCCCCACAACCTACCTACTTCAACCGAAGACAGGCCCAACACACATGATTGAGTTTTTGTCGCGAGGCAAGGAAATTACAGATTTGTTCAGCCACTGCATATTAGGCCTACTATAAACTTAGTCCTCCTTGAAAATCCTGGAAAGTAATCAGCCTTGAACGGCACTTATAGGCTGGTACTTAATTAATTATAGGTACCTACTGATAGAACTGGACGTGCTGTTAAGTTTATTTGAAGATCCGACAAGAATGTATCGCTCTCCACATCACTGTTGAGTAGGGTTTCTCACCTTCAGTGGATCACCCTCATCAATGGCGTGATCCATTGAACCTTAGACGCCCTGAATGTACCTGTTTGAAAATATAGTTGTATTTCTATTCTACTCAACAAAATGTTTGTCCAATCAGCAAATGGGTCGATAGTTAGGAAATGATTTGGACTACTGATTATTTCAAGTGGTTGGAACGGATATATATATGCCATATATGGTTCATGCTTTGCAACATTGAAACTGATTGATAACTACTTATAATGTTACAATACTGTTGTTTGAGTGCCAACTATCATCAACTTTATTTTGGTGGATAGAGGTTGTGCAGAACTTGGAGGTGCAGAGACATCTGCCTGGATGGATTTCTTCACCTATAAATTCTGTGCGATGTTTTCCTACTTCGTCTTCCTTCGTTCTTTAAAATTTTTTTAAAGGACATTGTTACAATTAAGCGCTTCAAATGTTAGTTAGATATTGCTAAGGCTCGAATGAGTACTGTTACTTGAATATTTTTGTGTCTTTATTGGACTGAAATTAAGGGATTAGGTACCTAATTTTTGCTCATTCTTGTCAAACATTTACCAGAAATTGTCGAATATGTGTTTCAACATAGTCTATTTCATGTAGATGGATTGCCATGCCGGTAAAATTGTTATAAATGTATAATCGCGTGGTTGTTTGGTGCCTTGTAGAATGAGCAATTTATTTTTATAAGTACATTGGAGTAACACCAAATACTATATTCTTATGAAATATATCACTGGTTTTTTACTATTCCGTAATTTTCATTTTATGTGCACAAATCCTCTTGAAAATTTACCAAAAAAGTAATTCCATGGTACTTACTCTCCCATTAGAACTTCTATAGTACTAATCTTAAACTAGCTTAAAACTTATACTATTTTCAATCCCCCCGGCAGCTTCGAGAACAGGATGGAAATTATCTTCCTATAGATTTAAAATCTACTTACGATTAGAGACTGTTGCAAAGGAGGTATATAAGAGTCATCCAATGCTCTGATCTGCTCCTTTGCATACTGCAGTGGAAGATTCTCACTTTCAGTCATTTTTATTATGAATCGTTACTACGGTTGGGTAAATGTCTGCCTGGATGTGCTTCTCTCGGATTAAAGGAAGATGATTTCCAGAGAGAGGAACGTAGTTCGAAGAAGATAAAGATTATTTTTGTTCATAAATATAATTTTTAATTTCTCTGAAATATCATTATTCATCTTTATTTTTTATTCCACATCTACACGCTATTCTTTATGAGATATCTCTTTTTCATACAATCGAGAAAGTTGCGAGAATTCAATTCGTGCATAAATACCAAGTAAATTAAAAAAAAAAAAAAAAGATTCGGAGCTACCAAAATTCAATACTGAGCTTTCACATACCAACGGTGATGGAATCAGTCTAATAGAGTTGAAAATTACGTGGAATTCCACCCCTAATTCGCCGAACCTGCCCGAGGCCCAACGAACCAGAAAACCTTGATTTCCATAGGCGCAACCACGTTTTTTAGCATTCAAACGTATTTTTTACCCCTAATTAGCAAAGTAAAATTAAAGCAAATTATACCATCAGAAAGCTGAGATTTTTGCGCAGTTTTTGATGTAGAGGTACGTGAATAATCATGTGGAAGTAAAACCTTAACAATCAAAAGAAAAGTAGGAAATTTTGACAATTTACAAAAATGACTTTACGAGTTGATTTTTTACCCATCACGACCTTACAACATTTTTTGTATAACCTCTAGAAAGATGGTAAATTTAACGCCCTATCCAACGGTGTAATTAGATTTTGAATTGCTCGCTAATTGAGCGAGTTATGGTCATTTTTATGGCTTGAGGTCGAAAACACGAAAAAAAAATCTTAAAATTAAAATAACTCGGAAATTAAGCGTCTAACGAAAAATTGCCACGAGACACTTTCTTACTAAAATTAGTTGTAGAATCGACTCCCGAAGTTTTTCGGTCCTTAACATGGGACACCCTGTAGATCACTCGTCTGCAAAGCCACAGGCCATCCAACATGAAGAAAAACATCGATCGCAATTCGGTCAGCTAACATTTGAACGAAGATTTGGCCTCTTTTGCGATTCACACTCGTGTTTCTGATTTATCGTACGTCGAAACTTCAAATTCTCGTAGTGAGCGAACGGTTTGTCCTACAGAGCTCCGGGTGGTCTCAAAAAATTCTATAGAATCTTAAATTGAAGAAAAAACAATACCTTTACATCGAATTTTTTTTGAGTTAGGGCGTTTTCAAAATTTCATTATTCATTTTGGAACCCTTAGAAGTGACCTACATCAACCAAAATCTTCGGGGCACAGCTAGACCCCAAATGGAGCCCACATACCAAATTTCATCAAAATCGGTCAATGCTTAGTGGGGGAAGTGCCGCGTACGGTGGACGGACGGCCAAATTTTTATTCGATTTTTGGATTCTACGTACCTTGAAACGTAAACCATCAAATTTTGAGGGGGTGTTAGAATTTTTTTTTCTTGGTCGATTCCAAACGTTCATTATTGAAAATAATAAACCAGAATCCCATCCTGGTCGTACATAGTGAGGTTTTCAAGTTTGCTTCAAATAGCCCTTATTTTCAAGAATAATGTGACTTTGTAGCGTGGTTGTTCCCATTTGATTGGTAGGTAGGTCCCTATCGACAATGATACCTATGTTGGGAGAAATACCTTTCGTGACCCAACTCTGTTTCATTCCTGTTCCCAGAGCTTAACCTTTCCTACATGTAGAAACGTATTGAGAAAATCAACCTCTCATTCGGATGAACAGCTAAAATTTTAGTGATTTGTACGAACTATTTTACCTCATTACGTGTTATATCTTTAAATAAGTATGTACCTACATGCCATCATGAAGTAGGTATCTCGAGATTATGAAGTTTTTCATCATGAACTGCGCTTGTTCTCCTACCAACTTCCCACCTACTCTAGGAACAAACTGAAATTTAAACTTCCTTCCAAACACCTTTTCCTAGATTCTGTTAGTGATCCTATCAGTTGGTTTGTAAGTTAGAAAGGCGTGATAAACATTATTGCGCCGATTTTCGAAAAGTTATCGATTTGCTCACCCTGTAGGCACTTACCTGCCTCGGACTACGCGTATTAACGTTGAACGAACTGCGTTGTTGTTGATTAAAATATATAATATGCTTGAGTTCCATCATCCCCGGACGAGTTCGAGTCCTGTTGGAGTTTACTGATCCACTTACAAAATTGTGACTTGTTTTTAACCGACTTCATTAGCGCCAAAGGCGCACAACGGGAGGTTCTCTTTTTGGTGTCGTGGGACTACCATTTTCTTTTTTGGTTTATTAATTTCAATAATGAACCTTTGGAATCGACCAAGAATTTTTTTTTTTTTTTAACACCCCCTCAAAATTTGATGGTTTACGTTTCAAGGTACGTAGAATCCAAAAAACGAATAAAAATTTGGCCGTCCGTCAGCCGTACGCCGTACGCGGCACTTTTGCCACTTAGCATTGACCGATTTTGATGAAATTTGGTATGTAGGCTCCATTTGGGGTCTAGTTATGCCCCGAAGATTTTGGTTGATGTTGGCCACTTCTAAGGGTTCCAAAATCAATTTTGAAATATTGAAAACGCCCTAACTCAAAAAATTTCTATGTAAAGGTATTGTTTTTCCTTCAATTTAAGATTCTATAGAATTTTTAGAATTTTTTGAGACCACCCGGAGCTCTGTAAGACAAACCGTTCGCTCACTACGAGAATTTAAAGTTTAGACATACGATAAATCAGAAACACGAGTGTGAATCGCAAAAGAGGCCTAATCTCCGTTCAAATTAAAGCTGACCGAAATGCGATCGATGTTTTTCCTCATGTTGGATGGTTGGTGGCTTTGCAGACGAGTAATCTATCTCATATTTGTGTGGTTTCTAATACTGTAATCTCGTGCAGTTTCAAATCACACTCTGGGTTAATTAAGGCAAAATAAGTAGATAAATATCATGAAGTGAAAATTTTATTACACATTCCATAAATAATTTATTGGTACCTACATTAGTAAATGCTATACCGTTTCAGTCATCTGTGTTCTCCAATACTCAAAGTTGCTTCGAGTATGGAACAAGTTGTGATGAGGCATCAGGCATATTTTATTCCCCTTCTCCTACCACTAACACCCTTATGCTGCAGCCTTCAAGAGGGCCCATCTTGTGCAAATATCTCACTAATAGAACGAGGTAAATAGTGCCATAAAAGAGTATTGCTGTTATGTTTACACTTCAGTTGTCTAAAAACTGATTCCATAAAATTTTTGTATGACGAACATAACAATCATCCCTGTAGTGATTCCCAGCAGGAATATGATAAGGCGCCATGGGATTCCAGGCAAAGGTAGACCAATTGCCAAGGTGATGAATCTTTGTTTCCAATCTGTATAAGGTGGGTATCGCAACCTGCAACAGTTCATTCGTTCATTTCATGCATAGAGGCATATTGAAACTCTCTATAATAATATCGCAGTTCTTCTGTAGAAATGGTATGAGCCACACATGATTAGTGATATTGTGGATATTGATAATGTAACTTTTTTATTATCTACTATAATATTCTTTGAAAGAACAGAATAAATAAATAAACAAAAAATTTTTTAATAAACAAATAATTTAATTTGAACATAATAATTTAATTTAAACAAAATAATGTTTTTAAAGTAAACAAAAGCTCTGTATTTACAGAGCTTTTCGTCACAACTGATTTAAGTAAACAGTTTTGAAGATGAAGTTAATGAATACCTACTTCTCTGTTCAAGCAGATACAGTGACGATACAATTAACGATAAAAGATTTGTATTTATTTTCTCAATGGGCAAATATGAGAGCTCTCAACCAAATCTAGGTAATTTACTAGGAAATACGAAAACATTTACCTTATGAGACCATCGGTGACATAACTATAATTCTTTACCAGTACACTTTTCTTGTGGGTGAAAGTGTCAAATGAATGTTTTCCATGGTAGGCGCCATGCCACCTTTTTCCAACTCCACCAAATGGTAAGCTGTTGACTGTAACAATAAGTAAGTACCTATTAGTTCAAATGCATTATTACGGATTAAAGAGAGTAAGTAGGTACCAATATCTAATATAGATGCATTCCTGTGATTATTTATCTACTCGATAAATTACAATATGTAAAGAGAGTAGATATCTACACACGTGCACTACATCACTGTCCAACATGCGAGAAGCAGAACAATGTGATCAGAATGTTCCTTTGTTGAGAGAGGCACCTAATCATCGGTACCTACTGTGATGAAATAGGCAATGTTTTTCTATCATGACTATAATCTAAAAACGCTGCAAATTAATGCAGTACGGTTTATTATTTTTCTGTGTAGATCACTCGCCTGCAAAGAACACAGCTTTGCTACTGTCACTACCTACCAATCATATTTTCGCTTCACAATCAAGTTTATTTAGAAGAAATAAACGGTTCACACTCAATTAGTGAAAAAGTTGTCAGTGCCTTCCTTAGAAAATTCGATTACTGTTTGTTAAGGGCGCAAAACTGAGTTCAAGTTGAAGAAACGACGGAGATTAGGCCTCTCTTGCGATTCACAATCGTGGTTCTAATTTATCGTAAGTCAACTCATTCTCTTAGGAAGCGAGCGATTGGTCCTGCAGAGCTCTGGGTGGTCTCATTCGATTCTAGAAACTCAATACTATTTTGAATTGATGAAAAAACATTACCTTTATATTGAATGTTTTTGAGCTAGGACGTTTTGGATATGTCAGCCCTTATTTTTCGACCCTTAGAAGTGACTGACATCAATCAAAAGCTTCGGACACACTAGACCCCAAATGTAACTTACCCCATATGCCAAATTTCATCAAAATCGGTCCATGAAAGTGTATGAAAAGTGCCGCATACGGCGGACGGACGGAAATTTTTTTATTCGTTTTTCGGATTCTAGATACCTTGAAACGTAAACCAACAAATTTTGAGTATTACAATTTGCTTCCGAGTCTACCAAGGTAGCGGAAGCTTTGTTTTCACTTTTCAAGGTTGAAAAAAAAAAGTTCTCCAAAATCAAAATTTTCACTCGCGTTTTGCGTTTTAGAGCTTTCTGAACAATTTTGGTCCGTGTCTGTGTGTCTGTGTGTCGTCTGTCTGTCTGCTGTCTGTCTGTCTGTCATGAATTCCTTGTAACGCGCATAACTCTACGAAGTTATTGTCCGATTTCTATGAAATTTCAGGGATTGTGCGGGTTGGTGTGTAGACGGTCCCCTATGAAAATCATCATCCCGGACTGATAGAAGCGACTGCGCATGCGCAAACGTGAATTCCTTGTAACGGCCATAACTTCTACATTTTCCATCCGATTTCAATGAAATTTTCAGGGATTATGCGGATTAGTTGTATATGGTCCCCTATGAAATCATCACCTTCGGACTGATAGTAGCCTACTGCGCATGCGCAAACGTGAATTTCCTTGTAACGGCAATAACTTCCAATTTTCCACCCGATTTCGATGACATTTTCAGGATTATGCGGATTAGGTTGTAGATGGTCCCCTATGAAAATCATCACCTTCGGACTGATAGTAGCCACCTGCGCATGCGCAAACGTTAATTTCCTTGTAACGGCCATAACTTCCACATTTTCCACCCGATTTCGATGAAATTTTTTTGGGATTCTGCGGATTAGGTTGTAGATGGTTCCCTATGAAAATCACCACCATCGGACTGATAGCATTCACTGGGCATGCGCAAACGTGAATTCCTTGTAACAGCCATAACTTCCTCATTTTCTACCCGATTTCGATGACATTTTACGGATTAGGTTGTAGATGGTCCCCAATTAAAATCAAGGCCTTAGAATTTACAGTAGCCTCTGCGCATGCGCAAACGTAAAATCCTTGTAACCAGCTATAACACTTATATTTTTCTTCCGAATTAGATGACATATTCTAGGATTGTCCAGATTAACGTGTAGATGGTCCCCTATGAGGGTAGTGAAAGGTACTTAGAGATTGGTGTTTTGAGATTAACTACTATGCATCGGATTATCTATATAATCGGTTATGGATACGAGGAAGCTAGTGCCACACCCACTTGGCAGAGAGGTTTTTTTAATTGGTCGATTCCAAAGGTGACATTATTGAAAATAATAAACCAAAATCAGTCAACAGTTGATTAATAGGTAGGTACCTACCCACCAACTACCTACTATTTTAGTTAGGTATGCCAATTTAACGCCGAATGAGCAAAACCTCCCGAGTACTTACCTATAATAATACTGCATGTTTCATTCACGCAGATGGAACCAGCAGTCACTCGATTGGCGAAGGCATCTTTTACTTCTCGTCGCGTTGAAAACACATAGCATGTCAAGGGTGGGTCTCTGAAAACGATTTAGACAAATTTTGGTTTGTTTGTTATCAAATTTAACCATACTACCTAGCTTAACTACGTCGTCCGTATGAGTAGTAGAGCTACAACGGTCCGTTTATATTATATTACGTAAAAGATCAGGGAAGTTGGTGTCTAATTCTCCTTGATAAATCGCGACATGGCTGTTATCGGTCACTGTTTTGGGAATCACCTTCAGCCAAATGACCAATTCAAGTCAAATACAAGTTTCAATTGTTATTTTGATTTTTTTAAACGTTCCTATGCTCTGGGAAGACCATCTCAGTATTTTAGAGTTACTAAATTACAGGATACAACATTAGTCAGGATTTGTTAGGGCAGAAAGAGCTTTTGAGACTCGAAAACAAAGAATCAAGTGCACCCAACCTTCATAATTTATTACTTATGCATCTTGTAGATCCATGCATTTTCTATAAAATGCATATTTTAAATTTCCTGCATACACTTGGGAGAAATAGGTTGCTACAGCCTAAAATACATAGGTATTACCTAGTTCCAATTTTTCTTCAATAAACAACCGTAGACAGCTGCGACTATATTTCCGTACCTACTGTTTGATTTTGAAGAACCAACCTATAAGCTTAAAACACTGTAACTTAGAGTGACATTATGAATGCTAATGATTCTGGAGTATTACCTCTCAGTGATAAAATTAAGAGCTTCGTTCGCCTGAGTTGACTGTTATTACAGGCAGAATCGGTCCAAATATCTCATCTTGCATGATTTTGTGATTTTCCCTTCACGTTGACTAGAATAGTTGGTGCGATATAGCGCTCATTTTCATCGATTTCTCCTCCTATTGCCACCTTCCGCATCACTCCAGTAGTTCTTGTAGTCTCCTACGGATAATAGAAAATACATCAAAAAATAGATTGAGTTTTTAAAGATTGTCGTTATACCATGCAGTGGATCATGCGTAAACATATAAAAATCCAGTGTTAATTTTATTTGGGCAATATTCTAAAAAATTCCCCGAATGGTGATGAATAAGTCGGTTTATACCTTAATAATCATCGTCTATATTTTAATTTTATTCCTGCTTCTATCTTATTATTAATATTAGCCAACGCAAATCCAGGATCCAACTAAAGTCTGCGAATGGCCAACTCGGAGGAGTATCATTGAAAAAATGGTTTATTTGAACCAAAGCGCTTTTTACTCATTTAGTCTTTATGGCGACGATACGTGTGGTTTTGAGATATCTATTCGGAATTACATTTAGGTAATACTTTATACAAATCTTCATGGATTAGTTGATGCCAGAAAATGAATTTTTGAAAAAACCGACAGTGGAGTCTTCAATTCGCCTTGCACCATTATTACTTATAATCAGATTTTGATTTACATCTTCAGAACTTGTGCAGGACAGCTGTACATTCTATTGTCACCAGTCAACTACAGTGAATATTTCCTTCAATTAGGTACTCACTATTTAGAAGCTCGGATTGCCTCAAATTTGAAAGTAGTCAGGTCGGGTCTCCAGACGTTTAAAATATATAAAACTATTATTAACTTCCATCAAATTGGATGAGCAGATGTTTTGCTTTCCCACACTAGTTTCATTGGAATTGATCAAATAGTTTCCGAGTCTTTAGTACCTACTTCAAGTTTGCGCAATCGCAGTGGCTACGAGACTGACCCGACTACAATGAATTCGTAGCCTATCATCTCAGGGTCAGTCATATCCAACCAACGTCCAAACTTTGTGGAAATCAGGTCTCGTGAAAAATTAGACTTGAGAACATTTACATTTCGCTTGCCCATTCGCTGTAGGTAGGACCAACGAACCGGTGTTGATAAAATGTATAGGTTAAAAAAAAAAAAAAAAAAAAAAAATTGAGTAGGTACGATCCTATCGGCAAAATCTTCGAACAATATTATTCTGATATGAAGGAACAATCGATTTGGATTGGTGACCGCTCGCGGGGGATTGCATTTCTTAATAATTGGGGTGAGACACTAAGTAGCCATGAAGGAAATTATCAGAACCAATTCTAACGTTTCCTTTGGATGACAGCTGAATGAAAGCTGAATATTAGAGCTTTCCTTCAACCTGAAATGGTTATTTGCTTGACTTTACTTTCCTATTGTAAAAAAGGATGATGGAAGTTTCCTAAATATGGTTTGGATTTTGTCCAGATTTATGGTCTCATACGTTCCAGGATGTTTTCAATTTGAGTGTTCCAAGATTATTGAACTCTGTAGGTAATATGTTCAATGAAAAAAGTTTGTACTTTAAGGTTTTTTGTAGATATGTTCCAAATTGCTCTCCAGGCTACAATTCTTGTCAGAACTCACCTGAAGTGTCTTTCGTTTATTATTCGGCAAAAGTCTGGAGAATGTCGCACTCCATCTGGGTAAAATTTGGTCATCACTTCCTTGGCAGCTTTGATGAAATCGTCTTGGACGTCAGGAGTGCAAAGAATGTAGTCTGGCGCAATACACGTCTGTCCTGCGTTGGCTAGTTTGCCCCACAGAATCCTTTCAGTTGCCATTTGAATATTGCAAGTGTTATCCAAAAAGACAGGGCTGAAATCCACAGTGAAGAAGCAAACACGATGTATGTATCATACGTTAGGTAACAACGTCAAATTTTCATGACACACCTGGGTACCTGTCTGTATTATGTAGTAGCTATTCCAGCTAGTACATAATATAGGTAATATATGTTCCATCCAACCTACGAAAGTAGTTCATAATTGGTTTGTCACACAATATTACATGCAGCTTCCCTTTAGCACTATACTTACCTTTTCCCACCCATTTCCAATGTAACTGGAGTTAAGTGAATGCTCGCTGCTGAGTAAACCAACTGCCCAACCCTTGAAGATCCAGTGTAAAATATATAATCAAACTTTTCTGCTAATAGTTTCTCGGTTTCTTTTGGTCCTCCTTGAACTACTTTGTAACATTCCTGCAATATAAGATAATCAGATTATAACTTATCATTGTCATGTGTGTGTTTTTGGTTTATTGTTTTAAATAATAAACCTTTGGAATCGACCAGGGAAATCAATTGCTAACTCAAAATTTGCTGTTTTATATTTCAGGGTATGTAGAATTCAAAAATCGACTAAAAATGTGGCCGTCCGTTCGCCGTCCACCCTACGCGGCACTTTCCTTAGTTCCCATGAACCGATTTTATTAAATTTGTTACATGAGCTCCATTTGTGGTCTAGATGTGCCCCAAAGCTTTCTGTTGATGTAGGTCACTTCTAAGGGTTGAAAAATAGAGGCTGAATATTTCAAAACGGCCTACCTAGTTAAAATTTTCAAAATTTAATGGTATTGTATTTTGCATTTTTATCAATTTAAAATAGTATTGCAGTTTCAGAATCGAACCAAATAATCGCTCTCTAAGAAAACTAAAGGGTTGTTCATACGATAAATCAGAAACACGAGTGTGAATCACAAAGAAGCCTAATCTTCGTTCAAATTTCAGCTGACCGAAATGCGATCGTTGTTCGTTCCTTCGAATTGTACTCAGTTTTGAATCCTCAGCAACCAGTTATCAAATGTCCTAATGAAAGCACCTATAACTCCCTATTTCTTCAAATTGAGTATGAAGCTCTTTTTTTTTCAAAATAAACTTGATTGGGAAGGTAAAGTATGGTAGGTAGTGGCAATGGCAAAGCTTTGTGCTTTGCAAGGGAGTAATCTATACAGAAAATATAAACCTTTGTAATAATTTGCAGCGTTTTTTATGTGCAACGCGTAGGTAAATAATCATTCAAGTAAGTGTATGCCGTCCTGAACGGAACGGTACCTAGACGGATGACAAAGCAGCCCGTTTGGTTATTTCAAATTGGACAAAAAATCCTGCTGTATCTACTCGTTAGGGTATTCATAACACCATTCCGTTGACAAACATCATACCCTTCCCGAAATCACCACCAATATGCGCAATGTCGAGGCAAATTACTTATCATTTGAGTTATTATTACGTGTCTTATAGCAACATAACCAATAAATTCTTTTAATCATTATATAATTTTCGAACTGTTTTGATAAGTGGGTAGGTAAGTGTATGTAAATCAGTTATTGGCTACGCAATTTGATGATTGCCACAACTTGGCTTCCACATATAAACCACAATTATTGATGTCTCAAGAATTACTCTTAAACTTTATCAAACTTGTTGCACTTATAGTTGCAGAATGAGTTGGTAGAATATTATAACAATTGCAGATCACATAGGGAAGTTTAGCTGATAGTTTCCATAGCAGTTGTAATTAAATGTGATATTTAATTTAGTTGATGAAACCCTAATTTAGTTTGTGAATGCAATTAAGTGGCAAACGTCCTCCTTGTTGATTAACTGGCCTTCCTTGATAAGGCACTTTCCCACTTACCTCATCCAAGTACTGAGGGATGAGCTGATCAAGCGTTTTGCTTGTTGCTGGTGCGAGCTCTGAAGTTTTTATGATGACGCAGTTGCCACCTGCTATGGCTCCAACTAGAGGCATCAGCGTCAAATGTACCGGGTAGTTCCAGCTACTGATAATCAGCGTCACTCCCCAAGGATCAGGAATGATTTTCATTGAGTCCATAATTGAAGTGGTAGTTCTTTCTGGCTGCAAATCGATCGAAGTTGATTAAAGGGTTAATATATCCGATGACGTAGACTATATAGCAAGCTGCGTCAGGATTTGAAGGAAGTTAGTAATCTGGCATGCGAAACCATGGGAATCCAGACGGGGATGCAATAATAAAGATTTGACCGAAAGGTCGAACAACCAAGGTGATAGAGGTTGTTCAACGAGGGTGATTGGGTTCCGGTATACAATCAGAAGTGGTCAGATGGAAGGTGCCCAAAGCTACATCCAAAAGAACAGGAGTTGGATCATCTCTAGGAAGAAAACCATAAAGTCCTGTATCAAGTTCAGATAGAAGGAAAGAACTGAGGCCCTCCACGCCAAAGACCGATGAGTGGATGTAAAGCCTGTGAAATCTGGACCTGAGTTCAAGGATGAGATAAGAAGAGAAGAAGGAGGAGGAAGTGGTTTGTGACATGATCCGGATCAAGTGAATTATTGTTTATTAGTTTTTGTTGATGGTGACGTTTCCTGAAAAACGGGTGTCTTGTTTTGGAATTTGAGTTGAACAGTTATTTCGAGAATGTAAAATTGTTAAAAGTATCCGGAGGTATTAGGCTTTTTTTTCGATATCAAATTATACTTAACTAACATCGGCAAAAAAATCACGATAAAATTAAAAATCTAAATTTATCCCCCAAATTCGACCTTCCGAAAAAAGTCTCCAATATCGATACTTACGATACTTTTTACTTCAATGCCTTGTATTAGCTAATTTTATCGTGATTTTTTTTTCTCTAAAATTTGTTTCAACGCAAGGTATTAGGTACCTAGGTATATTTTCCATTCTGAATCTAGGCAAGTGGCACAGTATAAAATTATATGTACGATGAATATAGTAGGTACCTACTATTTACAATAGCTTCACATTTTCATTCACCTTTTCTGGTCGCATCCATGTCTTCAGATTACGAATGGCATGTTCAGTCTCTCTCTAATAATTCGATCTCACAAACGTATGATTCAAACTTCCCCTGTAAAAATAAGAAAGACATACTAAGTTAATTAAGATATGTAGGTATTCACCGATCATACCATCAATGAATGTCAATGAGATTACCTAGGATCCTATAATTGTTTCTGTTTTACAACTAATTATGCTTTTTATAATGAAAATATAAATATACATAATATACAGGATAAAAATCTTGTTTCAAGATAGCGTTCAGTTTCTATTTTTGACAACATCTCACTATTGAATTAAAATTCAATAGTAAATTCGATTAGGTTAACCAAATCTGGCAAAAACCAACTGAACCCTCCAACCAGAACCAACCAGAACGACTGTTCTTTCTAAAACTACGTAGGGAATCAAGTCGTTACAGGTTACCTATTGTTTTACGTACCTTACGTAAATCTGTGCTGAGAGCAGCTGCAAGTTCTTCACTTCGTTCTATGCATAATTTGCGAAGCTGTTTCATTGTGTGCTAATCGAACTCGTAAGAGAGTGTGACTCCCGATCTGTAGGTTTTTCCTAGCTCTTTCTACCACCTGAAACATAATTATTAAGTCGCATGTTATGTTAGAGGATGAGCTCCAAGGCCTATTCCCCCTTTGAAGGTGCTAGTAGTCAGAAGATTAGCAGAGACTGCAAATGTCATGAAAATCGTATGTGATTTCTATAGTTATGCCAGGTTGAACGCAGTCTGACTGTCAGACACTGCACGCAGAATGCAAGTGAAAATTTTCGATCCAATTCTTTGGATTTTAAAGAAGTCTGCCAAGTGGGTGTGGCACATAGCTGCCTCGTACCCATAACCCGATTGTAAGATGATCCGATGCATACTAGTTGATCTCAAAACATTGATCTCTATGTACCTAGCACTACCCTCATAGCCCTCTCTGCCCTCTACACATCAACCGGAACAATCTCTGAATATTGCTGGAAAATGTAAAAGTTACGGCTGTTACAAGGATTTCACGTTTGCGCATGCGCATGGCTACTATCAGTCTGCGGCAATGATTTTCGTAGGGGACCATCTACACGCCAATTCGCACAATCCCTAAAATTTACTTGAAATAGGAAGAGAATTTTGTAGAAGTTATGGCTGTGGCAAGGATTTCATGATAGACCG